>SJYA01002033.1:2612157-2653324 GCA_006410615.1 Neotragus moschatus
TTCTCCGAAACACCTGTCTACACTCAAGAGGAATACCGAGGGCCCAGACACAACTGAAGAGAAGCCTCGTTGTCTCCTCCACAGCCAGAAATCAAGGTTCCTTTCCCTGCTTCGTCAAGAAAGGGGAAAGGATTATTGGCTTTCCAGTCGCATCTCAGGACAAGGCCCTCTCCACAGGAAAGGCCAGAGGCACTCCCTGGGTGGTGCCAAGATTCCTGAAGACACAGAAATGTTCCCTGGGTGGTGCCATTATTCCTATAGACCACAAATTTGTCAGGTCCCTTCAGATGGACCTGATTTCCCTGCATTTCCTCGACTGTCAACTTGAGTAACAACTCACACCTTGGTGGAACATGTGACAGTCCTTGTGACTTCCAGGGAAAGCCACAGATTTTTATGTCAATTTCACGGAAAGTCTGACTCTGATTCGAGTGCTCAGGAGGAAAGCAGAAGGTCGTGTCTCCACTGGAGACGAGGGCTAACTGCTCACTGGGGTCTCCAGAGAAACACCAAAATCCATGTCAGCACTGCAGAGGACACCTCAGGTTCTGGCCTCAGCTCCTGACGAGAACTTAGCTCCCGGCACCAACTTGAGAGCAATGTCAAGAGGACCCTGGTAACTCCCATGGAGACTGGAATTTGTGGAGGTCAAACGAGGGAGTCCCAGATATCCACGTGGTAACTCAAGAGGGATTGCCGCATCTCGAGAGAAACTGTGAGATTTTCCCCTCCCGGCGAGATGAGGCCTTTTTCAGAAACGGCACCTCCAGGGAAGTGAAACCACCCCACTTAGACTTCGAAAGGTTCCCTCACACCCTTGCTGCACCTCAAGAAGTTCCCCGAAACACCTGTCTCCACTCAAGAGGAATACCGAGAGTCCCGCCAAAACTGAAGAGGAGCCTCGTTGTCGCCTCCTCAGCCAGAAATGAAGGTTCCTTTCCCTGTTTTTCGAGAAATGTGAAAGGATTCTCGGCATTCCAGTCGCAGCTCAGGAGGAGCCGCTCTCAACAGGTAAGACCAGAGGCATTTCCTGGGTGGTGCCACCATTCCTAAAGACCCACAAATGTTCCCTGGGTGGTGCCACCATTCCTAAAGTCCACAAATGTGTCAGGCTCCTTGAATGAACCTGATTTCTCTGCATTCCCTCGGCTATCATCCCGAGTATTGACTCACACCTCGGTGGCACGTGTGACAGTCCTTGTTCCTTCCAGGGAAAGCCACAGATTTTTATGTCAACTTCACAGGAAGCATGACTCTGATTCCAGTGCTGGGGAGGAAACTGCAAGTGCGTGTCTGCCCGCGAGACGAGGCCTTACTCCCCTCTGCGGACTCCAGAGAAATGCCAAGATCCATGTCAGCACTGCAGAGGACATCTCAGGTTCCGGTCTCAACTCCTGACGAGAACTTCGGACCAGACACCGACTTCAGAGCAATGTTGAGAGTCCCTTGGCAACTCCCATGGAGANTATGTCAAACAAGCAAAGACTCAAGCCATCATCAGAATAACTCCACATCTGAGAGGCAGGGTTTTCTCCACTCTCGTTGGCCTTCCTGTGACCACCCAGGTGGGCTCTGAGTATCACTGGCAACCTGTCTCCTCGGTTTTTGCTCTGCTCCTGTTTACCTATTTTATCAAGAAGAGGGCAGTGTGTCTGTTTGTGCTTTGCCGGGCATTAATAAAGATAAGAGAGGCCGTAGCTACCAAACAGAGTTTTCAAAAACCCTCCCTGGTTTCCCTGGCTGCCAGGCTGCGTGCACAGACATACAGAGCCACTGATGCAGGAACTATTATCACCATCCGATTATTGTCATTGTCATGCCTATTCAACGGCCCCTTTGTAAGTTCCTAGAGGGCAGGGACCGTGTCTTGGGCTGCTTTTCATGAATTCATGCCTTCCTGCTCCCATTCACTGATTCTACAAACGTTTATTGAGTGCAGACCTCACCGTGCCTGCCACAGTGCTGGGGACACAGAGAATATATCATATGTTGGGTGTCCTCAGTGGCACAGCCCTGCCCCGGAGGCCAGCCCTCCTTCTGTCCACCCTTCCAGGAAAGAAGCCCCCATCGGGCACGAGTTGGGCTGTCTACAGCTGCTTTCAGGCCACAAGACCTCTCCATATCTTTACTCCATCTGAACTTCTACAGTGTGATCGTACTTCTTTTATAAAACCAAAAAAAAAAATTTGAATGAAGTCTAGTTTTTAAACTTATCATTTTAAAACTAAACTTCTGCTTCTCTCATCCTTGACTGTCCACTTGAATCTCCTTGGGGATGTTCAAAGACGGATGCTGGGTCCCACGTACAGCATGTGCACTCTCATTGGCCAGGGCACCAGGGATCTTCAGAACTCCTAGGTGATTTGAACACGTGGCCAAGTTGAAAAATACCTGTCAAAGAAGGGACAGAGGAAAGAAAGCCTTGGGCTCACAGGTGGGGGCTTCTCTCCCTCAGATTTGTTTTCTGTGCCACTGCTTGTGTATCCAGGCGAGGAGAGGATTCTGACTCTCCCTGTCCTGAGCCTCTTGCTCCCCACACCCGAGATGTCCGTGCCTTCCTAGCTGCTCTTGCCTCAGGGTACTCTCCTCTGCCTGGGACATGCTACCGTCACCTCTGGGCCAGGTAAGGCTCTGGACTCTAGCCCGACAGGGAGTCGTCCAACTCTTTCAATTCTGACTTCCATACCCTGGACTCCAGGATCTCACCCTTCTGTTTTCTATGACTCACACTGTTGGATACAAGCTGCTCCCTTTCCTGGTGGCAGTGATATCCTTTAGGAACGGGTACCTCTTGGAGGCATCAATCCTTACACCAATATGGGGGCTTTAGGAGATGCTAGGAGGAAAGGGCCCCAGAGCCTTCCTGTCACATGGTGGAGGAGCACACCCACACCTGCGTCCTTGAAGTTCATCCCCAAGGAAGTGCAGACCAAGAAGACTCCCAGAATTGCGAATGGGCAGTCCCACTTCCTGCCCACTCAGAGGGTAAGCTTTGTTGAGAAAAAGGAAACTGAGTTTTGGCAAGGATGTGGAGAAATGGGAACTCTGGTACCTGTGTGGCTGGCAGGAAAGTAAAATTGTGTAGCTTCTGTGAGGGTGAGTTCCTCAAAAATTTTCCATAGAATTCTCCTGTAGCTCTGAAATTTCACTGCAAGGTACGTGCCCAAGGAACTGAAAGCAGGGACTCAGACACATGTATACACGTGTCCATAGCAACATCATTCACCACGAGCAAAAGGTGGAAATAGCCTGGATGTCAGATAAATGGATGCATTTATGAACAAATTATATATACACACACACATATGTATGTGCATGTATAAATGATTATCTAATGTGTAAATATATATTTATTCAATGAACAATACACATATTAGGAGACAACGTGTTAATACAATAGGCATTAAACATTAGATGATGTTACAAAATACATAATGTAATCAAAATTGAAACTGAAGGATGAAATTAAGAATGCAAAGAAGAGGACTTCCCTGGCAGTTCTGAGAATCTGCCTGCAATGCAGGAGACCCCAGTTCGATTCCTGGATCAGGAAGATTCCCTGGAGAAGGGATAGGCTACCTACTCCAATATTCTTGGGCTTCCTTCATGACTAGCTGGTAAAGAATCTGCCTGCAATNAAGGAAGTGCAGACCAAGAAGACTCCCAGAATTGCGAATGGGCAGTCCCACTTCCTGCCCACTCAGAGGGTAAGCTTTGTTGAGAAAAAGGAAACTGAGTTTTGGCAAGGATGTGGAGAAATGGGAACTCTGGTACCTGTGTGGCTGGCAGGAAAGTAAAATTGTGTAGCTTCTGTGAGGGTGAGTTCCTCAAAAATTTTCCATAGAATTCTCCTGTAGCTCTGAAATTTCACTGCAAGGTACGTGCCCAAGGAACTGAAAGCAGGGACTCAGACACATGTATACACGTGTCCATAGCAACATCATTCACCACGAGCAAAAGGTGGAAATAGCCTGGATGTCAGATAAATGGATGCATTTATGAACAAATTATATATACACACACACATATGTATGTGCATGTATAAATGATTATCTAATGTGTAAATATATATTTATTCAATGAACAATACACATATTAGGAGACAACGTGTTAATACAATAGGCATTAAACATTAGATGATGTTACAAAATACATAATGTAATCAAAATTGAAACTGAAGGATGAAATTAAGAATGCAAAGAAGAGGACTTCCCTGGCAGTTCTGAGAATCTGCCTGCAATGCAGGAGACCCCAGTTCGATTCCTGGATCAGGAAGATTCCCTGGAGAAGGGATAGGCTACCTACTCCAATATTCTTGGGCTTCCTTCATGACTAGCTGGTAAAGAATCTGCCTGCAATGTGGGAGACCTGGGTTCAATCTCTGGATTGGGAAGATCCCCTGGAGAAGGGAAAGGCTACCCACTCCAGTATTCTGGCCTGGAGAATTCCATGGACTGTATAGTCCATGGGGTCGCAAAGAGTCGGACACGACTGAGTGAATTTCACTTCACTGGTGGTCCGGTGGTTAAGAATCCACCTTCCAGTGCAAGGGGCGTGGGTTTGATCCCTGGTCAGGAAACTAAGATGCTGCGTGCCACAGGCACAGTCTTAAAAAGAAATGAAGGAATTCTTACTCAAGCTCCCAGTGGTGACCACTCGTCTCTGAAAATTGCCCTCTATTGTTTCCCTTTGCCTTGAAATTCTGAGAGATCAAGTCTGAAGAGGTTCCTCACCCTCTGTCTTGCTCTTCTTCTTGGCTCCCATGAAAATTTAGATTTAAGAATAAAGTTCTTTGTGCAGCCATTTTTAAGGTGTCTGTTTCGTTGCTCTGGAAAGACACTGTGGGTATCTGAATTCCTTCCAGTGGGTCTGTCTGCCCTAAAGACAGGATTTGTTTGGGGTGAACCCATGAGGATGACATGAGGCTAGACCATCACCCAGAGGCTCTGGTGTCTGGGCATCAAATATACTTGAGAGTCTCCAAACACAAAGTGTTTTCCACTTTATGCTTGATGCTCTTGGGAGCCCTCGCATGCATCTAACTTGCTGTTCGTTTCTAACCAAATCCAGTCCCTTGGATAGATAAGAGTCTAAGTGAGACCCAAAGATAACACAGCTGGGTGGTGACGGGGTCAAAGCCTCAGATCTCAGGGCTGGATGGTGAGCTTCAAGAGTAGCTTCAAGGGAACTGATTCCTGAGGTTGCCAACATGAAGACCTGCCCAAGACAACCATCATTCCAGCAACATCATGATGCCTATAAGACAAAGATGAGGACATGTTACTTCTGAGCAAGGAAGGAAGAGCAGGAGAAATCAACGTGAATTCACACTGAAATTTTTAAATCAGAGAATTTTGATAAAGCACACTTTTTTTTTTTTAACAAAACAATATCCGCGAATTGATTTCGTTATTGTCTCACACCTCTACTCCAACATGGGCAGTTGTACAAGGAAATTGATCTATTGAGTCACACGACAATGCCTAGATGTAACTGTTACAGACCTCAGAAAACATGAAGCTCAAGTGGTTGAACCCGAGTCTTTAGTAACATAACCTGCAAACTCCTGAAACTGTGATATTTAAGGAGAAGATCTTTTCCAGGGATATAAAAAAATATATCTGAAGGGGCTTCTAATTTCAAGGACAGGAATGAAAAAGAAAATCAGCAGTTAGTGACATTGGAGTGAATATTGGAATTTCCCTAAAGAAGAAAAATTGGGGAAAAAAATCAAATAAATGAGTAAAGTTTTTATACACATGCTGCTGCTACTGCTAAGTCGCTTCAGTCGTGTCCGACTCTGTCCAACCCCATACACATGAAGCTGTGCAAAACGATCGATGGACAAATACAAAGTCCATCTGCCCCTTTCAAATGTCCTAGGGCAGCAACCACAACACGTCATGGAGCGAGATGTGAAATTCACGTGAGACAGGAAAGAGCCGAGGGTCCCCAGCCAGGGAGGAGCCAGTGGACGTGCTGGACGGAGCCAGGGTTCCAACAAAGGCTGCTGCACTGTGGAACAGGTACAAGACAGATGGCTCGTTAAACATTGCCAGCATACTTGAGTGGTGCCATTCCGCGGTCAGAGCCTGGATAATGGTCGCAAGGACATTGTGTAGCAGCAAGTTGGCTAATTTCAACCAGGCTAAAGCTCTTGCTTATCTTTGTTGGTTTTGCAAAGATTAAGGCCCTTTCTCTGCTTTGAATGCACCACAGCTGCCCAGCAAAGCATTCCTGAAGTTTTGTCTGAATTCCCGCTGTTAAGAGGGGGCCCTGCAGAACTTGGCACATGCAAAGACTTGTTTGGTTCGTCCTTGGAGTTGCTTCTCCCCAGAAGATCTGAGCCACTCTTTCTTGTGACTTCTGGGCAGAATGATGTGGAGTCATGGGGGTCTTTGCAGGAAAATCTCTGCCATGGGGCTTCAAAATGCGTCTGCTGTGGATTTTTATTTCAGATTAAGACCGATCCATTTACTACTTTTGTGGAAAAGGGTAAACATTGTTGTAAATTCCATCCGGTGAATCATGGGGAGTGGTGGTTCAAATTCAATGTGTTTGCTTTCGAAAGGGGGCCCTTGGCTTCTTATCTTTATGTACAAAAGAAAATCGGACTCAGCCTGGTCCTGCAGCCAATGGACGTACACCTGGGCCACTCAGCTGCTGTGGGACCTCCAACCTGTAGCTCCTCTCCCCTGTTTCCAGACAAAGACAGAGGGCAATGGGCTGATGCAGAGGGGGCTGGGCCAGAGTCTGTGCCCACAGGCCCAGAAAAGAGCCAGTTGTGGGCATTATCTGGGTATGTTATGAAAAGTGATGCCTTGACTGATTAGGTGTTTCTGGCAGCTCAATGGCGTCTTCTCTTATAGGTGGTGTGTGGCTGTCCTACCTTGCTAAGTGCTATATTTACCTGAAGCAGCCTCCTCTGCCCAGATTGATCATTTCCAGCTATATACAATGGAGAATTTGTGCCCAGTAGAGAAGCTTTAAAATTAATCTTTTTGACTACAGCTATAGAAGCAAAGAAAGAACCAAGAAAGTTGATTTTATCCTCTCTCCCTCTCTCTCTCTTGCTCTTCACACACACACACACACACACACACACACACACACACGCACCCTAGATCCCAGTGTCTCTCTGTAGTGTCAAGTGTTGTCAGGATTAAGCAGTAGCTGCTGGTGAGCAACTAAGTTCTGCGGATGCACTTGAGAAAATTAGAGACATTTCATTCTAAAGAACTTTCCAGTTGGAAACTTCAAATGGGAGAAATCAGTGAGAAGTGGGGTATTACATTTTGTGTTATTGTATGTTTGGAATTCAAGAAAAGAGAAAAGCATCAGCTTGGGAAGTCACCACAAATTTTTTATAACATTTAAAAGAACCTTCTATATCTCTTCAAATGCAAAAATTAGAATTTTCTTGGGCTCAAAAATCACTGCAGATGGTGATTGCAGCCATGAAATTAAAGGACACTTGCTCCTTGGAAGGAAAGCTATGACACACCTAGACAGCGTATTAAAAATCAGAGACATCATTTTGCTGACAAAGGTCTGTATAGTCAAAACTATTGTTTTTCCAATAGTCATGTATGGATGTGAGAGTTGGACCATAAAGAAGGCTGAGCACCAAAGCTGAGTAGCTTTCCTACTGTGATGCCAGAGGAGACTCTTGAGAGTCCCTTGAACAGAAAGGCAATCAATCCACTCAATCCTAAAAGAAATAAGTCCTGAATAGTCATTGGTAGGACTGATGCTGAAGCTGAAGCTCCAATATGTTGGCCACCTGGTGTGAAGAGCCAACCATTGGAAAAGACCCTGATGCTGGGAAAGATCGAAAGCAGGAAGAGAAAGGAATGACAGAGGATGAGATGGTTGGATGGCATCACTGACTAGATAGAAGTGAATTTGAGCAAGGTTGGGGAGATGGTGAAGGATAGGGAATCCTGGCGTGCTGCAGTTCATGGGGTCGCAGAGTCAAACACGACTTAGTAACCAAACAACAACAACATGGCATGGCATGTCCACCCAGGGCTCTTCTCTTGATTTATTCTGTTATTTTCCTACCATCTCCCATCCGTGTTCTGGCTCCACAGCACACACTGGTGTTCCCCCTGCACCGTGGGGCATGGGCAGGTCCTCCAGCTGGAAGGGGCTACCTGTGCTATAGTTATCTACTTAATCACGTAGTTATCTGCTTGATTCTAGGCCAGCCTTCTTTGATTCCTCTAGCCAAGAATCACTAGTTTCCCTTATGACATGGTCCATTTGCTCTGGTTCAAATATGTATTGGTATATAGAATGTCATTCCCACCTTTGTTCACTCACTTTTCAAAGAATCAGATTGTAGTGGAGATTTGGGCTGTTTCATCGACTTCTCTTCTTATCTTCTTTATATTCTTCTTTCTCACTACTCTGGTTTTATTCAAATTCTCTTTTTTCGCCTAGTATGTTTCATTTTGCCTTTAGGTCTTTGGTTTTCAATGTGTCTTGCTTATGATAATGTACTCAAAATGACATGAAACACGAAATGCCACTTAAGTATTGGCCACACTGGAGAATCCCAGGGATGGGGGAGCCTGGTGGGCTGCCGTCTGTGGGGTCTCACAGAGTCGGACACGACTGAAGCAACTTAGCAGCAGCAGCAACAGAGTTTGACATGATATTTTCATTCTTATTCATTTATAAAAATTTGCAATATCTTTTAATTTTGTCCCTTGAATACCATTGCCTATGTGTTATATAATTTATGAGCCCAAGAGATATTTGACACTTTCTTCTTATTATTTCTCATATCATTATGATCAAAAAGCATAATCCGTGTATACTGATAATTTGGCAATTGTTCTTTTGTTCTGTGAGAACTTATAAATGAATATTGTTTGCAGGTATATGTTTATGTATACCTATTAGATCAGCACTATCTAATAGAAATGATGCCAAGTCATATGTGTGTGTGTGTGTCTGTGTGTGTGTGTATAATTTTATATGTTTTTTAGCAGCCATAGTAGCAAAGTAAAAATACACCTGAGTGTCAGTGACTCAGTCATGTCCAGCTCTTTGTGACCCTCACAGACTATAGTCCCCAGGCTCCTCAGTCCACAGGATTTCCCAGACACAGTTACTGAAATGGGATGACATTTACTTCTCCAGTGATCTTCCTGACCCAGGGATCAAACCCAAGTCTCGTGTATTATAGGCAGATTCTTTACTGCTGAGCCACCAGGCAAGCCAGAGAATACAAATACCAAGTTCCAATGAGAAGTCAAACAGAAGACAGTGGTTTGGAGACTCCAACATATTTGGCTAATATTAGCATAAGACTTTTCAATGTGGTTTCTTTTCCAGATACCCCATACCCTGAAGACATCTCCACTTGTAAGTGTGATGGGCATGCACCCAGCTGGCCTGTCCCCAGCAGCAGTGACCTGGGTGAGATTGGATTGATCTTGAGCACCGTCTCTCCTTCCTCAATAAAAATCTATTAGACCAGAAGCCAAGGGATTTTATTCCTACATCCTCTGAGAGGGATGTTTTTCTAGGATTTTGCTTCTTAAAGGCAAGTTCACTTTCTTGAACAAGTGGGTGTCCCAGTGATAGAGCCCAGCTTTCCATGAGTGGACAACAAACTGCATCCTGGACCTGTGTTATCAGGATTCTTGAATTTGAGTTGGAATTTTAGTGTTAGAAGGAAAGCTACAGAATTGATTATAGAGAGAAAGAGTAAAGGAACTTGGGAAATTCCCATGTCCTTCCTGGTAAGGATCAGCAGGACAGGAGGTTGGGAAGAGGACTGAGTGGAGGTGAGCTCTCCTGCAGGCATCTCCAATCAGCCCCACCTATCAGCTGCTGCCCTGGAACTGGACGCTTTCAAAGTATCTTAAGCAACCACATTAAATCCCCAGTCTGTTTTCTGTTCCATATGATCCCTTTTGTCTGAGAACTATCTTCTAAAGATTACTAACAGAGCCTCAGAACTATCTTGGACTCTGGGGTGACTGAAGCCATGAAGTTAAAAGATGTTTGCTCCTTGGAAGAAAAGCTATGACAAACCTAGGCAGTGTATTAAAAAGCAGAGACATCACTTTGCCAAGAAGTCTGTCTAGTCAAAGCTATGGTTTCTCCAGTAGTCATATATGGATGCGAGAGTTGGACTATAAAGAAAGCTGAGTGCCAAAGGGTTGATGCTTTTGAACTGTGGTGCTGGAGGAGACTCTTGAGGTTCCTTGGACAGCAAGGAGATACAACCAGTCAATCCTAGAGGAAATAAGTCCTGAATGTTCACTGAAAGGACTGGTGTTGAAGCTGAAACTCCAGAACTTTGGCCACCTCATGCAAAGAGCCAACTCATTGGAAAAGACCCTGATGCTGGGAAAGATTGAAGGCAGGAGGAGAAGGGGACAACAGAGGATGAGATGGTTGGATGGCATCACTGACTCAGTGGACACGAGTTTGGGCAAACTCCAGGAGACAGTGGAGGACAGGGAAGCCTGGCGTGCTGCAGTCCATGGGGGTCACAAAGAATCAGATAAGACTTAGCAGCTGAGCGTGAACAACAACAATGTTCAAACTCCATCCTTGTCCAGTTAACAATGGGCTTTTGGATGGTTCATTTGGTCTTTCAAAGTTTCAACTTCTTCCTCTGTGTAGCAGTGATAGGACCCACCTCACAAATTTTTCAGAACTGGAAGATATAGGGACTGAAAAACTGCCACGAACAGCTCATGATAGTATTAAAGGTTTGCTCTAGAACGGCTGCCACCATTATTGCTGCTCTGGATCATTCTTAACCTTCCCGTGAGTCCAGTTGCTAAGTAAAAGCTATGGTCCAAAGGCCTGCAGTGTGAAAGGCAGACATCTACCACTGGGGTCCCAGGGCAGGCGCTCAGAGTGACTCAAATGCCAGAGGCTCCACTGGCTTCTTTCAAGAAAAGTGCTGGGCCATTGAAAGACTTCTAGATCCGTGTAGCCCTCTCCCAACCCTGTGACCCTAGATGGGTGTGCAGGGAAAAAATGAATTAGATGGGTCCATCTAGTCCCTCCAGCTCAGTACTCTTGTGGTCCTAAAACTAAGACTCTGGCCTTGATTGACTAATCCTCCCAGTGTTCTGGTTGACTAAGAGAAGAGTAATGGAAGGTTCATGCACCATTATCTTCCTACAGAATGCTAAGCATACCACCCCAGAAGAAATCCAGTTTTCTCAAACCCTGAGCAGCCCACTCTAAGACTTCTACCTCCAACATTGCCCTTTTGGCTCGCCTGCTTAGGAGGCTCTGAACAGGTCAGAGGAAATAGGATGCTGCCTCCCCATCTCAAGAGGACATCTTTGGGGGAATTTCCCTGGTGGTCCAGTGGTTAACAATCTGCCTAGCAATACAAGGGATGCAGGTTCAATCCCTGGTTGGGGGAACAAAGAATCCCTCATGCTGGGGAGCACCTAAGCCCCAGAGCTACAACTACTGAAACCTGGACACTCTGGAGCCCATGAGGCACAAAGAAGATGCCACATGAGGTAATGAAGATCCTGCATGCCACACCTAAGACCCAACACAGCCAAATAAATAAATATTTTTTGAAAAAAAGAGAGGACATCTTTCAACTGAACTAGGGTCAGCTTCATTTTCAACTTGGGGTAACATTCCAGACTGACATAAAGAAAATGGATTAGGCTGGCAGTTCCTTGATTCCATTCACAGACCCTGAGAGCCTGTGGTGGTGAGTGCTGTACTGGCCCCTGGCTGAAGCCGAACGCTGTCTAGAAAAACAAAGCAGGTTTTAAAAAATAATAAACGTCATTTAGGATGTGACTAACCGATGCCCACTCCCTATGTGTGTCTCGATGTCTATAATCTTTCTGCCTGTAACTTTCAGGCAGCTTTCCTCTGACCCACCTTCCACCTGGGCCCAAGAAGGCATCTGTCAGGAGAACGACGGTGATTCCGGCCAACACGGTGAGTCAGGGACATATGGTGTCCCGAGCTCTCTGTTTACTCTTGTACCTGGAAGATTAGTCAGCCAGAAGCGCAGAATCAGCCTGAATGCCATCTGCTGTTCTTCAGTGCAGGCTGAAGGGGACAGGTCAGCCCTACATACCTTGATAGCTAGGGGAGGGCCTGGACCATCCAGAATGCAAAAGCTGCAGCCTGATGAAGGCAAGGCTTCTGTTCTTCCTACTGTTAGGCTGTCCTTTCTCACCAAACAAGCGAAGAGCTGCTTCTGGGAAAGGAAGATGGACCTTGAGCTACTGTGGTCCTGGTTTGTCCCAGGCTCCTTGGTGGACTCTTCACAGCACCAAGACACCAGGCAGCTGCCCTCACTCCACTCTGGCTGGTCTGCAGCCTTGGGAGTTGGTCTAAGAACTCAAGGTTTCCTGCACAGAAAGCTGCTGATTAGTCAGTGGAAAGATTCTAGTCTTTGGCCCCTGCTTCCGCCTGCTTTTAAGGTCAGATCTCGAGGTCTTGGGTAACTTTTTCAACCTCCCTAAGTCTCCCTTTCTTTGTCTGTTGAATGGCAATCTTCACAAGGCTGTTGCCTAGGATGAACTGATCTGAGATAATCTATGTAAAGCACCTGGATTTAGGAGGAGTGCAATAAAAGTGAGTGCCCTTCCCCCTCCCCTGGATTATGTGCCTTTTACCCCCGCTTCATGGAGATTCCTTGGTGAACAGAAAGCTGTTACATCATTTGCTTGTAATCCTCATGATAAAATAAAATTCCCATCAAAATAATGTTAACGGGCCATTGGCATGACTGGGTCACAGAAATAATGATGTGGTGAAAATAAAATTGAGGCTATTGGCTTGAGGAAAGAGGTTAGCAAGTCACAGTGTGCAGAGAAAGAGAGAGAGAAAGAGTAACTGGCCCTGGGGGAGCCTGAATCATTCTCCATCAAGAGCAAAATCGCACAGACAGTACAGGACTCCTGTGAGCTCTCAAGACACATGCTTTGGACAAAATGCTCCGTAGTCTCCAGCGTTCTAAGTTCACTTCTTGGGGGTCTTGTATTCCATCAACACTGACTCCAGTTCCCAGCCCACCAGCCCCAAGAGGAGGCTGATGTGGCTGTGGGTTTCGTAAACTCCTTGTGGGGGATTTTCTATCATTCGGCTGACAGCAAGGTATGAAGTTGCAAGTCACAAAATTCCAAATTATGAAGGCATCTCCATAAGATTTCTGGGCTTCCCAGGTGGCTCAGTGGTAAAGAATCTGTCTTCAGTGCAAGAGACGCAGGAGACGAAATTTGAGTTCCTGGGTCAGGAAGATCCGCTCTAGGAGGAAATGACAACCCACTCCAGTATTCTTGCCTGGAGAATCTCATGGGCAGAGGAGCCTGGTGGGCTACAGGGTTGCAAAGAGTAGGATAGAACTGAGCACACACCACTGGATTTCTACTAATGCCATGGGTTTTGTTATAAAAGTTGCCCCATTTGCAGCCACCAGCTCCTAGGTGCAATTTTCAGCACAGAAATTCCCTGGGGCCAGTTATAGGGACACTGTGACAACATCCGGCCAACTTCAGAGAAATTGATTTGGGCTGGGAGGGTGGACTTTGTTCATCCACGGTGTTCCAATGAATATTTTCAGGCTTAAGGAACAGACCGTCCAAAAATAAAACTCATTGATTTTTCCAAAGGGCAAGGACAAGCAGATGGCCCTAGTAAAGGAGGTCTCTGCCACGGCTTTCCTGCACTCACACTGTATTCTTCATGTTGAACAGATGCTCTTCTGGAGGATGAAGAGAAATCAAGACAATCAAATGAGACAAAATTATGGTTGGCTACCATGGAATACGCAGTGGGCATTTTTCTGTAGAAAAACTGAAGAATCCCCACACCCCATGCCATGAGCACGTTCATCTCCAGCTCCAGGGACTGTTGGACCTCCAGTTCTGACTTCAATTCTCCACACCAGCAAAAGACGGCTGGGACCAGGACAGCTCTGTTCATGCAAAATAAGATGGTCAGCAGAGTCCAGACAGCACAGGCAGGAGGGGAGCCCAACTGCACAAGCTTCTCCTTGATGCAAAATGGTCCCCATGGCCTGGGTGAAAACTAATGGCCTTCGGGGTCCATGGGAATGGGCTCCAGCACCAGCAAGGTCACTTCTGAGATGAGCTGGTCTCTTCCGAGATGGTCATGCTCTTGATTCTTCCTGGGCTCTACTGCTTCCTCCATAAATGGAATAACAATGTCTGTGTTGAAATGGGTTCTCAGTGCACATTAAATATGTTTTTAGAGCAAATGCGAAGACAGTTGACTTGTGCTGATGGAGGGATTTAAAAAAGGAAGCTAGAGAAGGGTAGGATGAAGAGCCAGTGAGAATCCCTCCGGCCCCAGACCCCATGGGCACTTTGGCTGGTAGTGAGGCCCGGATCCCATCTCGGTGTTTTCTTTGAGGATTGAAGGCTGCTTTCCAGGTGGGACGTGGACACCAGAGTATGGGCCATTCTGGAGAAGCCACTGTTTCTGGAGATAATCCACATTTGAGCCGTAAACAGGGCCTGCCTTTGCTAGTGTCAGACAGGAGACACGGAGAGGGTGGTGTTAGTGGTTACTTTTCAAAATCATCCAGAATCTTTCTGAATTCTCCAATGGAGACAACCTAGCTCGTGTACACAATTGCTTTGGGGGTCTAATTGTTGTCTAAATTAGCCTTGCTTCCACAGGCAACGATAAATGGTATCTTGAGAAAAGCATAAGGATTCGATGGAGTTTTTGAAATCACTTACCAGCTGGTCTTTAATCCTCACATTGACATTTATGGTGGCTGGACTCCAGTGACACATGCCCCTGCCTTCGATTCCTGAAAAGATCCAAAGTCACAGACAAGCAAAATCAGGGAGCTGAAAGCATTATAGAAAACCTGTCCTTAATTACTATCTTGATAAATTAAGGGGAGACATTTCTGTAGGAGCGTGGCTCAGCTGAGAGCTCAGCACTGGTATTGCAATGGCACCTGTCTTGCTGTGTGGCCCTAGGCAGTCTCCTTAACCTCTCTGATCATGCATTTCCTCATCTGTAAATGGACAGAGGACACCTGAAAACACCTGCCTCAACTATACCTTATGGATGTCCAGGATCCAGTAAGAAAATAGGCCTGAAGGCCTTTTGAAAAATCGGAAAGGCTATAAAATCTTATAACAGTACACTATCATGGTTATTATGTCCAAGGAACACCAGCTGGAAGACGACAGATCGTCCTCTATCTACTGGTTATTGCTGCTCAGCATCTTCAAAGATGTATGTTTGTGCTCAAAGGTCACCCTGACTCAGTCTGTGGGTGTCAATTGCAAAATTCTTCCAACTTTTCTGTACATTTGAAAATTGTTCTAATAAAAATGTTGGTATATGAAAAGGATCACCTTACCTAAACACAGTAGTCTTGCACAGTCTAGAGGCAATGAGTTTGGAGTCTCCGTTTTGAACAAAAAGCAAAAAAAATGGCAACATTATCAAAATGGGAAATAAAATAAGCCATAAATTCTGGCACAGTGAAATGTGTCATAGTCTATGATATTCACCAGTCTTATGTATCATAGTACATCATTCTCTAAAAAGAAAAATGTGGAGTTTGTCATGGCACATGACTTTGAGCAAATGCCCTTTACCTGTTAAAACAATATATAAAAAGATGATACAGCAATTCTGTACCTGTAATGATGTTCAGTAAAAGAAGCAGCAGAGAGGCAGATTTTTATATACTCATGGCAATTGTGTTCAATAAAAAGGAAAATAGAATGACTGGAGGTAGAGGTACCCAAAAGATCACAGCGATTTAGAGTGAGAGGGTTAGGATCACAGGAGGACTTCTTCTTTTGTGTAAAATTTTCCTTTGATGTAGTTATACTCCATTTATTATAGAAAAGAAGAAATATGATTTTCATTTAGTGTAATTCTTTGATATTGAGAAAACGAGTAAATGGCAATTTGTGTACACAGGTCCTCTGCCTGGCACGGCTGGCAAGAGCAACTTTGCTTTGAAAGAGGACCTCGTGGGTGCCAGGAGCATTGTTCATCCTTGGCTGCCCCGTGACTTTGGACACAATAGTTGCCAGGTTAAGGAGCGCCCGCTGGGAGCCCGACCTGGTTTAAGTCCATTGTTGCTTTGAACGCTCCTTGGAGGAGCCCACATCGCCAAGCTTTGAAGTTGTGTTCCCAGAGCCTGCTTGTATCAGAAAGGTACAGACTTGGTGTTGGAGGTGGGGAGATGTTCGAGATGATCCCAAAGATCGTGATGGTCCCCACGTGGCCAGGGAGCACTGAAGACCCCCTGCAAAAGGCCAGGATGTTATCAGTTAGAAAGCTGGACACAGTTGGGGCATTTCTTTCAAACATCTAGCCAGTGATCTGGCCAGCCTTTAAGGAAACAGCCCTCAGGTAACACTAAGCCGCCTCTCACAAAGGAGCCCAAATCGTTCCTCGTTCTCAGGAGGCAAGAGGCAAGGTCACTTCTCAGAAGGTCACATGGAAAGATCTTGGTTTCCCCACCAGGGCCGGCCAAGGCCAAGAGGCTGCAGGGCACCAGGTCAAGACTGTGGAGTCCTACCTCTGCCCTGCTCCCAGTCTCCAGTGACTTCTATCTCCGGAGTCTCTGCTCCAGCCCCCACTTCCCTGGGGAGAGGTCCTCAGGGCCTTCTTTTGCCTTGGAAAACCTAAGATTCTTCCCAAGGCACTAAGCTCAACAAGCTAGCTGCAGTATTTTCTGAAGACCATCTATGTGTAAAGAGCTAAAGTGATAAGTATAAACGCACCGTGACTTTCACAGAGGCATCCACTGTGCAGTATTAACCACTAATAGTTCTTCCCTGATGGTCCAGTAGTTAAGATGCAGGGGACACAGGTTTGACCCCTGGTCCTGGAAGATCCCATGTGTCTCCAGGCGACTAAGCCCATGCGCCGCAACTACTGACGCCTGAGCACCCTGGAGCCTGTGCTACACAACTAGAGAAGCCACTGAAGCGAGAAGCCCAGGAACCATAACTAGAGAGTAGCCCCTGATCGCCGCAACTACAAAAGCCTGCATGCAGCAATGAAGATCCCACCCCGCCCAAAATAAATAAATAAATAAAATTTAAATGCAGGTATCAGGGAAGATGAGGTTCTATACGCAATAGAAAAATGCTGCAAGTCGAATGCATTCAATTGCTTTAGTTGTGTCCAACTCTTGGCGACCCCATGGACTATAGCCCACCAGGCTCCTCTGTCCATGGGATTCTCCAGGCAAGAATACTGGAGTGGGTTGCCGTGCCCTTCTCCAAGGGATCTTCCCGAGCCAGCTATTGAATCCGTGTCTCCTGTGGAAAAAAAATCACTGATATCTTCCAATCTCACCACTTGCAAAGCTTTTTTCTATGGACTTTCCCTCGATAAGCTCATTTAAGCCCCACCACAGCTCTTTGACATGGATATTATTTTTATATGCATTTTACAGAGAAGGAAACTGAGGCACAGAGAAACAAAGGCACTCTGGCTCCAGCGCCTGGGGTCCTGATCGCCCACTGTAGCATGCCCCCGCCACCTCCCATGCTGTGACAGCTGTCACGAGGTCTCAGCCAGGCACTGGGGCAGGGAGGCAAGAGCACTTGTCCAGGTGTTACGGAAGCTTTCCACTCCAATTTGGACTGTTTGACTCTGTCAGAGAATAAAATTCTTCATCCATTTGTTTCAAACTCTCAGAGTGACACTAAATAAAAATATTTGGTGTCCATGACAAAAACAATATAAACAAACTACAAAGAACTTTTCTTAACTGAAGACAGAACCAGAACAAATTCCTATAACCTCAGTGCCTGCCCTACCCCAATCGCAGTAACGGGTCGGGTGCTTTTTCTTTACTGTTTCCCCACGTGTTTTCCCCACCATAAGGCTGGATGCTTTGTCAATGCTTGATTCCTGGCACAAAAAAACTTAGAGAGTGGGTTAAGGATGTGAGGACAAGCGTATAGGAGAATCCAAGCAGAAGGAAGGGAGTTTTATTTTTATTATTAAAGATTTTTTGCTGTGGACCATTTTTAAAGTCTTTATTGAATTTGTTCCAATATCACTTCTCTTTTATGTTTCAATTTTCTGGCCCCAGGGCATGTGAGACCTTAGTTCCCTGACCCAAGTTCGAACCCATGCCCCCTACATTGGAAGGCAAAGTCTTAACCAATGGATGGCCAGAGAAGTCCCTGAAGGAAGGGACCTTTTAAGCAAAGTCCCTGGAGCCCTGGGGGATGGGCCGCTGTGAGGAGCTAGGGGAGGAAGTGGGAGTGGAAGCACATCTTGCACTCAGCACTGCGGGACTAGAACTCAGCTGTGGAGGCAGGGGGGCCCAGTGGGGTTGC
Organism: Neotragus moschatus; assembly: GCA_006410615.1. NCBI lineage: Eukaryota > Metazoa > Chordata > Mammalia > Artiodactyla > Bovidae > Neotragus > Neotragus moschatus. The sequence continues at coordinate 2,630,481 of SJYA01002033.1, forward strand.
TGCAGAGCCTGTGGGGTCTGACTTTCTCGTATGAAGAGTCCCCATGGAGGAAGCATAGGAGAGGAAGGACCAGAGGTGGTGATGAGGAGGCAGCGCTCCCAGGAAGCAGACAAAAGAGTGGGAGGGGTGATCTCCTGAGGACGAGGCCGAAGTGATGGGATGGAGATGGTCTGGTTGCGAGGGAGGAGCTCATGTGCCTCCCAGGTTGCTTTTATGATGTCACCCAGTGTACAAAAGGCACACGAAAGAAGGACATGAAAGGGATCCTCGCTGTGACTCTCTGGACTTTACAGGACTCACACGCAAGTGAACTCCCGAGAGAGGGCCAAGGTGCTGCCCAAACATTCTGGCCAGAGGACACTCCACAGAGCACTTGGAAGGGTCAGTGCTTGCAAAGCCCACATGGGGAAGCCCACATTAGGTACCACAGCGTCTGCACTGGATACAACAGCGTCCATGTAACCAAGCTGGGGGTACCGAGTAAGATCATGTGTGCAAAGTCCCTGGCAGAGCTGGGGCTCAGTGAACATTGATTGGTTCTTTCCTCACATCAGATGATAAAAATGGAAGTCATTCTAAAAACCGAAGAAGCTCAAATGCATACAGAAAATCTCAGAAGGCAAGCTAGGACCCTACATCCTGCAACCTCTTCTGAGAAACAGCTGGGATGTGGGCTCAAGTGCCAGATTTACAGCGTCCTGGCTGTGTGATCTGGCAGGGGTTACTTAACCTTTCTGAGAAATGATACAGGGCACAAAGTCAGGTAATCTATTGTGTACCACTAGCTACCTGCTGCTCAGGAATGAGTTACCCCAAACTCAGTGGCTTAATCAACTAATTTCTTATCAACTCATTTTTTTGTCTCTCACTTATTGTCTCCTGCCTGTTGGTAGGAAACCAGGCAGGTTTAGCTGGAACCTTGGCTTCAGTCACAGCATTGGCCAGGATGGGGTCTCATGGGAAAGCTTGACTGGAAGAAGATGGCTTCTCAGCTCAGCGTGGTTGTTTGTAAAATCAGGTTTCTTGAGGCTCAGTTCTTTACTGGCTCTTGACTCACCCTCATTCCTTCCCCTGGGGACCTTCCCAACACAACTGGTGGCTTACTCCGTCAGAGCAGCGAGACACAGAGATTGCCAGGGAGATGAAGGTCACAGTCTTTTGTAATTTAATCATGGAAGAGATGCCCCCTCACTGTGTTCATATATTCATCTATTTGTCAGAAGCAAGTTACTCAAGGGGAGGAGATGACATGAGGCCGTGGATCCAAGAGGTGGGAGCGCTGGGGATGATCTTGGAGGCTGCTTGCCACATAGATGCATTGTCGTATGGGACCTACTTGTTTACACTTATGTTGTTCCTGTGCAGTGATTGGTTATTCTCAGTCTAAATGTTTAAAAACTTTCTGTGAAAATTGATCAGTCAGTAATATCACCTGATCATCACTTTAGAGGCAGCCAAAACATCTCAAAGAATGCCGGTGGGAGAAGGAAAAAAGAAACTCAAAATCAGCACAGTGGCTATGGTACTTAGCACCTTGAAATGATCTTAGACCAGGAAGGATCCAGAAAGCCACTGTCCATATTTTTCACTCTCAGGGACCAACAGTCTTAGAATTATGCCATTAGCTATCTCTTTTTCAGAAAGCAAAAATGATAATTCATTGTTTTTAGGACTTTATACATAGGACTTATTTAATCCTCAGAACAACCTTGTGAATTAGGTTCTATAATCCCCATTTACAGGTGAGAAAATGAGCAACAGAAAAGTCACAGGACAGAGCTGATTCCCTTGTCCCTAGTGAGTGGCAAGCAGGATCCTGACCCTTTTTGTGACTCCACTCTTCCACCTCAACCACTTCATGGTGTAACCTGTTAAGGGTGGGGGTACATGATCTCTGGCTCCTGTTAATAAGGAGAAACCAGAGACCAGGCTCCAGAAAAACTCGAGAGATGTGAGGCGGGGAGAATGGGGTTGGGGGTAGGGACACCAGGAAGATTCACTCCCATGTCAATTTGCCAAGGTCCTTACCCCCATTCTGCATCTCTCTGGATGCCTGTTGTTCAAGGCTAGCTGAGTTCCTACTGAAAACTCTAAAGGATCAGGGTCCTAGCTACCCTCCTGGGATCTTAGATGAATTTCTTGGACTTTCTAAGCTCTGAGGTAAAGAAGAAGACACTTAAAAAAAAAAACACAAAAAACCCTCTAAAAATTGCCTTTCCTATGATCAAGAGCCCACAAACAAGCAGGCCTGGGTGACCTTCAGAGGCAAATTTGGGCCCCAACCTATAAAGACCACAATGGCCCTCTTCACAGATGGATGGTCTATGTAAGCGCAAAACAAAGCTTGGAAGTCTGACAGCACGTGTGCATGTTCAGAGCTTGGGCAAGCCAGGGTCACGGCATGCCACCTTCAGGGGATGTTCTGGAGGAAAAATGTTACCACGGGGTGTCGGAGTGGTTCCCTTGCCTTCTTGTCCCTTACAGAGCAGGGTAGCAGTTTACCTCCAAGGAGAAAAGAAAAAAAAAAAACTCCAACTTTCTCACACTTGGGTCCTGGTGGTGACAGGGATAACCATGGACATTCTAAAGATGCCACAGAGTTAGCAGTTGGGTTTAGAAAAAGACAGAACTCACCGTATCATGTGACCATGGGAACAGATTGGAAGTGGGGCTGAGAAAGCAGGATCGCCTACCTCCCTTCCTCACCTCCTAAATAACTGAGAAGCCAGCTGAGAAGTCCAGGATTTTTGCCATTGTTCTGCTCAACTCTGGGACTAATTAGCACCCCTCCTCCCCGAGGGCTAAACTATCTCCACCAGAAATAAAGCCGGTGGGGGTAGAGGGTGGAGAACAAAGCGCTTCCCAGGGACTGGAGGTTATGCTCTGGGCCTGAGGCTGGGAAAGCAAACCAGGGGGCCATGCGACCTGCAGAACTGGGGTCCAGCTCTGGGAATCCTGCCCTGGGGAGCCTCGATGGGCTCCCCCACAGCATCCTCTGAGAAGAGCACTGGGAACCCACACAGGCACCCTGCCTTCACACCACGCTGTGGGGGTGGACCACGTTCCCCTTGAGGACTCCACACACCCAGGGCCCGGTGCGGGGAGCCCTCCTCCAGAAACGAGGAACATGATCTGACAGATCAAATCTTTCGTTGCCTCCACAAGTCCCCCAGCTCTAAAAAGCCTGCCTTGATTCTAAATCAATGTCTTATTAACTCTGGCCTTGATACCTTTGAGGAGGAAAGAATGCTTTTGAGAAGTCTGGGAACCTGAGAAGCTCTCTCCTCTTTTCCTAATCATGGGAGTCTGGGCTTCCCTCCAAGTTCCCCATTTCCTAGCTGTGTGGCCTAATCCAGCTCGCCCTCTCTGGGCTTCAGTAGCATCCCATGAAGGTCAGAAGCATCGCAAACAAGGTAGCTTAGCTTTGAGTGCTGAGTTGTATAAAGTCCATGATAACATGCCTCGTGGTTGGCCCCTCACTTCTGAAACATCTCGGCAAAGATTTTCAAAGGCATTCATGTCTCACCTCACAGTCAGACATGGGCAGGCTCAGGCCTCCCAAGGCTGCCCTTTTCACATCCTTCCTAGCATCCCCTGATGACCGACACTCAGGCTCACTCCAGACTCATGGGGGAACTGCCTACATGGTCCAGCCTCTTGGAGCGCAAGCTACCGGCCAACTCAGTCCATGGAGCAGGGACTTAGGATTTGACTGGCAACACGAGAGAAAACAGAGTGGATGTGTTTAGAGGGAAAGGAAATGAGTTCACATTGCACCCTAGGTGGCTGTGGGCTGGGGAGGACAGGGGTCACATTTACACCTGGAGTTTCAAGGAAGGGTCGTCCTTGGAGATGCTGACTGGGCAGATGTCCGCAAGTAGCTTGAGGAAGCTTCAGTCGGGACGTTAGGAGTCACCAGACAGCTCACGTATATAGGCCTTTCCTGCTGCCTGACGTTGGTCACGTTGCTCAACCACTTGAGCCCCACTCAGTTTGCTCATCTGTTGAGGGAGAGTCAGGGCCCTTGTGACCTTATTCAGGAATGAAATGAACATAGACAGACCTAAAGGCTCATAAAAGGAAGGACAAGCACTCCAGAACCTTCCCTGCCACTAGGAAAGGGGTGGGGGGCGTGCTAAGGGGAGGGGCCAGGAACAGCCCCTGGTGAGGGAAGAAAGGCTGAGGAAGGGTCTTCAGAATGGAAGGAATCTCTGGAACACAGTGGGAAGCCAAGTGAGGGGCCTCTGAAGCATGACCCTGGACCGTTTCCCAAGATCCAGGGGGAATCAAGGAGGGATCCACAGGTGAGACAACCCAGAGGCCATTGGCATCACTGACAGGTGGGTGGCTACAGCTGGGAAGGAAAGACCAGAGGGGCCGAGGGAGATGACGGCTCAGCTGGAAAAGAGAGAAAGCAGGCCGTGCTGAGAACAGTTAAAGCAGCTGTGCCAGTGAAACCCGTCAGCTCGTGTGACACAACGCATCCAGGGGAGTCGTGTGCTTGTGGTACAGCTGGGCGAACCTCTCCCAACCTCGGAGAGGCTGGGAGACTCACTCAAGGTCTGCTCCCTCCTCTCTGTCCCCTGCACCATCGCTCAGTTCTGCGGCCCTCACTTCCTGCCTGGACTTGCCACATCTCCTAACCACTCTCCCTGCCCCATTGGACCTCCTGCGATTTGTCTTCCGGCCAGATGTCCAGGTGCTTTTTCTAAAATTCTGCACTCCTCACTTAAGCCCCTGCCTGGTTAACCATTACCTTTGAGATAACATCCACATTCCTCACCACCCAATCCTGGCCCCTTTCTCATCCATCCCCCCTGCCTCTCAAGTCTCCTCCTCCACCCTCTGCCCCAGACTAACTGGATTGCTCGAGTTGTCAGGGTAATTACAAAACAGCACAGACTCTTGGGCTCTCACCAGGGACTGCACAACGTCTCTCTCCTTCCTTGCATCCACCTGAGATGGACAAATTATTCATCCCTCATAAGTAAGGCAGCTGATGTTAAAGAGGCTGAGTCACTTGCCCAGAAACTGGTTTGTTCAAACCCAGGTCTCAGTAGCTCTAAGACCCATGCTTATCACCATCAACCTCCAGGAAACTGGCTGACTGCCCCGTGTGGACCACCTTCCGTGTCCTTCCCCGCCCCACCCAGGCAGATGCCTTCTGGTCTGAATGCAAGGCTCAGCCCTCTGGAAAGCCAGGTGGAGTTCTGGCTCCCAGGCTGGCTCCCGTGGCTCAGAAGACTTCCCTTTATCACACTCCTTTCAAGTGATGATCCCATCTTCTGTAGGATGCATTCTGGGCTTAATATTATCTCTTCAGGAAGAGAGAACTCCCACCATGGGAAATGGACAGATCCTCAAGCCTGGCTTACACTACACACACACACACACACACACACACACACACACACACACACACACACACACACCCCAACTCCCATGCAAACAGCTAAGTCATTTTCTGGGAGCCTGTCTGCTTTGGTCCAATTCCTGATGCTACTAGTCTGGGCCTATGGAGGGGTTTTTATCCCATTTTGATACCCTGGATACATAGTAGAAGCTCCGTGGATGAAACTTGAGGGAGTAAATAACGAAGAGCAAGAAAAACAGCTAGTCTTTTTTTAATTTTATTTTATTTTGAGAACTTACAAAACATCAGGCATCAAGCTAGGCATTTGGCATGAATTATCTTATTTTGATCACTGACAATAAAAACTATGAGATAGGGAGTTTTCTTATCTACAGTTTATTGACGTGGAAACAAAAAATCAGAGAGGTTAAGGATGTCACTTAAAGTCCCACAGCTACCGTGATAAAGGATTGAGATTTTTAAACCAGTTTGGTTGATGTCAGCGTTTGAGTTCTTAACCTTGGGCTGCCTTTTTAAAGAATGAAGACATTTTACTGCTCCTAGAAAATGCCATTCAGTCCCCCACCTCCCTCCTTCCTGTCCCCACCCCTAGGTCAAACCCACCAAGATCAAGTCATACTGCTTTCTTTTCTCAGTGTCTCTCTTAAAAAAAAAAAAAAATCACATACAACTATGACAGTAATTTAAGCATGGGGCTTGCCTGGTGGCTCAGCAGTAAAGAATCTGCCTGCAACACGGGAGATGTGGGTTCGATCCCTGGGTTGGGAAGATGCCCTGGAGAAGGGCATAGCAATCCAACTCCAATATTCTTGCTTGGAGAGTCCCATGGACAGAGGAGCCTGGAGGGCCACAGTCCATGGGGTAGCAAAAGAGTTGGGCACAACTGAGCAACCAAACAACAGCAACACATATGTAACTTGTTCAGTTTGAACAAAGTAAAATTAGTATGTCCTTTGACCTGGATCCCATGATTTCAACCTATTCAACAACTGAGACACACTGTTATGTCTTATGCATATGTCTTATGCTTCTTTCAACTGAAGATTCTATTATATGTGAAATGTAACCTTGACTTAATAGTGTCATTGCAGGAAGACAAAAACCTCGCATGGTAAATGAACACAACATTAATCCCTCCCTCATGACATATATAAAAATAAACTCAAAGTGGATGATAGAACTAAACATAAGATTATAACACTTTCAGAAAAAAAGCAAATCAGAAAGCATTTGGGATCTTGAATTAGATGAGTATTTCTTAAACATGACATCAAAAATACACAGGAAAAAACACATGAAAAAAATTATAAATTGGACTTCACCAAAATTAAGAAGCAAAACTATTCTTAAAAAAAAACACTGTTCAGAATTCCTGGGCAGTCCAGTGGTTAAGACTCAGCTCTTTCACTGCTATGGCCTGGTTCAATCCCTACTCAGGGAACTAAGATTTCATGAGCTGTGAGGCTCAGCTAAAAAAAAGACACTGATAGGAAAATGGAAAGACAAGACCCAGACTTGGAGACAATGTTTGCAAAACATGTATCAGATAAAGGACTTGTCCAGAATATGTTAAAAAAAAAAAAATTATTTCAAGAAAAAGAAAATAATCCAATAAAAAAAATTTGACCAGACACTTCACCAAAGAAGCTATATGGACAAATCATCATATGAAGAAATGTTCATCATCATTTGTCACTAGGTAAATGCAAATTTAAACCACCATGAGATACTAATATACCCATATTAGAATTTCTATAGAATACTGACCTTCATGTATTGCTAGTGGGAGTGAAAACTGGTATAACAACTTTGGAAAACAGTTGGGGAGCTCCCTAAAAAGTTAAACATATACTTACCATGTGACCCAGAAATCTTTCTCCTAACTATTTACCAAGGAGAAATGAGCACCTATGTCCATACAGAAACCTGGACATGAATGTTTATAATGGCTTTATTCATAATAGTCCTAAACTGAAAACAACACAAATGTCCTTTAAATGAAGACAAGGTAAACATCCTGTGGAGCATCCCTGCCATGGGTACCACTCAGCAGGAGAAGGAACTGATGACTAATACACGTGACAAAGGGGATTCATTTCAAAGGCATGCGCAGAGCAGAAGCCAGGCACAGCAAGGCTACACAGACTGAATTCCATCGCTGTGACTTTCTGGAAAAGGCAAAGCTCTAAGGATAGAACACAGATCATTTATTGCCAGTGACCAGGAGGGAAGGTTTGACTACAGAGAAGCACAAGGGCACTTTTGGTGGAACTGTTCTATATCTTGATTTTGGAGTTGGTTATATGACAATACGTGTGTGTGGGGTCAGTTGCTTAGTCATGTCCGACTCTTTGCAACTCTGTGGAAGGTAGCCCACCAGGCTCCTCTGTCCGTGAGATTTTCCAGGCAGCAACACTGGAGTGGGTCACCATTTCCTCCTCCAGGGGATCTTCCTGATCCAGGGATCAAACCTGCGTCTCCTGCATTGGCAGGCAGATTCTTTACCACTGAGCCATCTGGGAAGCAGACATGACAGTATGCATTTGTCAAAACTCTGGGAGCTGTACAATAAGAAGGGTGCACTTTAGTGTATGTGAATGATATCCCAATAAAAAATAAATTCCTGTTCAGAGAAACCAGTGTGACAATGAGTTGAATATCTACACTCAAGTAGGATTTCTATCAGGAACTACTCTACCTGTGAAACAATTAATTGCCTTTGACACAGACATGGTTCAGAAACAATAGAAGGTAGAGAGTAGCCTCTTAAAGGAAATATAGTATGTCATCTTGTGATTATTTAATGGAGAAGTAAATGGCAACCCACTCCAGTATACTTGCCTGGGAAATCCCATGGACAGAGGAGTCAAATGGGCATAGTCCATGAGGTCACAAAAGAGTTGGACACAACTTAGCAACTAAACAACAACAACAACAATTTACAACTGATGCTTAACCTCGTGAAGGCCAGTTTATCCAGACCTTTTCTGACCCTGAGGCTATATGTTAGCCACCCACCTCCAGTGTCCCTGAAAGTGGGGCGAGTATCCCTCCTATTTCTCTCCCTGGGGTGAATGTGGAAATAGACAGGACAGTAGCCATGCTGAAAGCAGGGATGTCCATCTATTGGGACAGCTTCCAGCCAGCCTCCTCTTTCAGGCATTTCTCAATTGATGGAGAATAGATGCAGGGTCTGTGTTTCCATTTCCCAAAGCTTAGCGCTGGATGGAGGGTCCACCTTGAGATCTGAGCCCCCAACTTCAGCAGACTTTGCCTGTGCAGGTGTCCTGGGCCCATCTTCTGTCCCTACCATAGGTGTGGAGACCCAGCCACGCCCGCTAACCCAGCTGCACAAAGCACGGTAGCAGCTAGGATATATCTGCCTGGCTCTCTTCCACCAAGAAAACATTCACACCCCAGCCTTCATTCTTAGAAAGTCCACAGATTTTTTTTTACTGGGAAAATAGATTCCGGGAAATTATATCTTCAAAAGCCTTTTCCTTTAGAAGAATAAGTCATTTGCCCTTTGTGATCAAAATCAATACCAGCAATGGGAGGGGGGAACACCACTGTGTTCCTGAAGAGATGCTCTGGGCAGAATTTGATATCACCTGTGGCTACTCGGCAGCTGAGTACAACCTGAATCTCATTATGAGGGAACAGGGGAAAATGAAAATAAGGAGCTGTATTCTTCGAAACTGTCAATATCATGAAGCATAGAAAAGGTTCTAGAACTACTTCAGAGAAAGGAAATCACAGACACATAGTATCATGGGCTGGGAGTGGAGAATGCCAAACAGTACATTCTTGAGTCAAAATTATTGATTAAATCAGAACACTAATGGTAAATTAGGAAAAAACACTGTCAATGTTAAATTTACGGAGATGGTCAACTGTGCTATGGTTATGTAAAAAATACTCCATTTCATAGAAAATAATACATGGAAATACTTAGCAGTAAATAGGAGACATTTGGTAGGGGAAAGTCATGCTGTATGCAACTTACTCTCAAATGGTTTGGAAAAAAATAATTCTTGAAATTATTTGCATTATTATTTCTGCTACCATTGGGATGAATTTTATTGTCAAAATTATTAATAAAAAACTTTTAGGCACAAGGTCAGCCAGACCAAAAAAATAAAAGCTTTTGAAAACTTTAACACAATGACTTGTCCTTAACACAAGTCATTTTGAATATACATTTAACGCCGTGAGCTTGGTTAATTGCAGAAGGTGGGAGGAGGAAGGATGAGAAATGTGGTTTTTCTGGGCCCTACAAAAACCCCCCGTAGACCAGATCCTTATGAAAATGTCAATTCTAAATATCACTTGACAGATGCTTTTCCCAGGCTTTTTATTGGGACAGGCGTCAGGCACGCTATCTCCTTCAGACAATGTCTTGGACCGTGTGGGGAGGCCCCTGCAGACACCCGCCTGCCAATCATTTCCAGCAGAACCATTCCCATTCTCCCCCTAAATCCTCCAAAGAAGGACTGAATATTTACAGCCGTCATGTTAACATTTTCCCTTTTCCGCCGTCTGGCTTGGCCGAGACATTTTTGGCTGCATCGATGTCTGTGCTGGTCAGTGACCCAGGCAGTCCCACGAGGTCCTTCTTCTTCTGGTGATCATCGTATTGCTCCTTCTTAGGGTGGGGAGGTGCATAGATTATAAGGAGGAAAAAGAAATGAACACCAGTCCCTTACTTTCATCATACATTTGTGGTCTTGATGACATGTGTTATTAACAGAAGAGGGAGGAGACCTTGGCTTCGAGTTTGGGGGTATAGATAAAAAGCCTCATAGCAATCGTCAACTCTCAGAAGATTAACACGCTAAAAGTGCAATTATCACACCCACAAAATCGTTAGGGATTGGATGGATCTCCTCCGTGTGGTGACTCAAGGATCCAGGCTCCCGATGCTGACGTCATCAGCATCTGCACGTATCCTGCACCAGTGCCCTGCTGCGGAAGGAGGGAGGCGCAAGGGGAGATTTATGAAGAAGTCCAGTGGCGCACATCACTTTAGTCCACTTCACACGATCAATAATCTATCACTGATGTCCACACTCCTCTCATGAGACACAGGATCTCCTTCCCTCCCTTAGAACCTGGGTGGGCCTTCATAACTAACACTGGTAACAAGTGACTGCGCATGCCTTCCAAGACTAGATGATAAGGGCTGCACGCCTTTGGCTTGCCTCACTCTCTGTGTCTCTTGGGCTCACCTCAGACACCAGCTGCTATGTTGGGAGGAAGTCCCGGCCACAAGGAGCTGCCCTGTGTGTGCATTCCAGCTGAACTGTTCCCCAGCCACCAGCCGGGATCAGCTGCTAGACCAGTCAGCAAATGAGCCATCCATTGTCCTTTGCAGAATTTTGACCTGTGGGAAAAAAAGTGAGACATAGAATCTTTTTGTTATTGCTTAAAGCCACTAATTTTGGGCGTCACTTGTCACACAACTGTAGATAGCTAACACAATGGGCATGTTGCCAGTCTCTGCCATGATTCTCAAGCCTCTCTGCATGGTTACTCATCAGGACTCCCTGACTACCAGCCGAGGGAAAAGTTACTGCAACCATGGTAAACTCCACCACCATCACTATAGTATCCATAGGGCCTTGGTAACAAGTGTAGATGTCAGACCAAAAGGAGGAAATTGTGGAGAACTTTCCCAAGGCCGTTCGGGCAAGACTGAGGAAACTTACTGGTGACACACCCTGGGACTGGCAACCACAGAATGGAGGTGGTATTACCATCCTAGTCCTGAAGGGACAATGTGGGGACCGGGTTAGTGGAATCTGGTATAACCTGTAAGTATAGAGGACAGATCAGCTGAGAGGGATTGAGACTTTCAGAATGCAACCACCGTCAAATGGAGGCCCAGCAAAGAGAGAGAGAGAGCTGGGGGAACAAACACCCAAATTCTCTCTCCTCTCACGCTCTGATTTTTCATTGATATTTCCTATTGGGTGAACTCAACAGAAAAACAAGGAACAAGCAACCTGGCTGAACAGTCTATAGGGTCAGCCTCCCAGGGGATGGAGCAGAATGAGAAGGTTAGGGAGTAGATCTGGAGGGGGAAATACAAATGTCATGCACATACACCATCAGCCCCACCATCTTCCTCCCATCAGCCCCACCATCATCACCTCCAGCATCACTACCATTACCACCATTACCCCCATCATCACCACCACCATCTTCATCATCCTCTTTAGAGTACCTCAAATGTGCATACTACTTCCGGATTTACAAAATAATTCCTTATGCTTTCTCTTGTATCGTTCCCAAATGGTCACCCTTGCAGGATCCCCTGCATCTAGCAGAGGGTTTGGTCCATAACTGGTGCTTAGTTCGATCCCACAAATACCAGCACATCCAGTCTACTGAAAGATCTCAGAATCACGGGCACAGAGAGTAACGTCCCAAGACGAATATCTCAAGTACCATGAGAAAGACACAAAGTGTTAGAAGGTTTGATTAGAAAAGACTCATGGGGGTGGTAGTGCCCGAGATTGGTCCTCGGTGTAAGCAGATCTCATCAGAAAGGGAGAGAGCTTCCATGTCCTGACAGCCACATGAAGGAAAGATTTAAAGGTGAGGAAATAGAAATTGTGTTCTGGGAACAGGAAATACTTCCATTTTGCTGGATCACAGAATCTACAGAGGTAAGACCTAAGTTACGAAATTGAAAAAAAGTGATCATATTGGGATAAGTCACAAAAGCCAAGAAGCACTTATACTGAGTATATCAGGTGCTGGGGAGTCAGGGATGGTTTTTGAGCAGCGAAAGAACTCAGTTTACAGTGATGGGAGGATAAGTGGAGCGAGTGCCTGAACGAGGTAGGGAGATGACCCATGGGGCTGCCCTCACTTCAGAAGCAAGCGTCTTGCTAAGGGAACAAGAGCAGAAACAGAAGAAAGGGTGCGGCTGCATACTGACTGGCTGAGCAGGAGCGGGTGAACGGTGCTCTTTTACGTCAGGCACAAGGGACACCGTAGTCCAACATCATGCTTTTTTATTGAGTGACTGCTCTGTGCCAGGCACTTGCCCTTGACTGTGTGGACACAGCAGGAAGCCAGATACATAAGACATCTCACTTCTCCCCTGGATTCAGTAAGAGAAAAATAATGCCCTCAGATCAAGCAGGAAATTCAGGACTAAGAGATGGCATATGTGCTCTCCTTTGCCTGGAAGAGCCTTCATCTCTTCTCCTCTGCCTAGAAAACTCATATATACCTTTCAAAACCACCTAGAACTCCCCATCAATTGAAACACTTGTCTCTGATTCTTTCCACTATACTTTTCTCAGTCTCTTGACATCTTCCTTCACAGATAACTAGGATTTCAAGGGTTTCAGAAAAGATTTTATAATTACAATAGATTGTGAAAGGTCTCTTGGAAGCTGTGCTAAAACTCTAGTAAGTTTTAACGTGTAAGACATATAAAAAGCAAGTTTGGGATTATCTTTCAGAGCATATTTGCAAAGGGAAAAGGCAGCTTCAGTGAGCTGTGTTGGGGAAGGAAGGGTAATGTGATAACTCATTCATCTTCTTCTACCACCTACCCAGTCCTCTCTACAACCCCTCACACTCCATCCCAAGGTACTTAAGCCAGCAAGAGGCACCATCGGCAGAGTTCTAGTCTAGGTAAACCACAAGTGTGCTCTAGTAAGTGGTATTTTTAAAACCAAGAAATACAAGTGCATTTACTAGGGGGCGGGTGAAGGCAGGGTACTTGAGAACCCTGGAACCTGCCAGTGGGCACACAGCTATTTGGGCATCTCTATTCATACATGGCAGGACAGGATGGGCTGGACTTAGGGTTGGGTGAGGGAGATGGCCACAGGCATTTACTTCACAATTGCTATTGGACACTTTCTGTTCTCAACTCTAGGCTGAGGGCTGCAAGCCATAAGGTGAGGAAGACAGCCCCAATTCTAAAATGCTCATGTTCTCATGCAAGAGAGAAAACAATGAAGTAAACGAAGTTAACTCGTAGTTGTTACATGCCAACTGCCCCGTACAGCGACCTCAGCTTTATCCAGCCAGGATGGGCGTCTGGGTTGGGTTTATCTCCATTCTACAATTGGCAGGATAAGCAACAAAGTCCTACTGTGTAGCACAGAGGACTATATTCCATACCCCATAATTAACTGTAGTGGAAAAGAATATGTAGAAAAAGAATGTATGTCTATGTACAATTGAATCACTTTGCTGAATAGCAGAAATTAACACAATATTGCAGGTCAACTATACTTCAATAAAAAATAAATAATAGAAGAAAAATTCAGCAGGAGGGGTGAGCCCTCACACCTGGTGAACTCAGAGCCATGTTTCCACCAGGTGCCTAGTGGAGGGTGGGTAAACCATGTTGATGATGCCAGGTGAAGCAGTCTGCATCTGTAGCTGCGAGTGAGCTGGGTCCTGGCTTGCAACAGGAAGGACCAGTCTCATCCTCCAGGAGAAAGGACAGGGAAGATATAGAACTCAAAGGAAGGATGCTGTCAATAAGCAGGTTAGTATGGTGTCTTCATGGTGGGAAATGAGGCTGAAAGAGTCATCTGAGATCAGATGGAGGCTGGTGGAGAAATAGTTTAGAATTTCGTCCTGCAAGAAGCAGGATGGCTGAGCTCAGGAGTGGGGAGGGTCAGTGGTACTTTCTGGATGCCAGTCCACAAAGCAAAAGATGCTGGGGATGCCAGCCCAGAGGTGAGATAGGAGGGCCTGGGTGTATGTGTGGTGAAAATGAAGCATATCAATGAGAGATGAGGCTTCAGGAAAGGAGAGCAGGCAGGAAATACTGGGCCTCAGGAGACCTGAAACAGTGCATGTGAGGTGATGATGGCGCCTCCAGGTAAGGCCGTATGGTAGCTGAAGAAGTGAGACTACAGAGGTCAGGAGGGAGGCAAGCTGAACCCTAAGAGGAGGATCCTCTATGGGGAGGTGATGGTTGGCATGAAGAGGAGGATGAGCGGATGGTTATGGGTGTGGCTTCAAAACCAGAAGAAAGTCAGTAGCTACATCGTCATGGGAGCCAGAGGGAGAGAGAGTATCAGAAAGTGAATGGTGTCCACTGCTGTCACAGACAGCATCTCAAGGGGGACAGCCGTCAGACTGGTGTTCAGGGGTCATCCCCTGAGGGTACTCTGTTAGTAAACAGAGCAGCAGGGAATGAGGAAAAGCATGAGAAGCTAGGGGGTTGCTGCATCACCTACTAGAGACTTGAGCCAGATCAGCAGTCACCCCAAGGAGGGAAGTGGACGAGAATCCAGGAGAGTGTGGGGCCCAAATGGACAGGAAGATGACCAACCTAGAACCAGTCTACCTCTGACATGAAACTTCCAGGAGATTTGGGGCAAATGTCATAATGAATGTGAGCCCCAATTTTTCCATTTTTTACCAATATTTTGGAAATATTCAAACACCTTAGGAAGAATAGTGTGTTCCACCACTCTGTTCCTACAATCACTGGCCCACAACCAATCCCGATTTACCCTTACTTCATCCACCTTCTTTCCCAATTGGTTCATCTGGAACCAATCTAGATCTATACAGTCTATAGCAATCTAGATCTAACTCTTTCCAAATTACTCCCTTCCTTCATTAATTCTTTGAATGCCGCTTGAAAAGATAAAGGCTGTTGTTCAATTGTGTTCGACTCTGTGACCCTATGGAAACCACTGCTACATCTAAACAGTTAGCAGTGATTCCTGAACAGCCCAGAAGTGTTTGAATTTCCCCACTTGTCTCATTGGATTGGAGGAGAAAGAGGTGCTTTATCCCAGTGAAAATCCAAACAAGGTCCACCCATGGCATTTTGCTAATGTATGTTTTCAGTTTCTTTTAAATGATAGGTTCGCCCTTTTACTTTTTTTTCTTTTTGATGGCTATTTATTTTTTTTTGCAGAAACGGGTAATGTGTCCTGTTTCCTGACACAGGGCTTCACTGACAGCACCCACATGGGGCCACGTAAGGGGCTTCTCTGTCCCCTGCTGTGTCTCCTGTCGGCTAGAAGTTAGACCCAGAGGCTCGATGTGGCTCACATTAGACTCGTTCCTCTCGCATCACGTCGATGTGGATCCAACGTCCTGTGACCTCTCTCTCCATCATGCTCTGATTGGTGTGTGGATTAAGGCAGTCCACCCCATCTGTCCATTGTAAACCCCTGGTACTTTTCGCCACATTAGCAGAAAAATACAAGTTCTTTCTTTCCTACAGAAGGTCTAATTCTATTTTGATCAGCAGAAAAAATTAAAGACTCTAGATACAGTAGATCCGCACATATAAAACATCAAGATTTCCTCAATATAAAAATTGTGTTAATGACAGATTTGATTTTTCTAAAATGAAAGCAGTATTTAGAATGTGGCCTGTCGTTGACATTGAGGCACTAGGTGTGAAATGCCTCATGAAAAGTATGATGGTGGTTTCTCTGGGGGTCCAGTGTTAAGACTATGTGCTTCCAAGCCAGGGGGTGCAGGTTCCATCCCTGGCCAGAAAACTGAGATCCTGTATTCTGCTGGATGCAACCAAAAAATGAAAATGTACAATGGTAACAAGGGGGAAAGCATCTGGTGCAAAACGCCCCCCCGCCGCTATGCAGTGACAGAAATTCTAGGAGCCGACTGCTGGTAACAACATCGGTGGTGCTGGAAACTGGTTTTCTTCTCCAGCAAGATTTTCCTCGTCATACAGGACCTAGACTACGGTGCTGGCAGAGAGCATGGAAAAGTCATGAAAAATGTGACCTTAGGAAAGAAGAGCTAACAAGATTTGGTAAATAAATAAAAAGAGGGAGAGACGAGATACTGCTCATACCTTGACCAGTGAAATCTTAAGTAACAAAAGAATGTAAATTGGAAATTTCACAAGGACATGGAAACTGCTCCCTGGTTTAAACCAATGGATGTCCTCAGCTGGTGAGACTCTGACTTTGCAGATAACAGATCCTCAGATTGCCCCCAGAAACGTCCCTGGGCTATCAGAATCTACCTTTTCATCCCTGGATTCATCTTAGGAAACTGCTAATACATAACAAGGAGTTTCATCAGCTAAGGGATAGTCTAAAACACTGGGCCGTGTGCCAGACAGCAGTTTAGGGGAGTTAAGTATATACCTATTTATCTGAAAAGTACCCAAATGCTTCAGATCCTGAATAATGAATGGTTAAGGAAATATATGGGNTGCCTCATGAAAAGTATGATGGTGGTTTCTCTGGGGGTCCAGTGTTAAGACTATGTGCTTCCAAGCCAGAGGGTGCAGGTTCCATCTCTGGCCAGAAAACTGAGATCCTGTATTCTGCTGGATGCAACCAAAAGATGGAAATGTACAATGGTAACAAGGGGGAAAGCATCTGGTGCAAAACGCCCCCCCGCCGCTATGCAGTAACAGAAATTCTAGGAGCCGACTGCTGGTAACAACATCGGTGGTGCTGGAAGCTGGTTTTCTTCTCCACCAAGATTTTCCTCGTCATACAGGACCTAGACTAGGGTGCTGGCAGAGAGCATGGAAAAGTCATGAAAAATGTGACCTTAGGAAAGAAGAGCTAACAGGATTTGGTAAATAATTAAAAAGAGGGAGAGACGAGATACTGNTAACAACATCGGTGGTGCTGGAAGCTGGTTTTCTTCTCCACCAAGATTTTCCTCGTCATACAGGACCTAGACTAGGGTGCTGGCAGAGAGCATGGAAAAGTCATGAAAAATGTGACCTTAGGAAAGAAGAGCTAACAGGATTTGGTAAATAATTAAAAAGAGGGAGAGACGAGATACTGCTCATACCTTGACCAGTGAAATCTTAAGTAACAAAAGAATGTAAGTTGGAAATTTCACAAGGACATGGAAACTGCTCCCTGGTTTAAACCAATGGATGTCCTCAGCTGGTGAGACTCTGACTTTGCAGATAACAGATCCTCAGATTGCCCCCAGAAATGTCCCTGGGCTATCAGAATCCACCTTTTCATCCCTGGATTCATCTTAGGAAACTGCTAATACATAACAAGGAGTTTCATCAGCTAAAGGATAGTCTAAAACACTGGGCCGTGTGACAGACAGCATTTTAGGGGAGTTAAGTATTTACCTATTTATCTGAAAAGTACCCAAATGCTTCAGATCCTGAATAATGAATGGTTAAGGAAATATATGGGGGTTGGAAGAGTTGCTGACATCCTTGCACATATAAAGAGTTCTGGAGAATAAGTAAAAATTGTAGGTCCTTCTAGGTAATCAATGCTATCAGTGGTTTANTACCTATTTATCTGAAAAGTACCCAAATGCTTCAGATCCTGAATAATGAATGGTTAAGGAAATATATGGGGGTTGGAAGAGTTGCTGACATCCTTGCACATATAAAGAGTTCTGGAGAATAAGTAAAAATTGTAGGTCCTTCTAGGTAATCAATGCTATCAGTGGTTTAGCAATGGCAGAGCCTGCAAGGCAGAAGCTCGAGGACAGACAGCGTGGAGGGCACACCCAGAAGCCCACATTTGGGCCCTCGAAATGAGAAAGAAATAACAGAGAGGAGATGTTGAAACGTAGAAAATAAAGGTGTGAGGGACTGCCCTGGCAGCCCAGTGGCTAAGACTCTATGCTTCCACTGCGGAGGGTGTGGGTTTGATCCCTGGATGGGGAGCTATTAATAAGATCCCACAATCCCACATGCTTCACTGTGCAGCCAAAAAAGTGAAATGAAATAAAACGTCTGAGAGAAACCACTCAGCCCTGCATCTGGCCCCAGGACTTATTAGAAGCAACACGTCAAAATAAAGCATGTAGAAGTCAGCAGATTAGTGACAGTGCCCCCCAAGCCTATCACTAAACCTATTTATCAGTGGACATTCCCAGACCACAAAACCCCCATCAACCAATCATTTCTCACCCATCAAGGTGCAAAATGACCTTTAATCCAGGGCAAGGGTCTCACCACTCCCAGCCCTCTCCCTAAGATGAGACCTAACCACAGATGCTGGCATCAAAAAGGGACAGCCCTTGTGGGTACATGGAAGCAAGTGTGCACCACAACAGCAGTCCAGGCAGGAGGCTGACGCCTGCAAAGAGCCAGCCCCATATGACCCGGCCCTCTCAGGGGCCAGCCTGCTGTTGAGAGGCCTGAGCTCAGTCCAGAGGGTTCCTGGGCTCTGGCCCAGAAGGAGTCAGTAGTTCCTGTGAACATGCTGCAGAGGTGATGAGGAAAGCCTAGACACCTCTCCTCCATTTAAAAGGAAGCAGTGGAGGCCTCTGGGCCCAGAGCTGGTGGCTGAAGATCACGGTCACTGTGGGAAAAGCAGCCGTGTAGGGTGTGGGGGTGATGGTGATCCTGGAGACTTGTTGGCCAATGGGATTTGAGCACTTGCCCCTCTTGGTCCTTGAACCTCACTTGAGACAAATTCTTAAGATATCATAAAAACCATAGCAACCTGACTCTGGGAAAGATCGAGGGCAAGAGAAGAATGGGGAGATAGAGGATGAGATGGTTGGATGGTATCACCCATTCGATGGACATGAGTTTGAGCAAGCTCCAGGAAACAGTGAAGGCCAGGGAAGCCTGGCGTGCTGTAGTCCATGGAGTCCCAGGGAGTCAGACACGACTGAGCGCCTGAACAGCAACAAGAAAACAACCTTGTTGATGCTGGATTTTCACTGAAGTTGTGAACCGAGGGGTAGAGCAGGAAAAACAGCTTCAGTGTCTTTCCCAGAGCAGGTGAGAGGACAGGAGGGCTGCCCGGTGACTCTCCAGTGTTAACTGCTCCATCCTCTCCTGTCCTGTGTTTCTAGAACAAGAAACAGACCTGAAACATCAACATCACTCATTTTGAGGAAATTTGTCTTTTAAACATCTGACTGTAAAATCGTTTTTGTTTTATCCTCTGAGAGAGAGAGAGAGAAAAGCCAAGGCTAAAAGAGAGGGGCTGGCATTTCCAATCTTTTCAGGGCAGCGAGGCTGGATCTGGGAGCAGCAGGAATCAGTCCTGCTTCATGCAGCAGCGCAGAGATCACTGTTTGGAGAGCACGTGACAGGCCACCTCCAAGGCAGGAAGACTCTGGGCTTGTGATGAAAGGGTGAAATGAAGGGAATGATGAATGGTCTCCTGTGTTGTCCCTTGAGCCCAGACCAACTGGAAAGTATAAGTGAGCCCGGGGAGAGGCGTGAGGATCACACTTTCTGCTGGAAGCAGGAGGCATGTGTATGTGTGTGTGTGTGGGGGGGGGGTGGGTAGGTCCCAGGAAACGGGCAGAGTGAGGCCCAGGAAGATGAGGCAGGGAGAAGCAGTGGCCCTGGGCTGCTCATGGCCTCAGGCAGCAGGTGCTGTCTGCTAGAACCCTGCTCAGAGCAGAGTGGGGGCCTAAAGTGTTGTGCGCGGAGCAGCAGCAGGAATCCCTGTCCCCGGGGGGCTGGGAAACAGCCGTAGACAGAGATGGGGCCACCCTCCAACTTGCAGCTGGCCGGGCTAGATCAGGTGGGCTTCCCAAGGGCAGAAATGCTATCTCAATGGCAGCTGTAGAGTGACCCTTGGGGACTGACCTCCCTGGTCACAGTGAGGGTCAGTGGGGTGGTAAAGAGACTGTGAAACAGGCCCCACAGAAGCCCCATGCCTCCCAGACCTGACAAAAAGTTTCCCTTTCTCACTAGACATGGAAGCCGCTGACAGCCCACATTGGCCTGTGCCCTGCCTCCTGCTAACTTGCCCTTGTCCACCAGGAAGGAGAGCCTGGGAGCTGTGTCCAGGGCAGAGCCTCTGCCCAGGAAACCTGTGGCACCTCCCCGCCTGCCTGCCCCGATGTGAGGAGCCTGAGAGTCTGTCCTTCTTAGATACAGAGCGCAGTGCGAACCCAGGGTTTTCAGAATAGACTCACACAGGCGCATTTTCAAGTTGTTCCCTCTGACTCTGAGGGGTAAGGGTCATCGCTTCTCCCTTCCCCTCTCAGACAGGTTCCTTGGAAGGGAGTTTGAGCCTACAGTTTCCCTCCAGAAATACTCCCGGAGGAGAGTCCCCACCTGCCCCCACCCCAGATCAGTGCCCAGGGTCCCTGAGCCCCAAAAAGGAAGGGTGTGGCACAGGGAGAGGGCACTCCTCCAGGCAGAGGGAGAAGGATTCGGGTCCTGCCCTCACTGTCCACCGCGCCTGGCAGACTTGATGGGGCCGCTGAGTTTCTGTTTGTTTGTGGGCCTGTGACCATGAAGATGGGGGCCGGGACCCAAAAAGTATAGAAGTCTCCAATTTCCTTCTCATCTCCCCAGGTGTGGCAAGTGAGAATGTCACCTCCTGGCTCATCTTCACTGCCTTGGACCTTTCTTTTTGAAATAACTGTTGGCCCTTTCTTCGGGATCTGTATGATAACACATCATTGTACAAAGTTCTTTCCCCAGAAGACACGCCATTGATGTGATCTGGAATGGCCAGATCACAGTTCAGAGATTTTAGGGTTCCCCCACCTCTGGCTCCCGCGGAGAGTCGAGTCAGGAGACCCTAAAGGACATGGCCAGATCTTCCCCTATTTTTCCTTCCCAAAGCGATTACAGAATGAGTTGTTTTATTTTGTTCTGTTTTTCATATACAGGCTTTCCAAGCCTTGGACCTTGGGCTGCTGGCATTTTAATTAACTTGACCCCACCCCCACCCCACCCCTTCCCCAGTGATTTCAGGAAGGGAAATAAAACAGCAACACTGCCTCCCCCCAACACAAGCCTGAGATGATTGTCTTACCTCTTACAAAGGGAACACCAACCCTCAGGATGGTGCCCCCAGCTCCCTAACTGGCCTACCCCCTCCCAGCACCTCCAGTCAATTTTGAAGTTTCCACTTCAGATAGAAATCTGTTGAGTGGGGGAAAGAATATTTCTCCTTTTAATAAATAAAATAAAATTTTCCTCTGGATCAGCTTAGAGCCTCTCTTTTCTCATTCCAAGGTCACTTTTATTCTGAGGTCAGTACTAACCGTAAACCATCATTTCCCAATAAGAATGCAAGGCAAATACCTCCAGATTCCCAGAATCTGGCCTTGAAACCAACTGATGTTTAAATCAGCATGGATATCCCCCTGTTGTGTCAAATGATAGTTTCCTCAGAGATATTGTGTTTCTTGTTTCTAGTAAATTTTTATTTTTTGCCCCAATATTCACAGCTTAAGCATTTTTATCCAGTTTAAACGATGGGGATTTAAATTGCTATTTTAGTGGAAGAGGCTTGATTAAAACCTGTGTCCTCATCAAATTATTGGACAGTGGTTCTTGGGCTCTGTTTACATTAGTGTCAACCTTAATTTAAATTCTGCATAACTATATTTGCTTCGCTAAATGCATTCACCAGGAACATACCACAAATTACTTTGCATTATGAGCAGACTGTCTTTGTCTATTGCAAAGTGCTTTGAAATTAGCACCATAAGTAACTAGCTGTAAGTGTCACTCGATCTCCTTAATGCCTCATTAATCAAACCCTGTGGCAGCTGGTGTGATGTCCAAGCCCACCTCATACAAGATCGGTATCGCTTGCTTCTTGCTCCTGACCACAGTCTTTTAAACCTGATTCATGACTTGTGCATCTGCCCACCCTCCTTGTGGCATTCCCCACCCTCAGAGATCCTTCAGCGAGGGCAGCTTTGCAAGGCAGACCAGTTCCTGAGTATTCTTTGCAGAAATTGGCAATAAAAAAACCACTTCTCCTCTTGTGGAAACCCATGATCTCAAAAGGAGGAAGGTCATTTCCCTGTGTTATCCACAAAGATTCAACATAATTTTCATATCACTCTTAAAATGCCTTTCTGGAAAAAAAATTCCCTGGACTAATTTTTCTTTATAGCAGGAGTTAGAGAAACAAAACATATTTGCCCAGGAGACTGCAGTTTCTACCCTGGCCTCAGTTTTCCGAAAGATGATATACATTTAGTCTAAGCACTTAACCAGGAAAGAACAGTATATTTGTTCTTTTAAACATGGGGTGTGATTTTGGTCCTAAATACAAAATTTTAAAATTTATACTTGCAAAGGAAATAAAAAACAACTCAGCTTTGATATTTTTATTATAGTCCTTTAAAAAGACTGTCATTCACACATACATGTTTATACAAAGTCATACCAAAAACTACATATGTTACAAGATTCTTTTTTTTTTTTTTGGTCTTTTGCTGGGGCCATCAAACATGCAAATATCTGAAAGAACACATCCCTGTTGTCCATTCCCTTTCCCTGCATTGCACACAGGCTGGAACACACACACACACACACACACACACACACACACACCCTTTTCACTAAATTTTATCTCCTTGGTGTTAAAACTCCTTCGCAGCTCTACTGGACAAAGGCCTCCACAGCATATCCTGAGCAAAGTGGGCAGTTTCTGAACATGTGGGTGGGCAGGGTCACCCTGTCCCGCTTGGCCCTGGCCATGCCGGTGGGGTCTGGCGCGAGGGACCCCGGTGTAGACACAGGTGCTCTATTTCCTGCAGGGCCACCTGTGAGGTC
>SJYA01002033.1:2655248-2666030 GCA_006410615.1 Neotragus moschatus
CCTGGCAGACTTGATGGGGCCGCTGAGTTTCTGTTTGTTTGTGGGCCTGTGACCATGAAGATGGGGGCCGGGACCCAAAAAGTATAGAAGTCTCCAATTTCCTTCTCATCTCCCCAGGTGTGGCAAGTGAGAATGTCACCTCCTGGCTCATCTTCACTGCCTTGGACCTTTCTTTTTGAAATAACTGTTGGCCCTTTCTTCGGGATCTGTATGATAACACATCATTGTACAAAGTTCTTTCCCCAGAAGACACGCCATTGATGTGATCTGGAATGGCCAGATCACAGTTCAGAGATTTTAGGGTTCCCCCACCTCTGGCTCCCGCAGAGAGTCGAGTCAGGAGACCCTAAAGGACATGGCCAGATCTTCCCCTATTTTTCCTTCCCAAAGCGATTACAGAATGAGTTGTTTTATTTTGTTCTGTTTTTCATATACAGGCTTTCCAAGCCTTGGACCTTGGGCTGCTGGCATTTTAATTAACTTGACCCCACCCCCACCCCACCCCTTCCCCAGTGATTTCAGGAAGGGAAATAAAACAGCAACACTGCCTCCCCCCAACACAAGCCTGAGATGATTGTCTTACCTCTTACAAAGGGAACACCAACCCTCAGGATGGTGCCCCCAGCTCCCTAACTGGCCTACCCCCTCCCAGCACCTCCAGTCAATTTTGAAGTTTCCACTTCAGATAGAAATCTGTTGAGTGGGGGAAAGAATATTTCTCCTTTTAATAAATAAAATAAAATTTTCCTCTGGATCAGCTTAGAGCCTCTCTTTTCTCATTCCAAGGTCACTTTTATTCTGAGGTCAGTACTAACCGTAAACCATCATTTCCCAATAAGAATGCAAGGCAAATACCTCCAGATTCCCAGAATCTGGCCTTGAAACTAACTGATGTTTAAATCAGCATGGATATCCCCCTGTTGTGTCAAATGATAGTTTCCTCAGAGATATTGTGTTTCTTGTTTCTAGTAAATTTTTATTTTTTGCCCCAATATTCACAGCTTAAGCATTTTTATCCAGTTTAAACGATGGGGATTTAAATTGCTATTTTAGTGGAAGAGGCTTGATTAAAACCTGTGTCCTCATCAAATTATTGGACAGTGGTTCTTGGGCTCTGTTTACATTAGTGTCAACCTTAATTTAAATTCTGCATAACTATATTTGCTTCGCTAAATGCATTCACCAGGAACATACCACAAATTACTTTGCATTATGAGCAGACTGTCTTTGTCTATTGCAAAGTGCTTTGAAATTAGCACCATAAGTAACTAGCTGTAAGTGTCACTCGATCTCCTTAATGCCTCATTAATCAAACCCTGTGGCAGCTGGTGTGATGTCCAAGCCCACCTCACACAAGATCGGTATCACTTGCTTCTTGCTCCTGACCACAGTCTTTTAAACCTGATTCATGACTTGTGCATCTGCCCACCCTCCTTGTGGCATTCCCCACCCTCAGAGGTCCTTCAGCCAGGGCAGCTTTGCAAGGCAGACCAGTTCCTGAGTATTCTTTGCAGAAATTGGCAATAAAAAAACCACTTCTCCTCTTGTGGAAACCCATGATCTCAAAAGGAGGAAGGTCATTTCCCTGTGTTATCCACAAAGATTCAACATAATTTTCATATCACTCTTAAAATGCCTTTCTGGAAAAAAAATTCCCTGGACTAATTTTTCTTTATAGCAGGAGTTAGAGAAACAAAACATATTTGCCCAGGAGACTGCAGTTTCTACCCTGGCCTCAGTTTTCCGAAAGATGATATACATTTAGTCTAAGCACTTAACCAGGAAAGAACAGTATATTTGTTCTTTTAAACATGGGGTGTGATTTTGGTCCTAAATACAAAATTTTAAAATTTATACTTGCAAAGGAAATAAAAAACAACTCAGCTTTGATATTTTTATTATAGTCCTTTAAAAAGACTGTCATTCACACATACATGTTTATACAAAGTCATACCAAAAACTACATATGTTACAAGATTCTTTTTTTTTTTTTTGGTCTTTTGCTGGGGCCATCAAACATGCAAATATCTGAAAGAACACATCCCTGTTGTCCATTCCCTTTCCCTGCATTGCACACAGGCTGGAACACACACACACACACACACACCCTTTTCACTAAATTTTATCTCCTTGGTGTTAAAACTCCTTCGCAGCTCTACTGGACAAAGGCCTCCACAGCATATCCTGAGCAAAGTGGGCAGTTTCTGAACATGTGGGTGGGCAGGGTCACCCTGTCCCGCTTGGCCCTGGCCATGCCGGTGGGGTCTGGCGCGAGGGACCCCGGTGTAGACACAGGTGCTCTGTTTCCTGCAGGGCCACCTGTGAGGTCGGTCTTCTGGAGCTGCATCTCTATGGACAGCCTTTGGTTTCGTGGCCTTCCCTTCTGATAATCCAGCAGGAAAAATCCACAGCAGGGTTTTTTCCTATGGGTTTTGTCAGTGTGACACACACACACACAAACAGGATTGAAACTTCGTATTTCCTGCAAGTGGCTTTCTGGTCTGGCATTTTGTGCGATTTAAGTAAACTATTAATTTTCTTTGGGGTTACACTTTTTGCCTTTTCACCTTACAAAGCCTTTCAAGCTAAATAAACCTTATTAGAATAGAATGCAGCCTTGTCGCCCAGCTCCCAAACCAATGTCCGTGGCAAAACCCACTGAGTTTGAACACATGGATGGTGCAGATCTTAACTTTAAAATCAACCTAATGTAAGCCATACTTTATGCTTATTTTTTATCACGTCTACTTTCTCTTATGGCATTTAAAATAGTCTCTGACTTTAAAAGAGCAAATGGGAAAGAACATTTCAATCATATCTTAGAAGACATTTACTTTGATTAAAGGAGTAATTTACAGAAATTACAAGTATGTTTTATGTCCCATCACCAGCTCGTCCAGTTCTCTCTCTGCTTATGGCAACCTCTGTTCACTACGACTCTGAAAAGATTCAATGTGGAAAGGAGGAGTCCAAAATGATGTTCAGAAGTGACAAAATCATCAGTGAACAATTTCAAAATGGCTAATTCAAAACTTCCCCTTCTTTTCAGCAGCTGTAGGAGTGTGAGAGTTTAAACCAAAAATTTTACCTCCCCTCCCCTTCCCTCTTTTACACACACACCTCCTCCCCTTTCGTTCCCCCAAAGGCAACATTTTGGCTTGGCAACCAATACAAGTCACTGAACCCTTCCATTGAAATACTCCACAAAGATCCTGGCTGATCACAGCTTGGATTTCAGAAAGAAAGAAAAAACTCAGGAATTCGGACACGGGGCATGTCACAGTCCCCCGCTCCATTCTGCCCTTCCCTCCCTCACTGTCCCCGGTGAAAGAAAAGACAGCCACGCCTCACCCGTTACAGTAAAGACACCCCGAGATTTAGGGGGATGAGTGCAGCCTTACTTAGCTGCAAGGCTGCAGCTGTGTTCTTATCTGGCCAAAGGAGCCAAGGGACAACAAAAGACCGCAAAGAAGGGATGGTGGCTGCATGGGAAAGCCACCAGCCCCGCATTGTGGTACCCTTCTGCTGAGCAAATAGTTCAAACTGTTCATTCCCATCTCCTATTCTCTCCCTGGTACATTGTTTGTGCCCTTGCATTTCATTCGGCAAGGAAGGTTGCTCTCTGGGCCTATAAGCAAACAGTCCAGAAAAGAGCTAGCCATCCCCTTCTCTTCCCCGGAGAACTAGCATTTTTATTTCGGCTCCAAGCTGTCAAAGACCTGGAGAGTTTATGTCAGTGTCCTGAATTAATTGCTTTAAGCTGGAGCAGGCTCCACGGGCTACCAAATATCCAGGAGATGTTTATTAATAACTCTTCCTTCAGGATTCTGGCTCCGAGCCGTCCCTTGGTGGTGGCCTTTATCCGACTGCCACCTTCTCCCCCCTGGCCTCTTGGTGCTGGGGGTGGTGGCGTGGCCAGTGGTAGAATGGCTTGCCTCTTTTCCTGTCATCGTGACAAAATTTAGAAATGCCTGGAGTGAAAAAAATATCCACCCATGTATCAGGACATGTGTGATGGTTATCTTTGTCCTGGCCCCAGGAAGCTCCCGGAGTTACAGAAACTGCATGAGCGACTTCGATGTGGCCCAGTACAAGCTCATTTAGCCCATACAATTAACAGAAGCAGCCAGATAAATTATCTCCCCTGCCCCCTCCTCTCCTCCTCCCCCAAAAGAAAATTCAGTGAGGCTGACAACTTGATGTATTTTGAAGTTTTCCTGGAACCAAAAAAAAAAAAAAACAACTCTTTAATAGAATGAAATAATAAACCAATTTATATACCGATATAAGACCAGGATCGCGAGTGCCATTGTGTAATTTTCCACTTGACTTTTCATTATCTACCTGAACAAAATCAATCTATATGTATGGGATCAGCATACAATTCCGGAGATAAAAGCTGAAAATAAATGTGCTTTGCATATCCCAGAGATAAAAGACACAGTCCTTCGGACAGCCTTTTCTTCTCCAGCAGATGTATTTATAAAATAAATTGTCTGTCAAGGAAAAAAAAAATGAGACAGAGTCGTGTATCTGTAGTGTGAACTCTTTTGCTGGAAATATTGATCCTGCAATGAGCGCTGGTTAATAAGTGCCCTGCCGACGATAGCGGGTCTACCCGAGTGCCGGCTGGGTCAGCGCTGCTCCCAGCCAAACCGCCCCACCACCAAAAAAAAAAAAAGACAGGGAGAGAGACAGGAGAGACTTCCCCTATTAACACGGATTTAAGGCTGAGGACTTCAAGGGCCTTCTGAAGCCTCTCCACAGAGACAAAGCACACTGAAAAAATA
This sequence comes from Neotragus moschatus, assembly GCA_006410615.1. Taxonomy (NCBI): domain Eukaryota; kingdom Metazoa; phylum Chordata; class Mammalia; order Artiodactyla; family Bovidae; genus Neotragus; species Neotragus moschatus. The sequence continues at coordinate 2,660,039 of SJYA01002033.1, forward strand.
ACACTATGTTAGAAACCCCCCTGAAGCTTGTGAGGGACCCTCAGCCTTCAAAAAAGAAGTTGAGTTCCATCCTTTTTTGGGGGGTGGGGGAGACTTTCTTTACCCTAATACCTAGAAATGGAGCTAAGGGCAGTACAGCCCTGTCCACACTGGCCTCACCTGGGTCCTGGCCAGTCCTTCCCTCTGGGGATGCGTCCTTGTCAGCGCTGCAAGTGTGTGCCGTGCTGGGCAGATGGCAGAGGCATCCAGGCATGTGCCCATCAGGTTCTGGGCTCCTTGGAGCACAAGCACCCCCCTGGGGGGAGTTCATGGGGCTTGTTTCCAGGCTGACCACTCTTGTCCCTTCTGTGAGGCAGTGGCCAATTGCCCATGCTTTATTGGCCAGCAAAGAAACCCACAAGGCATGGGTCCTGGACCACTTTTGCCCCCAGACAATCTCTCTGAGCTCGTGGACTTTATCTGGTTATTGGGAAGTAATGATGCGTTGGCCAAAGACTTAGACAGCTTGCTGCTCATTGTTCTTCATTCATCAAAAGCTTTAGTAACTTGGGGAGGTTAAGCGTCTACTTGGGCAACTTGAATGTTTTATGTTTTCGTACCTTGGTGCTGACTAGTTCTGGTGGTTGTTGGTATAGTAGTTTGGCCCAAGTCTGCAAATCATGATTTTCATACATCGCTTCCCTCATGCTGAGAGCTCATATTCACGTCCAGAACCCACCTGACTCCCCAGACCCTCATGGGGAACTATGGGGTAAGGTCCCCAGGAGCAGGCTGACATCAGGGTTATGGACTTTTAGGGACTCTCCTGTGAAGGTCAGAGTTCAGCACGGGGAGAAGCTTGTGTGCTTTCAGGCATGTGGGCCTCTTAGGAGCACAAGCATCCTCCCTCCATCCCATCTTTTTGTCCCAGTATCTGCGAATAAGCAAATCTACAGAAAACAGAAGAATACAGTCAAAGAGGGTTAGGCTGTCCTTAGAATCTCGTTTGAAAAGTAAACCGCATCCTGACAGCCTATTTTGAAAAGTCCCTATATTTTCATTACAAAGTTGATGGCTTTATGTCTAGAGTATTCAGCCTCCATGAACTCAGGGCGTGTTTTGTCCACTGTTTACTTACTCCATGATCCACGCATTTAATCCGCATCCTGGAGAAGCAATACTGGTAACATGTGAGCTTCATCCACCAGGTGAAAAATCTGTAGGAGTTTTGTAGCCCCCACCCACCACAACCTCCCAGAAGAAAGAGGACATAAACAGCAGGGTGTTTCTACACCCAAAGGCACGTTTACCCATCCTGCATAGCTGTCTCCCAGCATAAGCAGGGTCCTGACCCAGATCCAAGCTGCAATCCCTGTTTATGAAACAAGTATTGGCTAAAGAGAAGAAACTGAGTTTTTCCAAAGGTGTTTTTAGTCATCGTGTCAGTGGTATCCTGGTTCGATGTCATTCCCCAAGAAAGAAAAATGGACAGTCAGAAGTCCAGTGAATGTATCTGGGTGGACACGTTCAGATAAACGGAACCAGATGGAAAGTTAGCATCAAATGTCTCTAGTGCTGATATTAAAAAAATAATAATGATAACATATATCAAGCAGTTAAAATATGTAAAAGAAATGAAGGATGTAACCAAATTCAGGCAGAGGGTGAACACACGCCCCTCTTGGTCTTCTTAGGGGTCAGTTAACAGAGGAGGATGAGCCCCAGCCCTCAGTTGCTGCTCAACCCCTCCGGAGCCTAGGAAACTGAAGACATTATATGTGAAAAAGCACAAGCTGGCCTGATTGTATTTATCTGCCTAGAAATCCTAAGTTAACTCACTTTGCCCGTCAATAGTTGCCTCATTCTTCCCTTTCAGTGAGCATACAGCATCTTGACAAAGAACCAAAGTGATCTCTTGGTTATCTCTTGAACTCCACCCAAACTAACAGACACAAACGCAAAGGCCCAGTGCAGCCCTTCCCACCAGGCTTGATGCAGAAATAAAGAGCCCATTTCCAAATGAAACACTACAATGGCATCCTGCCCTGTGGATGAGCTACTTACCTTTTCAAGAATGGCCAAATAGGGAATCTGTTTCAACGCTGTTTTTTGTTTTCTTTCTTTTTTCTTCCTGCCTTCTGTTTTGGAGGGCAGGGGGAAGCTGATGATGGGAACTGGATGAAACGTGCCCCTAAATCAGAATCTCTTGCATACCCCTGTAGCACCTTCCATTTGAGTGCAATCAAGATAGAATCCTTCCTCCAGGCTCTATGAATTATCAACACAGAAATCCATTCAGAAGGCGGTGAGACCCAAAGATGAGGCCAGGAGAGGGCTCTGCCATGCCCTAATGATGCCACAAACTTTTCCACAGCACTTAAAATGCACTTCAAGTGGTCCCAGAGCAAGAGGGTTGCTTTTTGAAATGAGAAGAAAAATAACTATAACTTATCCATGGTGACAGTTTGAAAAATGAATGAAATTTTCATTTCTAGTGCCTACTGTCATTGTGAAAAAAATTAATGGATTACGACACTACACAATGCTAAAGAGATATGTATAATTTCTTGTGTGTCTCATAGTCTACAGCAATTTGTTGGAAACATTTTTAAATATGGAGAACCAGGTGAAAAATCTCTATAATTAAATTAACATCTGACCCAGAAAGTGTTGCCTTAATCACAGGAAATATTCAAGAAGATGGATTGACACTCTACATGTGTGCCAACTTTTCTTGACTTGAAATGTTTTCTTTTCTTAAATTTAATTTTATTTTAATTGGGAGATAATTATAATATTGTGATGGTTTCAAACATATTTCTTAAGTATTCCTTATTATCTGACAATAAGATATTCAATTTTCAATTTTATTCAATTTTTTTCTGCCATGTTGTACACAAAGCATGATACCAAGGAAAGGAGGGAAACAGGTTTCTTTTAAAGAAATACAAAAACAGTTGTTCTATTAAATGATTTGGGCAACAACAGCCTTATAACAAACTCCTTTAAAACAACACTTACTACTCCTGTACAGAGGAGGGCATGACAACCCATTCCAGCGTTCTTGTCTGGAGAATCTCACGGACAGAGGAGCCTGTCAGGCTACAGTCCATGCTGTCTCAAGGAGGCGGACACTACTCAGAGCCTAAGCACACACACCCCGTACAGATGAAGGGCTGGGCTTCAGCCTGACTTCTGGCTGGCCCCAGCAGCGATTCCGTCCAGCTTGTTGACGTAACGTGGGCTTCATTAGAACCAAGTTAAATGTTCAAACGCACCTCATATTCTTTTCCAGTGATGTTACAAGAGAAAGATGTGGATTTGCAGCCTCACGCAGAGGATATTTAGTCTCTGTGAAACCAAAGTTTTGTCTATTCAGTGTAATTTTAAAAAGAACTGCCCACTCGATGCAGAAATGACAGTTCCTTGTCTCAGCCATCACTTTAAAAAGTTCAAAAGAAATATCTGCAGCCCAATGCAGGAAAGTATTTTACTTCCCAGCCCACTCAGACTTTATTACAGTTAATGCTGGCAGTGGAGTTAGATGAATCAGGAAAAACATCAAACCATCTCCATACACTCATCTGTGAATTTTTGAAGCCAGACAACATTGGTAGAAGTTTTCTGTCATTTTCTCTCACTTTTCTTTCCTCTAGGGGCTGGGGAAAGAGTGAAAGACCAGTAAGGAATACACTGGAACTCTTTTTTACTTTGAGGAAAGATAAGCCTCCATTTTCAAGTAACTTGAAAAGTGAGAATTCTGATACTGAAGAATTTCAGCGCTGGCTTTCCTAAAAACTCAAGACTGATTTTCAAATAGCAAATACCAAGGTTCAATTTCTTTACAGTTGTGAGTTTCATTGCAAAAAGAAAGAAAGGGAGGAGGGGAGTAGATGGTTATATATTTTGCTTGATATCACGCAAAGTAATTTAACATTAATGAAAGACTAGTGGATTTTACAATTTTTACTGTTCTTGTCATAGCTAAAAAGTCATGTCGTGCTCAAAAACCAGGTGTGAGTTGATAAGCTTTTTAAATACAAATTTTAGGTTAGATTAGAGGATTTTGCAGAAGTCTAAGTCATGGTTTGGAGTGAAACTGAACAATATGTTTGAATCCAGTGTCCATCTGAAGCTCATTTCTGCTCACATCTTTCTCCTGTTTTGCCAGCATCTTGCAGTTTCCCAGGTCTGGGGTCCGAATACAGATGGCTACATTCTCATACTGGGCACCCAGAGAAGGTCACATGCTTTACATCAATGGCAATTAGTTCCCCTTTTTAAAATGGAAAATGTCATTAAGTTCTTGAATAATTCAAGAGTAGAGGTCACAATACAGTGTCCCTTTTGGGGGTCTTTATGGTGCAAATGGCAAAACAAGGCGATCCTATCAGTAAGAGTAGATCTAAGGTTCACAATGTAGCTCTATTTAGTGTGACAGGAAAATTAAATTACACGAGGCACTCATTCATCGTCACCCGTTAACAGGCTTGGGAAAATTGTGGATCCCCGGGGACAAATCACTGACAACGTGCGAGGCAAATAAAAATATGTCATTTTAATTGGCTGCCGTTTCCTCCGCTTGGTTTTGAAAATGACAGACATAAACTGGTCCCCCACAACTCTCCTTGGATATATGGTCCCGAGTGGCCAGGGCACGACCACAACTTAAGGACGGGTTAAAAATTCTGGGGGACACGGGTCTGTTTTCATAGCCGTAGTTGAGCTGGTCTGGATCCAGGGGTCCCTGGAAAGGAAATACAGGGGAAGATTTCACATATAAACCGGCGTCCGCGGCTCCCCAGCTTGCGCCTGGGGGGTGATCTGTACGGCAGCCACTGCGTTTCTGGAACCAGGGCTGCCCCTCAACCCGCAGGGTGTCAGGAAGAGGGGGGACTGAACGACGCCGGGGCCACCAAACTTCCTCCCTCCCCAAGGGAGAGAAAACCCGCACGATCCTCTGGGGTCCTGGCACCGGGCTGCCGGGCTGGGGTCCGATGGATGGGGTCGAACCAGAGGCAGCGCGTCCTCTGAGGTCACCGACCGAGAGGAAGGCTGTTCCCGGGCCGCATCATCACATCCTCTCCATACACGTTCCCTGCGACCCCCACGTTCCCAGTTCGGGCTGGTGGGCGTGGCCGCCGGGGACCAGCTCGCACCCTTGACCACCCTCTAGGCTCGCAGAGCTCTGGGCCGCTCCACCCGCGCGTCCCGCCGCGCGCTCTGCGGTCTCCCGCCCATCGCGGCGTCCTGCGCACCTGCGGGGCCCCGGCCCTGCTGCCCGCTTCTCCCGTAGCAGAGCGTAGTGGGGGCGGGCCTCACCCCGGGGGGCCCCGGGGGCCCCGGGGCGCCTGCGGGTGAGGTTGACCCTTCCAGTGTGTGAGGCGCCCGGGGTCGGTCTCCTGCGACGTAGGACCTGGAAAAGGCAAGAAGGACCACCCATCTGCCTGTTGCTTTTTTTTTTTTTTTTTCAAGAAATAATATCTATCTGGCGCTTCCCCTTTTCGTGCTCCCAGACCAAGACGCTGCGAAGTCCTGTGCTGGCCAAGTGAACGCCGAGCGGGGCTAGGCGAAGCCCCTCTGCCCAGCACCTCGCGGTACTGCGCTCATCGCCGCGGGCCCTTGGCCGCGCGGGGAGGCCCGGCTCGGATGCGCGCCCCAGGATGCGAGGACCCGGGAAGGGGGCGGCTGCCTGGCCTTGGCAGAGGGTCCAGGCTGCTGACAGGGAGCGGGAGGCCGTTTCAAAGACTGCGGTTCCCAGAGCAATGAGGACCGCGGGGCCGCTGGGTTTCTGAAGCGGTCCGACGTTAGTAACGCTTAGGTAAAGCAAGACACTTCATTTTAAAGAAAAAGTTCTATTTTAGCGTGACTGCTGCCTCGGGCGAATAATGGATGTTGGAGCCTCCGTATCTTTGTAGTTGAATTAAAAGTCGAATTAAGGAATACATTTCCTTCCTGGGGGGGGGGGGGGGGAAAGGGGGAAAATAGATGGGAAGAGGGGCGGGGGGGGGAG
>SJYA01002033.1:2673438-2715525 GCA_006410615.1 Neotragus moschatus
CCTGCGGAGAGGCGGGCGGGCGGGCGGGTGGACGGACGCGCGGCGGCAGCAGAGCGTCCAGCGCGCGGAGGGAGGCGGCTGACTGCTCCGAGCCGAGGCATCCCCGCATTTATTTGAGCTCAAACCGAGCGACTGTTGACTTTAGCACACAAAGCAAAGATTTCACTGCCCGCTAGTTTAAAAATGAATATTTTACCAAGATATCGATCAGCGTTATAAAATTCAGTTAAGTACAATGGGATCCTGCAAAAAAAAAAAAAAAGAATAATAAAGGGGGGGCAATATAATATCTGTGCAAATTTGCTGAAGTGTGACGTGGCCTGGAAAGTTTACCCTCCTGGAATTCGGATCTAGAGTGTTTTCTTCGGTTGTTTACTGACTGTTTATTCACAGATCACGGTTGCTTAAACCCGCGCGCGGAAAAGGAAGAAAAAGAGAGGGAGAGGGAGGGAAAAAGAGACGCTGCACCCTACTACGCAGAGTTGGGGGACGCGGGCGGAGGGCAGTATGAGCACCAGTTAAGCCTGGGGCCTTGGCGGGAGGAGGGGCTGGGGCGAGAGGGTAGGGGGCCGAAAGACTCAGGATGCGCCGAAAAGCCTCCGGAGCGGCCAGCTCCCCGACATCCTTTTTAAGTATTCCTACAGAACTATATCTTATCGGCCGGGATCAGTGGAGGGGGGCGCGCTAAGTAGTTTAAAACGACCCTCGCACAATGGGCGTGCGATAGGAAACATAGCAGGTTAGGGCAGCGCTTTCAGCCCTCATTGTCCCGCACTCGGCCCCCGGCCCTGCCTCTCGGCTCCTTCGCCGCAGGAGCCTTTTATGTGATAATGAAACACATTTCAGACTGGGCTCACGACGTGTGTGTCCCTGCCAGGGGGAGAGACGGCCCTGATTGCTGGCTGTGGCCTCCGGATCGCCTATCCCCCCCATCCCCTCCCCCTCCCCAATTTCTCTTCCTTGTGTTCTTCGGGACAATGTGGCATGTTAAAAAGGGATTTGGAGGTGGGAGGCGGAGGCGAGTACAAACCCCCCTCAAGCTCCTGGGAAGGCCAGGGTTTGAGGGGCAGAGAGATCCTGCGAGGTGGCAGAGGGCGATNCCCCCCATCCCCTCCCCCTCCCCAATTTCTCTTCCTTGTGTTCTTCGGGACAATGTGGCATGTTAAAAAGGGATTTGGAGGTGGGAGGCGGAGGCGAGTACAAACCCCCCTCAAGCTCCTGGGAAGGCCAGGGTTTGAGGGGCAGAGAGATCCTGAGAGGTGGCAGAGGGCGATCTGACAGGCGGTGTCCAGGCTTCAAGCGACTGCCAGGGACACTCCAAGTTTGGGTGGTCAAGAAGCCCAAAGATCTAGTCTGAACACGGGAGCCTGGGCTTAGAAACCCAAGGCCTAAAGTTTTGGCCTCTCACTCCAGAAATTTTCACCCTATGCAAGCTAGCTGTGCCCTGGATGACCCAAGTCTCCGGGGGCCCCTAGAGCCCACTGGCTCCTGCCCTAGCCTGAACAGCTGGCAGGCCAGAAGATGCCTCCCACAAAACCAAAGCGGAGCCCACTCTGCCCACACAACCCCCATTTGGCCTCTGAGGTTTCCTTTCTTATTGGCCCTGATTTTACTCCTGCTAGACTATTTTTGAAAGGAGGTAGTGTGATTTGTAAGAATTTATTCTGGGTCTTCAAACCCCTTTATGCTTTGGGGTTTTCCTTTAAGGATCACAGCATACCCACTCATCCCCTTGGCCCTGTAATCCTGGCTTGCTAACCTGGCCTAACAGGTCACTTGGCAAGGTCCCAGGAGTTTAGAGGGTAGGGAGCAAACCTGCAGACCCTGGAATCCAACCCCTGGCAGGGGGCACTTGGCCAGATATGCCGGACACCCTCTTAGCTCGGCCTCATTCCCCAATATACCTATATTTAAAGATTTCCATCAGCACTCCAAGATCCCTTTAAAATCACTTCCAGGAGAAAGTCCTTTGTTTCTCCAGACCAAATGCTGAAGTGCATGATTCCAGAAGCCTCACTACCTCTGGGCTGCAGCAAGTTCTACTAAGGTTGTTCAGAACATCTAAATGAAGGTAGAGGGTGGGATGGGGGTGGTGGTGGATTGTAAACAGAGGCCTGTTGTCAGATGCAGGTAGAGTCCCAATTCCAGGAAAAGGTGAAGAGAGAGGCAACGACGAAGAGGAAAAGGGCTGAACCAGGAATTTGCAAGTCCAATCTGGACTCACTGTGAAGGTAGGCCAAGGATTGGGAATACAGCAAAAAAAAAAAAAAGAAAGAAAGAAAACCCCACGAAATCCAGGATTTTCTTTTCTCTTTCCTCCAAGAGAAACCAGCCCCAGGGTGCAAGAGATGGCCCTTGGATGGCCCAGCTGGAAAATATGGATATGGAGTGTGGTTTTTGCCAGGCTTTGGAGATGAACCCCCATCAACCCCATAACCGCCAGAATAGTTCACCTAGGATCTTTGAGTTTTATTTTGTGTAAAGTTAAACTCAAAATTCAAAAAGTAACCTTGAACAATGCTGAGTTCCGTTAATGATGTCCTTGCTGGAGTGTTTAGGGTGAAGTGTACTGAAGTCTGAAATTTACTCTGAAATGCATCTAGGAACATAAGCAGACTGATGGAGGTGTGGATAGATGGGTCAGACATCCAGTATAACAAATATACTGAGCTGAGAACTATAGGATCTGAGCAATGGGTATGTCTGTTTAGTATAAAATTCATTCAACTTTTAAGTTTGTCTGAAAATGTTAACAATAAAATGTTGATAAAGCAGCAACCATCTCCCACCAAATAAAACCTGCAACCAGTCAGGGTCTCCCTCCCTCAATTTAAAAATATATCTCAGATATGTTTATTTTTTAAAATCAAGCAAAGGAAAAAAAATCTTGAAGATTCAAAGCAAAAAACTGGCAATAACACTTTAATATAGATTTGTGGAACTCTGGTCCTTGCAGTCAGAACACACATTTATAAGCCATAAATAAAGCACGCAGAAACCATAAATTAATCAGACTTGAGACCTGGATTTCACTGTATCAAGAATGCGAATGCTTTTTTCTTTTCTTGAGCATTTACAACAGACCCTTACATTATTTTTTTCTCTTTTTAAAACAATAGTACAACTCTGTTTTCTGTTAAAACTACATAGTTTTACACTGAGTCACTCACAAAAGTTTGTGTTTTTTTCTTTTTCTTTTTTTAATAAAGTAAGACTTCCCTGCAACGACAGCAATGAAGAGGAACCACAACAACAAAAAGTCAAGAACTGGCAGGTCCTTAAAGAAGCAGACGTCTACACAGTAGTGGAAACTGAGGCTTTTCTTCTTTTTAAACTGTTTAGCTTTTTCTTTTCCCCTCTTTATATAGGATGGTAGACATCAGTGTGGCCCACGTGAGGGAGGGAAGGACTGCAGAGGGTGAGGGGAGACCTCTGTGGGGGGGCGGGGCAGGGTGTGAAGGGTCCTTCTCCCTTGCACCTTTCCAGCAGCCCTTCCTCAGAGTCTCCACCCCACTTCCTGTCTCTCCCATCTGGGTCCCAGGCTAGCCGGGTCGCCGCTGTCTTCTTACGAGGAGTTCATAATGGGCCGGGAGTACACCCCCTGGTAGTAGGAGGTGTCTGAGGCCAGGGGCGAGGCATCCAGGCCCGCTTTGTTCGTGACCGGGCCCATGGCCAGGCTTCCCGGCATGGGGGACCCGTAGCCGGGGTAGTGCATCACCTGTTCGTAGGCCTTGAGGTCCATTTTGTGGGGCTGGTGGTGGTGATGGCTGTGATGGTGCTGCTGCTCTGACGACATGAGGTTGTTGATGGAGAAGGGGTGGTTGAAGGCGTAGTGGTGCTCCGGCTTCAGGTGGGCCTCGGGCGGCAGGCCTGGGTGATGCGGAGGGCCCAGCAGGTGGGCCGCGGCCTGCTGCTGCTGCTGCCCGGGCGAGGGCGCCGGCTCCGGGGGGCTCAGCGCCGAGGCCGGCGTCCCCTTCAGCTCCCCGAGGCCCCCTCGCTTGTGCTCTTGGCACGGGGAGGCGCTTGAGTGGGGCGACTCGGTGCCCGCCGGAGTCTCGGAAGCCGGCCCAGCGGCTGCCTCTCCGAGTGGACCCTGCGAGGCCTGGGCCCCAGCGGCGGCGGCCGCCTTCTTGCCGCCGCCCGCGGCACCCGCGGCCTCCTTCAAGGCCAGCTGCTTCTCGCACTTGAAGCGCTTCTGGCGGCGCAGGTAGCAGCCGTTCTCGAACATGTTGCCCGAGTCGGGGTGCAGGGTCCAGAAGGAGCCCTTGCCGGGCTTGTCGGGAGAGCGGGGCACCTTGAGGAAGCAGTCGTTGAAGGACAGCGAGTGGCGGATGGAGTTCTGCCACCGCTGCTGGTTCTGCCGGTAGAAGGGGAAGAGGTCCATGATCCACTGGTAGATTTCGCTCAGCGTCAGCATCTTGTTGGGGCTCTGCTGGATGGCCATGGTGATGAGCGAGATGTATGAGTAGGGCGGCTTGGCGTGCGTGTAGCTGCGCCGGTACGTCTTGGGGTCGCGCGCGCGGCTCAGGCCCGCCTGCCCGTACATGGGGCTCATGGAGTTCATGTTCGCGTAGGGCGCCAGGCCGCCCATGGCCCCAGCCGCCTGCCCCCCTAGCGGGCTCAGGCTCGGGCTCAGGTGCGGCCCCATGCCCGCCACGCCGGCCGCCCCGGCCGAGCCGCTCATGCCGGCCATGGCGCCCGCCCCGGGGGACATGCCGGCCAGGGACGGGCTCATGCCCGCGCCCACGTACGACGACATGTTCATGGAGCCGGCGCTCATGTTGCCCGAGCCGCTGCCCATGGCGGCCGCCGACATGCTCATGTACGTGTTCATGCCGTTCATCCCCAGGCCGGCGTTCATGTTGCTCACCGAGGAGTAGCCCTGAGAACAGAGCCCGAAGGGAGGCGCACAGCGTTAGCACCGCGGCTGGAGCGCCCGGCAGCCTGGCCGGACCCCCGCCCCACACCCCACATCCCACGCCCCACACCCGGCCATCGGGCCAGCCCAGGCCCCCGCCTACAGGGAGGCCTCCAGGGAGTCCTGCCTTCGCGCGGCCTCGGCCCGGGCCCCGACCCAGCGTTCGTGTCACTCGGAGCGCGTCGCGATCGCCCTCGGAGAGGGAGCGCGGGGGCTGTGGTTCTGCGCTCTTGGCCACCCCTCAGCCTTTCTGCGCCCGGTTCAGATTCTACAGCAGGGGTCTCCAGGAGCGCGCTGAGCCAGGCACCCCAAATGCATCTCCCCTCTGCAGAATCTCCCCGACTCTCAAGCCAGTACACCGAGCAGGCGCCGCTGCCTCGGAAGCCTCCTCCGACCCTGGCGAGCGACCTGTGGGACACGGCGCCGGGTGGTCTCCCGCGGAGACAATCCCAGGGTCCTCTCCATTCAGCCTTCCTCCCGGACCCCATCCTGGTGCCCGGGGGAACCTAGACGCGGTTCCCGCGCGGAGCCTTTGGCCACCCTGAGACATTGAGTGGCGGGACGGGGAGGGGACCGCGAACTGAACTGCTCGCGGCTGGGCTCTGCAGCCACAAACTTGCTTCCTCTTTGTCGTCTCGTCCTCGACCCTTTTTTTCTCTACCCCAGCCCCCGACTCCTGCCCACCTTCTCCTCTCCAGCTCCCCACCCCCTCGCCGGCCGACCTCCCACCCCTCCCCAGCCGCGCGCTGCCAAACACAACTCTGTTAGGATAGTGCGTGGCTCGGCCACGGAGAGGATTTGGAGGCGCCGCAAGTCAATATTTGATCANCTTCTCAAAGCGAAGACCATAAAATGCCAAAGGGTGATGGTGAGGCGGCCGCTTCTGGCTGATCAAGATTCCGGTTCTGGAAGCCTTTTGGAGAATACATACTGGGACAGGATTTACTTTAGGGAAGCTGTCCCCAGACTTTTTGGCACCAAGGACCTGGTTTCATGAAGGACAATTTTTCCAGGGAACAGGGTGGGGGGAGATGGTTTCCAAATTACATTTACTGTGCACTTTATTTCTATTATTATTATTATTACATCAACTCCCACCTCAGATCACCAGGTATTAGATCTCAGAGATTAAGGACCCTTGCTTTATTTAGTGCATTACCAGACAGGTCTGCAGTTGAGGTTAAAACAGAAGAGACAGAGAAAAGTGACTTTAGCAAAATCTTGTGAAAACATACGTTTTACCTCCAAATAATCTTTGGTTTGGGGGAAATCACCCCTCCGTTATTCATTCACGGTGGCATTTTCAGGGTGAGTCCCAAGTCTTAATAAAGAAGAGGCATATAGTTGTGCCAAAGGTTGTAATTAACATTTCACTTTCTGTGGGTTGTTATTTCTGAAATTTCGTTTAGAAAAATCAGACTATCAAAATTAGTCTACTTGGCACTGAACATTCAGATACTTTTTTTGCTGGCTTTCATAGTTCTTTGATGGCCAAAATCCCAGTTGTTTACAGAGAGGGCAATTGAAAAGATAATTAGCGAAGAATATCTTTCAAAGGAGATTTCTGTGAAAACACACACATACAAGAAAGTGGCTTTCAAAGTGAGAGAAAAACAAGATATGACATTGTAGGTTTATACACATGTACACAATCTACCTCTTTGGGCAAGATTCACAGGAAAAGATGGGAAATAAGTCCTAATAAATAATGATAGAGCAAGATAAATATGTTGCCAGAAATGCTAGTTGTTTGATGGTAGGATTGTCTCCTCAATCTATATTTTTCCTGCAGTATAGTTGTATCATTTTATATAATAAACTATTACTTTATGATGACATTATTTTTTATTAAGTGAAATATATAATAAGAATATTAGATTTGATGTCATGGAAACTTTACCAAAATAACTTACACTATATTCACTCAGTTCTCACCTGTGCAAGAAGAAGTCACTGTTCCAAGGGAACAAACCTTGGAATTTGAGTTCAGAAAACAAACCAGTATTATGTTCTCTGACCTGTGTTGGTGCCCTTCTTGAGTTAAGGGAGGAAGAGAAGCTATTTGCATGCCAACTCCAGGCAATGACTTCCTAGCCTGGTACCAGGGAGGGGTGAGGCTCTGTCCACAGGTCCCATTGGATGAATCTGGTACCCACATCTCTTTCCCTGATGCATGTAGAATTTGATGGCTGTTTGGATGGTTGGGTGCAGTTATGCACTGTGCATTTTTGTGAGCTTCCCTGGTGGTCAGGTTGAGCAGTTGTCAACCCCATTGCCATCTTTGTAGGCCTGTGGAGAAGATCAATGATCTGCCCACTCGGTTCCTAGTATCTTCTTGGCATCCTGTCTACCATTGTTGAAGCTTTAGCACATTTCTGTATGTGGGACTCTTAAGCAAGTAATTAATCTAATCGGAAGAGATAAAAATAAAGTAATCACAATTTTGAGTAGCAGTAACATGTCAGTGTGAGTGAGAATAAGTTCCTTTTAAGGGATGCCTAAATTAGATGTATCTGTATTGGTGGCCCTGTGAGCTCTTTCATACATTTAGATATTATTCTTGGAGGTAATCTGTTATTCCTGCCCAAAAGGTCTGCAATAGACCTAATTGGGGATGGGGGTCATGGAGAATCCATCACGCACCTGAAGAATCAGACCTGGACATTCCTTCTCTGGAAAGTGGAAATCAGAAGGAGGTTAGCAAGGCCTGGATTTGGTGGCCTTAGGCCGCTTCTGCCTTCCATATCAGAGTGATATAAATGCTTTGGATAAACAGAAAAAAAAATTAGAACCAACTTGCTCTCATATTAAGCAGTGATGATAAAGAGGAGTTTATAGATTTCTGGTCCATCCAGCAACTACTTTAATGAGTAATTCCTGTGCTATATATGGCGAGACTGCGGCCCTGACCTTTGTAGAAAAAGCCATGTGCTTATAGAGGTCATTTTCTTCTGCTTGCTCCCCTTTTCTCCTCTTCTGACATGAGTTCTGGCAGAACTTACTCTGCTTATTTTTCAAGTTTCCTTTCAGCAATGATCCAGGGATTTTTCCCGAGGGCCAGAACCCCATTCCAAAGTGGAGTCTACCTGTCACCATTCAGAATTAACTTACCTGTTGGCAGGAATGCGTGCAAACCTCAGGTGAAGTACGCTGCCTGTGTTGACCCAGAATTGATGCGGGAACGAAGGGTTGTGTCCTCTGAAGCCAGCCTGAGGGCATGATGCCAGCAGAAAGTAGCCAGTCAGGGGCATATGGCAGGCCCCTCCACTGCCGCTACCAGCTTTCCATCCTACAGGTACTAGGGGGGTTCTGGCTCTGGGAAGAAGGCAGAAGGAGCACCTGCTGTCTTGAGCAGTGCCCTGTGTTTGTGTGTTCATGTGTGTATGTGTGTGAGAGAGAGAGAGAGAGAACATGCAAGTATGTAATATGCCAGTCTGTATTCACTTCTCATCTACTTTATTTCCAAGAGTCCTTCCTGAGGAAGGATTGAAGAGCTTCCAGAAAAGTGAGAGCTTCATTTGACAGGGAGGGTTGGCATATTACAGCCACTGTGACCAACTGGGGCCCGGGTAATTAACCAGGGCTGAGACCACCCCTCAAATTTTTATGTGCATAACCTTCCCCTGGGGATCTTGTTAAAATGCAGATTCTGATTCAGCTGGTCAGGGGAGGGGCTTGAGAGTTTGCATTCTAACAGACTTCCAGGTGGTGCGGTGGAGGCTGGTCCTAAGACCACGCTGGAAGAGCCCCGCTTCCCTCAGTCATCTTGCCGTCTGTCCTGAGCAGGGTGGTGGTTTGGGCCTTGATGAAACGTGAAGTGTTAAGTCCATCGTCATCTTCAGTGGGTTCTCCCCTGCCACTCGCTTCGGCCGCACGGACCATCTCCGCAGCCAGGATGCACCATCTCAGGGTTCGGAACTTGTTCGCAGCTTGGGGCGTGGAGAACGTGCTCTCCGCGGCGCCCCTCCCTGCCCCCACCCAGCATTGTCTGCGGCCCGCACCTCCCGCAGCGCTTCTCCGGGGACCTCCCTGGTTGACAAGGCATAAGTGGGAACCTACAGCAATGATCAGTTTGTGATTTGAAAACTGTCATTTTCCGAGCACAGAAAAGTGGTCTAAACAAAGTGTCACCTGCAATCACGCTGCAACACAAAGATTCCCCCTTCTCGGAAAGCGAGAGAGCCCAGAGGACTCTCTGGTCCTGCCTCCCGGTGAATCTGGCGCTGGACTCGCTGACCTTTTCCTAAACATCCCCCGACCTCATCACTGATCCCAGTGTGTATTTTTAAGTAGCAAAATAGATTCAAGGAAAGTGACAAGGAGATTCCTGTTTATCGAGTTTGGAATGAGTTTTCACGTCCTCCTCTTGGGGAAGACCTGGGTCTCCTGTGGAAGCGACAGGGACTGGGAATTTTCTTCCACAGACGCTGACCCGATGCTGAACTAGCACCGCCTGGCCGATGCTCCGGAAAAAGAACAAGAACAGGAGTAATGCAGTCTGAACCCGCAGACACGCCAGAATTAACCGCCTCCCCCCATCCCCGCCAGGAAATACACTGTTTCTCTTGCTCCCACCCAAATATTTTCCAACATGTATAATAGGAAACGTTTAGAAACTAAAGTGTGAGTCTCTAAGGTGAGAAGAATGTAAAAACTCAAGCTGTTCCTTTAATGCTTATTCTATTTGCAATGTGCACCCATAATTAGCACTCAGATCATCTTCCCCTTGTGGGAATTTAAATAAGTCGTTCCTTCTGAAAAGGACTCCGTCTTTCCAGGTAAGAACTGCTAAAAAGGAGTAAATGTATTTCTTTACTCCTATGGGCAGATTCTTCTTATTTCTACTATATTTATAAAAGCACATGGAAAGATCAATGTAAACATAATAAGAATTTTAGACCAAGTCCTTAATATGTTTGATTTTAAAGCAGTAAGGGCTAGGGGTGAAAAAGCTGCGGAGGACATTGTATTCAGCTGCTTTGAGATCCCTAGATGGAGCTGGATATAAAAAGCAAACTTACTATGTAGTTTCTTTCACCCCTGCTGGCTACATCACCCGGTAAGTTGCCTCTGTCATACTAAAGGGGTAGAGATTCGAGATGCTGTTTTCGCATGTATTGTTTTGCATCACATAACAAATGATCAATGCTGTTTAATATTCTCCAGAAAACTCTACATGAATAGATCTGTACCTTCCCAAATCCTGAGAGTTTAGCTCTACCCTTTAAGAGGAAACCTGGCAAGGTCATCCCTCTAAGTCTTCAGAATAAAGTGCTAAGTGGATGCTAACGATGAGGACCATCTGGTCCTGGTGGGAGTTCTGTGTTGCTCCCACCTCCCCAGGCTTTGTGGTCACATAGAAATTGCAAGAAGCCTTTTTTTCTTCTTCCCTGTTTCTTTTTTATTATTTTCTCCTTTTTATGCTTAATTTAGAACTACAGGTAAAAACATTTTTTTTATGTTTATTGCTCAGGTTTACTGGCCCCCAAATGACCAGGATGTTCATGGTGGGAGGGGTAATATTTGCATAAGTTCCCCAAACTCCAGCGTTCCTTAAACTCCAAGGTTCCCTCTGGAAGGTGGGAGTTCCCTTTGTCCCAGGGGAACTGGAGTGAGATGTTGAAGGCTTGCCTCAGACAACCCAGCCCTTCTGTCCCAACCTGGGACATTTGATCCAAACCTTGAATTTTTTCCATATCACCATATTTTCTGAGGGAGAAGTTATCAGAATCACAGGAAAGAGAAAATGCTCACGGGTAGAGTTTTCAGTTATTGGTACTCAGTGTGTGTGTGTGTGTGATTGATCTACAATATGTCCAAGATTGTAACTCTCAAAGAATAGGGCTAAATAACCCATTTATTGTTGTTGTTTAGTCCCTAAGTCATGTCCAATTCTTTTGCAACCCCATGGACTGTGACCTGCCAGGCTCCTCTGTCCACGGGATTCTCCAGGCAAGAATACTGGAGTGGGTTGCCATTTCCTTCTCCAAAAATCTTCCTGATCCAGGGATCAAACCTGCGTATCCTGCATTGCAGGCAGATTCTTACCCAACTTAATTGTGGAATTAAGAAACTGTTAAAAAGAATGATATAAATCTCTCTGAAGTTATATAAAAAGTATATCTACTTTATGATGAAGGTTAAATACTCATTGGACTGGGGTAATTTTATTTAATTTTTGTAAAGATAATTCTGACTCTATGCACAGAAAAGGTTTGAAAGTTGCACACAAGGCTGTTAGGACTCGGAAGGCTTGTGAGAAGACTTGTCATTTTCACTTTATATTTTCCTCTATTTTTAAACAATTATTTCTTTTTTGTCATTAAATAATGTTAAGTAAACAAACATTGAGAAGTGCAGTCTTTGCCACTGGGTAGATGACATGCTGCACATGGTATTTCTGCTCCTATGATGGAACATATATTTTTCTGCCTCTTGGTTTGGAGAAAATGAGTGAGTCTGCTGAAGACACAAAGATCATATTTGCAAGAAAAGGATCAAACTGGGAACACTTATGGCCCAGGAGTGTTAGGTAAGAAAAACAAGCTGCTAAGACTCAAGAAATCTGTCCTAACTTAAAAAATAGAAAGTGAATGTCCCAGGGCAGATCTTAAAGAACTGGGCAGTACTTAAACTGCTGTGGGTCTTAATCGCTGATGGTTCTCAGGAAGGGAAAGGATTGAAATGGAGTTCTCTGTGGTTCAGCTTAATTAATATTTATGGCTGCAGAAGAAAATTAAATAAGGCAAATGGTGTAATTTTAAACAGTCTGTGGTACTGGTAGCGGGACTCACAATAAATTCAGAAGCAGGAAGAGAGTGCTGAGGAACCATTCCTGATTTCAGGCTTCTTCCCCTCCCTTGCCTCCCAGGCAACCTTTTTTTTTTTTTTTTCTTTTGGTACTGCAGCATACTTCAGTACTGACATCTCTGAATGCTACTGCCTGGTTCACTTCTGTTTTTGTATGTTTTTCTCTTTGTGACTGATTATCTGCAGGAAGATTTTCTTTCATGGGGCATGCTGGTGGGAGGGATTATGTCCTAGGATGTTAACTCTGGCACCATCTCTGATGGCCCCACTGAGTGTTTCTGGGATGTGTATCTGCCACTTACTGCTTTTCTATCTTGGGGGCGGAGAGCTGATGAGATAGCACAGTTTCCCTATCATGTGGAATCCTGACCTTAGATCCGCTTCTGCACACTAACAAACGTTTATTGGATGGATGGATGGAAGGGTAGTTGGATGAATGAATAGAAGGAAGGATGGATAGAAGAACAGAAGACAGTTGCTATGCAACTCTAATGGAAAAACTCTTAGTTTACCCATGAGGACTGGTATTGGAGGGATAAAATCAGATTAGGACAAGTTGTGGGTGAATGCTTTTCAGACTTCAATTGATGGCTCGTCGGTGTGTTGGGGTGGTAGTCTACTTCACTGAAAT
Organism: Neotragus moschatus; assembly: GCA_006410615.1. NCBI lineage: Eukaryota > Metazoa > Chordata > Mammalia > Artiodactyla > Bovidae > Neotragus > Neotragus moschatus. The sequence continues at coordinate 2,685,798 of SJYA01002033.1, forward strand.
GATCGTGAATTAAAGGAAAGGAGTAGAATAGAATCTCTCTGTGCATAGAAAAGGCATGTGTAGTTCTGAAAAAAATATTTTTGTTATAAACATGTGTATCTGCAGCAGGATGGAAAATGCCTTCTTTACTGGGTTAAGCTTTAGTCACATCCAACGCTTTGGTACCCTATGGGGTGTAGCCTGCCAGGCTCCCCTGTCCTTGGAATTCCCCAGGCAAGAACACTGGAGTGGGCTGCCATTCCCTTCTCTAGAGGATCTGGACCCAAAAATCAAACCTGGGTCCCCCTCACCGCAGGCCAACTCTTTACCTTCTGAACCATCACTTCAAAAAAACCTGGAAGACCAGGTCCACTGGGAGCTCAGGGCTTCTTAGCAAAAAGCTTCAGATTTCCCATCTGGAGTGGAGGTAACAGCAAAAGTCACAGAGTGGGTGAGGATGAAATGAATTGAGGATTTGATGGGTACCTGGTATTTTGAGAACATCTGATCACTCTTACTTCCCCCACCCTGCTCCCTAGCATTGCCCCAGGGGGAGTTCCAACCCTGCCCAGAGAGATGTGTCATGCCACATCTTACAATTTGTCCTCTCAAATCTAACCAAATCAGCCGTCTTAAAAGACAATTAAACCTGCTCAAAATGATGCCACATATCTGATAAGATCATTTTCATTTCTCTGGATGAGGTCAGAGCTGTGCTGAGCCCTGGGTCAAAGACCACTCCAGAATGAGCAGAAGCGTTCTATCACTTGCAACTCTTAGCAAGAGCTAGACCTTGGTTTCAATTCCATGGCTTTCTCTTCTTTGGAAGGTTAAATTCAGTGCTGACAGTAAGTCCCAACCTCTCCCTGTTTCCAATTCTTTTTAAACCCTCTGCTGCTGCTGCTGCAGCTAAGTCGCTTCAGTCGTGTTCAACTCTGTGCGACCCCATAGACAGCAGCCCACCAGGCTCCCCCATCCCTGGGATTCTCCAGGCAAGAACACTGGAGTGGGTTGCCATTTCCTTCTCCAATGCATGAAAGTGAAAACTGAAAGTGAAGTCACTCAGTCGTGTCCGACTCTTAGTGACCCCATGGACTGCAGCCCACCAGGCTCCTCCATCCACGGGATCCTCCAGGCAAGAGCACCGGAGTGGGGTGCCATGCTAAACCATTCCTCTTCCTCCCTCCAACCCCATCCTCTTCCTGAAGTCATTTCTTCCAGAAAATCCCTGCATCCCAATGTTTTTGTAACTCCCCTCTTCACCCTTCCCAGCTCACCACTTCTTTTTCTGATTCCCATTCTATTCTCCTAACATTCTTCACATTCCCCTTCTTCCCCATCCACCAAGCCATCTTCCACCCAGTCATATTCTCCTGGTGAGCCAAAGCTGGCAGAATCCCCATTCATCTTTCTAGAAGGTCCCTCAGCTGCCAGAGCCAACCTGCTGCCCTTTTCCTGCTGGCTGCTTCAGATCAACCTTGGCACCTGCACTAGGGAGGAATGTTTGCTAACTCTCAACCATTAGATTGAAAAAAAAAAAAAAAACCAAAAAACAAAAACTTCCACTTTGACTTATTTCAGGTAACTTCAATGTTTCATTCTCTCAATTGAGAGGACCAACATAGCCACCTGTTTCCTAAGAAAATGAAAACTTTGCTCTTAGTGATGGAAAACTCTCCCCTTTTCCATGGGACCTGGTGAGTTTGCAGACTTTGCTCTTACAATGAGTACTGCAGTGAATCTTCTTGTCTATGAATTCGTGTGCTCGTGCCCATGTTCCTCTAGTGCCTGGAGGTTCTGGAGAGATCCACAGTTGAAGTCTGAAAAGCATTCACCCACAACTTGTCCTAATCTGATTTTATCCCTACATTACCCTGTAGAGGTCATTTCTGCAGATGAAAGGGAGTGTGCTGGGGTGAAGGCATAGTGAAGGAGACTTTGTCTTTATCTGTCATGTTTTAATTTCTTTGCAAAGATGATGCATCCACTTTATTTTTGTATTTAAGTTATGTTGAAATTTTCCCAAAAGCACCGACAAATTCCAGCACTAGCAGTTCTCATCAAGAGGTTAGTCAAGCACCTTCTTACTCTGCGCCTGTTTCCTCTGGGTTGCAGCCAGTGGTCAGGGTGATGGGACTGATCCTCCCTTGCATGGGTCCTCAAGGATTAGAAATTCTGTTCTGAAGCTTCCTTCTTTTCAGTTCTGCCACACTTGTGACAGGATGTGTAAACCAACCTTGGCCTTAACTCTCATTTAAAGACATTTTTGTCCATATTCTTGGAGCAGGTTGTTCAATGTGCATCTGATAAATGTATGCAAATCTCCAGCCATGCCCCTTGGGTTCAGGGCTCATGGATAACTTCAAGGAGTTTCCAGGGTCGGGAGTGGACCAGAAATCAGCACAATGCAGTATGTTAGTGCATCTCAGGGGGCAGCAATCCAATCTTCCCAGGATGGGAGGAAGTCCTACGTGGGGGAAGGAGATGAGTTCCCCAGGCTGAATGGGACCCAGAGCTCCCCTAGTGGAGGGAAGCAGCAGCACAAGGGAGTGCCCCAGACCCAGTGGGGGAAGCCACAGCCTGGAAGAGACCATGAACTACAGGGGGACAGAGGATGGGTGTCACCTAGGGTTTGGGATGGCTGTTCCCCTGACAGTGTGGAGGGAAGTGAGGCTGGACCCAGGACCACCTCTCATCTGGCTCTGGCCCAGCAGGCTGACTGCCGGGAGTGATAACAGGCCATTTCAGCCTCTTGGGGTTCCTGGGCTGCAGAGGTCATGGCCCTTCCTGGGATGGTCCATATTCCATCCTGATGGAGGAGATCTCAGGCCCACTCCAGACATCTCCATGGGCTTCACTAGCTCTGAGGTACCCCATCGGGTTCTGCAAGGCTCCTTTGGGGCTACACGGAAGCTTAGCTTGCCCCTCTGCCCACAGCTACCTCCACCCCCACCCTCCTGCTCTGCTAGGTGTTGAGCCCATCGGTCCCCCATGATCATGGCACAGGCTAAACCCCACTGACAAGCTGTCTTGGGGAGTCCAGATGAACACCCACTTTGGAGCTGCAGCACCAATCCAGGTGGGGAGACTCCCCAGTGATGGAGACATCCTAGTTCTACCTCTGGCCTCTGAGAGTGTCTCCAGAAAACTCCAAGCTGACATAGACAGGAAAGTATTGGGTGACATAAAAATACAGAACCGGGGGTCAAAATTCTCTTCGTTCCTGTTTCCTCATGAAGTAGAGCCAAGGAATTAAGTGCAAACTGGCACTTGACTCAGCAAACACTGGGAAAGCACTGAGGATCTGAGAGCAGGAAGGGAAGACAGCTGATAAGGGGCTGGTGGTGAAGCTAGTTCCTACTATGGGCATCTGGAGCTTCACCTACAGCGGCTTCTTAAGGCAGAGGAGAAACTGCATTGTGGACATATCCCTGGGAGTAGGAGGGAGTGGGGGTGTGTGTCTGTTCCCCAATCCTGCACTGCTGATTGACAGCTGCTGTTGGGGGTCTTAAACATCCAGACACTTCCAGTCCTAAGCAGGGATGGTAAAACCCTTTTGCTAGAAAGCTGCCTATGGAATCTGGCAAATGCAAGGAGGGTCTAGGGGAAAAAACATTCAGGGCCCGGCCAACATCTCTGTATGTTCCAGGGTCTTCATTTCTTAATAGCTCAGCCCACCTGAGCCTCAGCCCCTGAATCATTAAACGAGGATAATGCTTATGAGGGCTTCTCAGGGGTGAGAACTTTAAATGTGATTTTGCTTTAGTTCTCAAATAATATGGTTAAGGATGGGTGACATAGTGGGGAGATGGCCATGTCATATTATTCTTCGTCATCACATACCCTGGCCCGGCACTGCCCTTCCTAAGTGTGTCGAGGCCACGAGTCCCCTTCAAGATCTCCAGGATGGAATTCACCTTCCAAATGTGAATTTCCAGAGTCACGTGCAGTTGGTCCCCTGCATTCACCAAAAGCAATGCTCTGCCAGCTCCCTCTAGCACTGTCAAAGGGGCCACGCAGAAGAGTGTTGCAGAATCCAGGCACCGTGTTCTTTCCGCACTTTTTAGGGCTAACATCTGAGGACAGTGAGGTCAGTGTCCACCCAGGGGCTGAACAGGGTTGAAGGTCCTCCTGTCCCCATGGCAGTGCTTACTGCACCTCAAGGAAGGCAGATAGAAATGCCCAGTTTGAAGAGAAACCTTCTAAAACTGTGTATTTTCACCACTCAGTGGTGAAAGAGTCAGCTGAAGTATTGAGTAAAGGTGAACTTTGTTCCTTATTAAAGAGAAGGTAAACTGTTGCCTTGCTCCCAGTTTCCTGGTGAGATGATTCACTTGCAGTGAATGGGGACTCACGATAACACTGTATCATCATGGAAAATCCTCTCCATAAAGGCTGGATCTCTAACTGCTCCTTAAGCGCCAAAGGCCAGAGAGTACAATACACTGGGCTCAAACAGAGCAGAGATCACAGAGGAAAGCTCTTATAAATTGACCCAACACTTTTGTGCAAAAAAATCCAAGACTGTTGTAATTCCCACCATGTGTGAGAAGGGATATCCCATTTTCAGGGCTCTTTCTACAAAGTACTGATGGAATTTCTCCCATCCTTGTAAGAACTCTCACTCCCTGAGTCCCAGATTACTTCTAACAGAAAGCCTTTGATTAGATCCCCATGAGGTTAATGAGACCTTTAATCAGTCACAAACCCTTCAAAATTTATCTGGAAATTGCACCCGCTCTTTATTTTTATCACTGTTCCAATGTTCCTTCCTATAATTGAGTTTTATGTTCTAGACATTAATCATTGTAATTTTTAAATCTAGATAACATCTGAAGGACAAGTTCCCATTTCCTAATCTTGTTTTAGGCAGTCTGGAATAATAAGCTTTCAATTCAAGATTTAAAAAAAAAAATTCACACATGCACATAAACTTGAGATGTTTCAGACTTTATGATCTGAGCATAAAAAAGAAAAGGTTGAGCTTTTGATTCATATTCTATTCAATCACAGGTACACCAGTACTGGAGGGATTTGCATGTTTAAAGGAGTGCGCAGAAAAGCAGCCCACATAATGAATTCTGCGGGGTCTTGGCGGAGGAATTGGTATTCATCCTTGGCGCTTGTGTCTGCTGCGGGGTCTGGGTTCTCTGCGTGCGCTGACTGGGCACCAGTGCCGCAGCAACCAATCATATGGCGTCGGAGGGAGGACTCCATCTCAGCTAGACTTGGACTTGGGAGAAGAGAAGAGTTGAGTGGCTACAGGGTCCACAGATTGGTTTGCAGGGGATGTGTGCGGCAAGAGTTGAGGCGCAGGTGGTGGGGTTGATTCCTTTCCCCAGACAATCTCTTAATTAGGAAGCACCTCTTTCTTGGGGGTTTGAAGAGCCAGAGGCATCCCTTTCTCCGGTTTCTGTTGGCAGTTGCGTCAGTTAGGTTCTGTTCAGTCCCTCAGTCGTGTCTGACTCTTTGTGACCCCATGAACTGCAGCACACCACGCCTCCCTGTCCATCACCAACTCCTGGAGTTCACCCAAACTCATGTCCATCCAGTCGGTGATGTCATCCAGCCATCTCATCCTCTGTCGTCCCCTTCTTCCCCTGCCCCCAATCCCTCCCAGCATCAGAGTCTTCCAATGAGTCAACTCTTCGCATGAGGTGGCCAAAGTACTGGAGTTTCAGCTTTAGTATCACTCCTTCCAAAGAACACCCAGGACTGATTTCCTTCAGAATGGACTGGTTGGATCTCTTTGCAGTCCAAGGGACTCTCAAGAGTCTTCATGGGTCACCTCTTTTTTCTGGTGGGAGAATGTGCTGGAAAATGGTCTGAGAATGAGCTAAATAGTCTTAGCTTTCAGACTGGTCAGAACTTTGACATTCAAGTGTTCCACAGGCTGTGCTAAAACTGCCGCGGATCCTCAGGACCTGGAAATAGCTAGCTACGGTTGAGGTTATTTAAAATTTTACAAGAAAAGGCGAAGGCACACCACTAGGGCACATTGAAACCACTGTTTCTGAAAAGGTTGTGTGAGGAGTCGGAATTGGGGGCCAGGGAAAAAACCTCAGTTTTCCTTTAGCTCAGGCTTACTCATCACCTTTTCTCTCCAATTGTGTCAACATAGGGGCAAGACCTCCTGTCAGTCAGCGACTCTGATGTCTGGGAATCCCTCCTCTCTGTCCTCATCACCCACTGACTCTGCCAGGGGCTGCTGCTTCCCTGGAGCTTATCATCCAGTCTAACAGGTAGTCTAGCCCAAAAGTTTTCATGGCATGAGATAAATGGATGATCGTACTTAGAGCATGACTTTTAGAATCAAGACTTTGACTTGAGTCTGATTCTGTCACTTCCAAGCTGGGTAACCTTGATGAGAATCCAGAGCTTCTTAAGTCACAATTTTTTCATCTTTCAAGGAAGATAATGATTGTTTCTTCCTCTGAGGATGGTGGGGACCATGCCCGTAAGGCACCCAATGGTGGCTCCCAGAGAGGGATTATTCATGGCCTCTGAAAATACAGTACAGTTTATTCTCCGTCATGGCTACAGCTTGCTGTAGGAAGAGCCCAAATGGATTTTCACTGAATTTGGAAGTGGCCTGACTTCCAACACTATGAATCTCCTTTGGGGGCCTCTGGGAGGTGATGTTATCCAGGGTAGCTAGGGCCCTGCCTTTCATACCCCACCCTGCTAGGTGGGGGGAAGGGGAGCATATTTCTTTTGAGAAAGCTTAATGCTTCCTCCCGGAGAAGGCAATGGCACCCCACTCCAGTACTCTTGCCTGGAAAATCCATGGATGGAGGAAGCTGGTAGGCTGCAGTCCATGGGGTTGCTAAGAGTCAGACATGACTGAGCAACTTCCCTTTCACTTTTTACTTTCATGCCTTGGAGAAGGAAATGGCAACCCACTCCATTGTTCGTGCCTGGAGAATCCCAGGGACGGGGGAGCCTGGTGGGCTGCTGTCTATGAGGTCGCACAGAGTTAGACATGACTGAAACAACGTAGCAGCAGTAGCAGCAGCAATGCTTTTTCCGGTCAGATTGAAGTTCTGACCAGTTGTTATGGTGGCTTGCTCCTTGTCCTCATCATTATAGGAGAAAATCCTGGTATTTGAGACTAACACCTTGGAGAGCATCCTATTCTTCCACAGAAGGAGACATAGAAGACAGAACTGTTCTGACCCAAGGCAAGCATTTCTAACTTTTTATCATGGTTATTTCTAAAATCAGAGAAATAAACATTTTACTGGCACTGTCCTCTCTGAATGCATGGGAAAGATGGTGGGCAGAGACTCAAATGACCCAGCTTTGCCCAGAGTTTTGTCTCTTGAAAGCTGGGTGACCCTGAGTAAGCTGGTTAAGCCTGGGAGCTTAACCTTTAAACCAAGCAAGGACATGCACATAAGCAGGTGATCAAAGATCATGGTGGGGGTGGAGGGGCTCAGTCCTATGACCTGGTGTCCAGAGACACAGAGCTGAGAGGGTCTGAGAACTCCTCTTATGAACCAGTTACTTGTTTGGGGGGACATGGAGTGGGTTTGCCTCCTCCTAAGAGCTTACTGGTTTTTTTTTTTTTTTTTTTTAACAAGTGTTCACAACTACTCATGATGACTAGGATAAACCCTTGACGTTGCAAATATTGAACCAAAGCCTTCTTTGGTCCCTTGCCAATCACGCTCTCTTTTGTTCCATTCACTATGAAAGTGAACCCATGAGAGAAGGGTTTGGAGTGTTTTCTAGACTCTTGCTACTTAAACTTGACTGTACACCTAATTCATGGGGTTTTAGGTGGGGCTGTTTCCTATTCAAAGTGAGATTCTGCCTCTGAAGATCACTGGGGGCTTGAAGATCTTCATTTCTGACAGATTCCTAGGCAAGGACAGTCCACCACCCCAGATTTGAGAATGAAATAGTCATTGACCTGCTCAGAGGCGCAAAGTTCTCTTTCCTGAGTCCGTAGAAGGGAAATCATTTTGAAAGCTAATTTTGCGAGAAAGAGAAAAAGATATTTGAAGCTCTAGAATCTTTCTTCATATGTCAGGAATGAGGATGGTCAGATTCAGACCCTAAAGCTCTGCAAGAGTCTGGGGAATTAGGGAGGAGTCTGGAAATAGCTGGGAGGGGTTTGTCTGAGACTCAGGACATCGGGGCTCATGTTCTCTTTTTCAGCCTAGTAGGGAAGCAAGGGAGGACGTGAGTCTGGGGTGGAGGGTCTGGAGCTGGTGTTTTGAGTCTTCCTCACCTGCCTTTGTTGGAGGAGGGGAGCCAGGCACTCCTGTAGGCTGGGGGGGTGGGTAGCGAGACTGCCCAGAGTCACTGACGGACCAATCCATCAGGCCCTGTGGGCTGCCAGGTAACGGCAGAGTGATGGAGAACTGAAGCTAGCATTGAAGGTGAGTGTGGCCGGGACTCAGACTCGGCAGCCCCACAGGTGAGAGTCAGCCATGTGCGGACCCCAGCCCTGATCCAGGTGCCTGCTGTGCAACCCCCACCCTGGCACAGCTCCCCCTGTGAACTATGTGAAGTCAGCCCTGGGCAGTGGCACCACAGAAGTGGAGTAGCCTTCACCTGGGGTCAGTCAGACCAAGAAGAGGTCCTGCCTGGGACCAGGGGCCTCCCCACCGCCTGAGGATGTCGGAGCACTTCCTGAAAAATGGGCACATCTCGAGGAGGACTCCCCATCACCCGTGGATATAGGAGCGCTTCCTGAAACTGGGCACATCTCGAGGAGGACTCCTTACCACTTGAGGATGTAGGAGCACCTCCTGAAACTGGGCACATCTTTAGGAGGACAATGGTCTACAGCTCTGGTGGGAAGGTGCTTTAGCTGACAGAGGCTGCTTAACAGGAGGAGGAGACTGTGTGATGTTTAATTAGCAACCTTGCTCAGCACCCTGCGACACCCCCCCCACCCCAGTCTTTAGAAGGAATGCAGGTGGGAGGGACTTCGAAATTGAGTCCAAGCACGGGAGATAAAGAAACCCTTTTCTCTTGGCATGTGGGAATAGCTGTGTGTCATTTCCTGTTACAGTGTCAGGAGCAATAAACTAAATCTCACTCTCCCAACACAAAACCATTTCACTCCTCAAACTTGTGTCCGTTAAGTTGGTGATGCCATCCAACCATCTCATCTTCTGTCACCACCCCCTTTTCCTCCTGCCCTCAATCTTGCCCACCATGGGCTCCCATGGGCTTGCCCAGGCCAACAATTCAGAACCTGAGTAGGGACACAGCAGGGAACATAGGGCCCTCCTTACTTGGTCTACCTATTTTTTTTTTTAAAGTATTTATTTGTGTGGCCTTGCCAGGTCTTAGCTGTGGCACCCGAGATCTTCCGTCTTCATTGTAGCATGCTGGATTTTTAGTTCCCTGACCAGGGATTGAACCCGAGTCCACTGCATTGGGAGTGTGGAGTCTTAGCCACTGGACAGCCAGGCAAGTCCACACTTAATCTATTTCTACTTTGATGTTTATGCCATCAAAACTCACTGGAACACTCAGAATTATTTTTCAGCTGTGGGTTACATAATCAGAAACCCATAGGTTATGCTAATTGTTGGGAATACTGTGTTTAAGGTACACATATTTGAAAACCTTTGTTTACTCTGTTTTTCCCAGTAATCCTTCATAACACCCCAGTCTTTAGTGTCATATAGTGAATTCACTGTGAGCTGCTCAAAGTTGCCTACTTGGCCAGATTTGACTCCTGTTTAAGTGCTGCCTGATCCAAGTTTACACGAGTGACTCCTGCTGAGCAGTTGCATACAAAGCAGGGGCTGTCATTGGGCAGCTTTGCAAGCCCCACTGTTTTCACTGGTCTGGGTGTGTGTTTTAAGAGGAACATGGCCAAAAATCTGCAGTTGGCTCTGCTGTCCTTACATGAGGACGCCAGCACCCTGTGAGGGCCGCACAAGGAACAGATGCTGAAAGGGTCTAGGTGTAGGTGGCAGGGTGGGAGGAGTCTCTAAAGTTTCCCTCCAGAACCCATGGTTCATGGATACAGGGCATCACATCCCTGACTTGGTCTGGGATGCTGGGAGTGATGTGGAAAATTCAGCAGGCACCGTGCGTCTGGGCTGGATGGGGAGGGGAGAGGAGGGGAGGTGGACGAAGAGGGAAAATGCAACCAGAGGGAGACAGAGTCTAAGATCTCCTGTGACTCCCAACCCCTGATATTCACAGCCCCCGGGGGTCCACTCCTCTGGAGCATAGCCGAGACTTGCTTCCAGCCAAAAGACTATGGCAAAGGGGAAAGGACTTTGTAGATGGGATTAAGGTCCCCAGTCAGCTGACTTGCGCTTAATGAAAAGGAGAGGATCCCAGCTGAGCCTGACTTTATCAGGGGAGCTCTCAATACTGGGGACAGAGGCTGTCCCTTGCTGGTTTGGGGAAATAAGCTGCCAAAGTGACCCTACTAATGAAGAAGGCCATGTGCCAAGGGCTTGTGGTTCCTTGTACAGGTTTGGACTACGCTGGGGCGGAGGGGATGTTGGACCAGAGTGGATGGGGTGAGTGGGAGACTTTGGGGAAGCCTCTTTCTGAAGTGGCTGTCACCTTCCTGGCCACCCCAGAAGTCAGCTGGCCAGGCTGGGGCCTCCCCTGGTTTGGGAAGACCAGAGGGGTATTAGAAGACCTGACCCATCCGAGGACTCCTCAGGCCCGTTCTTTTTAGGTAAGTGGGACCCACTACATCCATTTCCTGGTCAATTCTTAGTAGCTCTTTAGCATATGTATTCATACCCTTTCCGTGTGGTCTTACATTTGGGGATAGTCGTACCTGCCTTAGCTCTGTTGAGGGTCTTGGAGCTCCGGGCTGAGCTAATTGATTCCACTTTATGCCCTAACACAGGTGCCAGTTCAGGGGTGAGCCCTGAATCCATGAGACCCCTGGGAGGCACGTGCTGGGAGCAACTGGAAAAAGAGCTGCTTGGCTCTTCTGAGACGCGATCCCCACCTTCCCTCCAGGATGCGAGGGAGGAATGATCATCATGAGAGTCTCCAGAAGCTGCTGGCAGCCCTGAATGAAGCTGCCCACTTAGCGTAAGATGAGGAAAGCAGGATGAACCCAGGGTCTTGCTGTACCCCTGAATCACATAAACCGGAAGCTTGTCTCTCTCTGGACCTCAAGGGATGTGATTCCTGCAATCTATTCTGGTATGAGCCAGAGGGCTTTTGCGTGGAGATGGCTTTTCCCAGTCAAGGTTTAGTTAGGTTTCCTAAACTTCTAGCAAAGTAGAACCTTATTAGCAGAAAGAATGGCCTTTTGCTGTGTTTGCACCATTCAAAGACCTAACTGCCCAGTGGACCTCGCCAATGCTGGTAAATTTCCCTCAAACTATTGTCAAATAAAAACCATCATTTCCAATTTGCAAAATGTCTCTGAAAGCCTTGGAGGCTTACACCAAAGTAGAATTTTCCTCTTACACATATCTACACCAGGATTCTAAACATTATCAAGATTACTATTAAAAAAGGAGAATTCCCAAAACTTTGGGGACTGAGTTTTGCATTTGCAAAATGATTTGCAACCAGACCTGTCAGGTAGCACTTCATGGAAATCAAGAAGTTAGGTTTTGAATATCTAGGTCATTTTCTTCTCAGCATCCAAATCCATAGTAAAATCAACTTTCTAGCTGTCTAGACTCAGTGGGGCTAGATAATCAGGTTAGTGCTCCATCAGGCGCTGAGTAACTGTGATAAAAGTAGGCAGTGCTGGGGGCTTCCCTGGGGGCTTGGTGGTGAAGAACCCTCTTGCCACTGCAGGAGACACAGGTTTGATCCCTGATCCAGGAAGATCCCACATGCTGAGGAGAAACTAAGGCCATGTGTCACAACTCTCAAGCCTGTGCTTGAGAGCCAGGAGTCTCAGCTGCGGAGCCCCTGAGCCGCAACGTCTGAAGCCCTTGTGCTTTAGAACCTGTGCTCCACAACAAGAGAAGCCATTGCAATGAGAATTCTGCACACCACAGCTAGAGAGCAGCCCCTGCTCCCCAAAACTAGAGAAAAGCCTGCGTGGCCGTGAAGACTCAGCACAGCCAAAAATACATACATACATAATTTTTTTTTAAGTAGATGTAGCTGGGAAGTAGTCCTATTGAATTAACTTAATTCTTTAAATCCATCAATTTTTTTTTTTTGCCCCAGAAACTCCTCAATTTGGTTGTTCTGTCCTGCGGCCACCTTCTGTAGTTGGCAAACCTGGCCCCTCCACCCTAAATAACTCCGAACCTGTGGCATTGGATCTGGGCTGGTTTGAAATGGCAGTGTTTTCCCACTCATTTCTTCATTCAGGATTTCTTTCCTTCAAAGGATGCTTGTGTTTTCCATGTCTGCGTCCCTGCTTGTATGAATCTAAAATGAATCTGAACTAAAAGTACTTGTTGAGTGGTTATGCGCCCAACTGTAATTTGGAGTCAAGGTATGAATATTTTATACTCAAAGAGTCACTGAAAATTTGTAGGAGGCTTTTTTTTTTTTTTTTTAAGTAAATGAATACACTCATTTTTGTTGGCACAGGTAGACGATAGCTGGGGGAAAACAAAAATACAGGACAAGTCCTCAGTCATCAGTCTTTCAAAAATGAATCTGGATCTGTGTTTGGGGGTGATCTGGAGTAAGTGTGGTGAGGACACAGTGTCCTTGGGAGGATAGAAATCCCAGGATGAAGGGGAGCTGAGTAGGAAACAAACACAAAAGCCACCCACATGCTCCGATCTCGGCTTGAACCCACCCAGATTCCCAAGGTGCCTTTCCAGAAGGTTGTCTTCATGCCCTGGCAGAAACTAGGTGTCGGGCAGGGGAGCCAGTATTCAGATGTCTGTGGCTTCCTTTCACTGCAAAAATAGATTTACAAAATAATCCAGCCTTTGGTCAGGCCTCTTCCAAGACGGGGAGACCTGACGGCCCCTGTGTGTTGGGTGTTCCAGCTGCCCTGAGCCCACATTTCTGTGAGCTCATGGGTTGCTTCAAAGCTGTTGAACGCAGTTGAAACGGAATATTAATACATGTGAACTGAGTCTATGCGGTTTATTCTCTTAATAACGTCTGCAGGTTTACAGGGAGGGTCCTGTTAAGTGATTTTCTTTTGCTTTAAAGAACTAGAAAGTAGAGAGAAAGTGTTTGGGCTCTTTTAACCTTCAAACATGACCACATTGAGGACAGTGATTACCCAAGAAATGCCAGTCTCTTTCTTGAGACTTCTGAAGGGCCGTCGTCACAAGTCCTTTCTGACGCTCATCGAGGGCTCAAAATGTGTTTTCATTGTGCCTGATGGATAGTGCTTGTCTGATCACAATTCCGGTCTTGCTAAGCAAAGTATGGGGCAATTTAGAGGGGAAAGGGGACCTTTTTAAACTTTGATGGGGCAATTGCCAAGATCTTGACTGCTTGTGGGTGTTGGGCACACTGTCCTTTAGTAAATCTTAAATGGCCACACCTCTCTCTTCTTTCCCTCCATCCCTAAGGGTTTCATTCCTAATGTCTGACCTTTATTCTGGACTCAGGATTCTGGATTCTTTAAGTAGATTCAACCTGGGAGGAGTTTGTAAATATTCAGATCTCTGCAGTATAAAAAGCCCAGATAAAATTTTTATTTATTAAATTGGACAAAGTTTTACATTTGTTAGTGTGCAGCATTGGCCAAAGTGTAGCTAAAAATTCTAATTCTTAGGTCGGTGTGAGAGTAAAATGGCTGCAACCTCTAAGGATGGATTGGTGGCACTATCTACCCTATGATTTGTCTTTTAGTTCTTTATCCTCCAGCACTAAAAGTGAGCAGAGGTTTACAGATTGCATTTGTGTTGATAGCAAAACAACTTCTATGCTAATCAACAGGGGCTCCAATGCATATAGACACACAAAAGAATATTATGCAACTGTGTAAAAGAAAAAGCTGATTGGACTGTGGTATCATTAAGAGCTCTCTAAGACTTGCTGCTTGCAAAAAGGCAAGGGTCAGAACAGTATGGTTTAACCCCATTTGCGTTAAAAATAAGACGTATGTGTGCATTATACATCTGCAGGAAATTTCTGAAGGGACAGACATCAGTTGTAATGATTGATATTCTCTTTGTTTTGGAACTGGGGACCTGAGAGGGGAAAAGGGAGAATTTACCTTTTGTGTTATATACTTTTGTGTTACTTTTAAAAGTTCTGATGGAGACATTCCTGGTGGTCCAGTGGTAAGGAATCAGCCCTCCAATGCAGGGGATGCCGATTTGACCACTGATCGGGGAACTGAGATCCCACATGCTGTGGGGCAATGAAGCCCACGTGCTTCAGCTAGACAGAAGCCCAAGTGCCACAATTAAGACCTGACACAGCCAATAAATAAATATCTAAAAACCATAATGTCTGTATTGTTTTATTGTGATTAGCTTGTTAATTTTTAAAATAAACAGATAAATCCAGCTGTGGTTGTGAATCTGTGTCAATCCAGACTGCCTTCTGTTTAACAGCACCGATCCTCCCACTCTTATCCCAGTTTCTTTGCCAGCCTCTCTGTGGCCACATCCGTGCTCAGCTCTTCCCGGTCTGAATACAGGAGTGCAGTAAACCCGCCAGAAAATGCCAAGGGGCTGGTTGTGCCCCTGATGTTTTTATTCCCAAGTGATGATCTGATTTCTCTCAATCCAGGTCCTAATAACCTCTATGAATGCCATGGTATTTGTTTTCATAATAAATCTTCACAAAGGCAGTAGCCCAACATGACACACACTTATTATCTCACTATTTCTGTGGTCAGCAGTCCAGCACAGCTCAGCTGACCCTGTGCCTTGGCTGAGTTCCCACAAGGCTGAGTTCAGGGTGTTGGCTGTGTCTGTGATCTTATCTGAACACTCAGCTGGGGAAGGCTCTCCTTCTAAGCTCCAAGGTTGTTAGTAAGAGTCAGTTCTTTGCGACTTATTGGGCTGGGGGAGGGGGCCTCGGTTTCTGGCTGGTGGTTGGCTGAAGCTGTCTTGGATCCCTTGCTTCACTCAAGCCAGTGAGGGAGACTTGATGGACCTGGCGTTCTTGTTAGGAAATCATGGCTGTGATGAATCATTGTTCATCTGTTGGCCAGAAGCCAGTCACAGGTTCTGCTCACACTCGGGGGGAGGAATTGGTTGAGCAAGGGCACAGACACTAGGAGGTGGGGCCACTGGGGACCACTGTAGAATAGTCCCTTCCCATCATGAACTTGTATGAGTGATGTTCAGACACCCAGATAGAACTCCCTCAGAAGCATCTTACTGCCTCAGATAGTTTTTCCTGGGCTCTTTACCTTTCCAGTGACTCACAACTTCCCAGGGTCTTTCTAGACCACTTTCCATGTCTCCTGTGTTCATTCCTATATTTCCTTTATGCCTGGCTTTAGCCAGTGATATCAGCCTATGGAGAAAGACTAATTCCCCTCTTTCTTAATTTGTGTCCACCCCTCTAGTCCTGAGCATTGGCGGAAAGTGACTTGGGATCAATGAGGGCTCAGATATGTAGCAACTAAGTGATTCTGGCTCCTCTGGGCTCCGGTTCTCAGCCACCTAGTCATGGTGCGAGAGCCTCTGCTGCCCGCCTGCTCTCTCACTCACTCCATGTCACTTCCTTGTTGGTTTTCTCCACGAGCAATCACTGCTTGATGCTCTCTGGTTGGTTATCTGTTTCCTTGTCTAGCATCTGCTTCCCTCCTACTTAGTGAGAAGCAGGGACGCAGGGAATCTTGTTTTGTCTTGTTCATGCAGTATCTCCGGAACCTAGCACATGCTAAACATTTAACAGGTATATGTAGAATTAATAATTGATTTAGTCAGTGCCTAATCAATGTGCTCTGGGAATCCTTTATGTGGAAGTCAGCACTACTGCTGCGCTGGCCTTGGCAGTCATTTCTCACAGTGATTTCAGAGGTGCCTGATGACTATGTACCTAAACCTTCTGATCCTCGTGTTACCGACTTTGGCCTTGGTGATATCTAAGCATTTCCCACTCTTCACTCTCTCCCCACATTGCAACCTGCTCCAGTGACCTACAGCATCTAGAAGTTGTTCTCAGTCTTCATATTGGCCATTGGCTTCCCCCAAACAGGCTATACCTACAATATAATGCAACATTTGGAGCTTAACAACTGTTCCTCTTTACCTGAATATTTGTTGGCATAGGTGGCCTAATTATAGATGGGGATTGATAGCAGTAATAATAATCAGAATTATTACAATCAAATATTACTCAACCATCAAAACAATGAAATAATGCCACTTGCAGCGATATGGATGGACCTAGAGATTACTATACTAAGTGAAGTGAGTCAGAAAAAGAAAGACCAGTATTGTAAATTAAAGCATATATATGGAATCTAGACACAGGACTGACGATCCTATGTGCAGGACAAAGACACAGACATAGAGAGCAGACTTTGGGACACAGTGTGAGAGTGTGGGATGACTCGAGAGAACAGCCCCGAAACATATACGTTACCACATGTAAAATAGGTAGCCAGTGGGAGTTTGATCTATGATGAAGGGCACCCAAAACCAGTGCTCTGTGACAACCTGGAGGGGAAAGGGAGGTGGGAAGGAGGTTCAGGAAGGAGAGGACACATGTATGCCTATGGTTAATTCATGTTGAAGCATGACAGAGGCCATCACGATATTGTAAAGTAATTATCCTCCATTTAAATAGATATTTTTGTTTAAAAGAGAAAGACAAATACCATAGGATATCACTTATATGTGGAATCTAAACTACAGTACAAATCAAAACTATCTATGAAACAAAAACAGACTCACAGATGTAGAGAATAGATTTGTAGTTGCCAAAGGAATCAGGGGGAGGGGAAGGTAGGAATGAGAGTTTGGGATTAGCAGAGGCAAACTATTGTATATAGATTGGGTTAAACAAGGTCTGACTCTATAGCACAGGGAACTATATTCAGTATCTTGCAATAAAACTTAGTGGAAGAGAACATAAAAAGAAAGAATATATCGTGTAACTAAATCACTTTCTATGCAGAAGAAATTAACATGACATTGAATACCAACTATACTTTGATACAATTTTTTTTAATAGAGTTATTATTATTTTGAAAGTGCTTGCTGTGTCAGGCTCTCAGCTGTGCTCCCTATCTGTAGTAGTGTCTCCCTCAACACTCACAGCCATCTCATCAAGAATGGGAAATGAGGGGCTTCCCTGGTGGTCCAGTGGTTAAGACTCTGTGCATCAAGTGCCTCCACTGCAGGGGGCGCACGTTCCATCCCTGCTTGGGGACTAATATCCCACATGCCATGTAACACATGCTAAGTCATTTTAGTAGTGTCTGACCCTTTGTGACCCCATGGACTGTAACCCGCCAGACTCCTCTAATCATGGGATTCTCCAGACAAGAATACTGGAGTGGGCAGCCATTCCCTTCTCCAGGGGATCTTCCCAACCCAGGGGTTGAACCTGCAACTCTAACAGTGACAAGGCCAAAAACAAAACAAAAGTAAAGGGAGATGAGATTCCTACTCGCTGGGCCATTCACACTTCTAGAAACAACTACCCGATCCAGTGGAAATGTAGTCTCTAAGCCATCTTATTAGGCAAATGTCAATGAAAATAATTTTAATGGCATTCTTGCATTAGGACGAAGCCTTAATGGAAACACAATTTTGCCATAATTAGATTGAAATAGTTCAGCACTGTATACATAATCTGAACTGATCTTACTTAAGCTCCGCTAGTACATTGACAAGTCACTACTGTAAGCTTTTAAGAAATGGATTTCTAATATTTGATTTTTCATACTGTTTATTCAAAATTTAATTTTACCATTAAAATTTGCACTATATGAGTCATTAAGGCTACACCTTTCTCATTACTGTAACAGGAAGGCACATTCAAACAAAGGCATTTCAGAGTACTCAAGGCTGACTAATGAAAGTCCACACCTAGAGGCTTTCTTTGAGCTGGTCAGGGCTTTCTGTTCTTGATGAAGGGCACCCTCTTTTCCAGGGATAGGAATGGTCATTTTACATCCATTTTAAAGGCTTGCTTTTCTATTATATCTTTTTCTTGGCCTCCTCTGCAGAGTCTACCTCTGAAAAACAGGCTTAGAAGCCCTTCTAATGAAGGGGAGAATGTCCCTGCTCAATGCCATTCCCAGAGAGACTTGACCTAAAGTACGTGGGGGCAGGCACAGTGAGTAAACAGCTGGGAAATTTTTTCCACTGGACTGGGACACCTCCTATATTCTGTAGATGTGTAATTAAACTCTGGCTCAGATGACTTAATTGCAGCATTTTCAAGGGCTTTGCAGGGTCTTAGAGGCAGTGAGCCATGCGCCAGGACTCTGGAATGAGATGAGACACTCAGGTTAGTCCTTCTGGACCACATAACAAAGGCTTCTCAGCTTTTTTGCAACACCAATTTCCTTGTCTCTGAATCAAAAGTAAACTGAGATGGTATCTTCATGCGGTCTTTGGAGGCTTAGTGTTGGATTAACACACTCATATACAATACAATTCCTTGGCACAAAATAAGCAATGAAGTCGTGGTCCTTCCTGTCCTGTCCTCATGACCTGCCACCAATTTCCAACACAGACCAGTGCCCCTTCTCAAGAGTCAAATAAAGGTGGGGTTCTGGTAATGAGGAAAGGGAGCAACCCCAATTATCTCAACACACCAGCAAAAGAGAGATGAAGAATCGTCTTGGGAGAAAGCCTCACCCAAAGAAGGAAAGAGAATTCCCTGAAATGAACCCTTCGTGTCATCCTTCTTTTCATTTGTGTGTAAGAGCACTCTTGCTTTCCGATTCCATTCACCCCGTGTCCTATTTTCCTTTTAAAAAGATTTTTGCTGGAATATAGCTGATTACAGTGTTGTGCTGTTCCCTGCTGTAGAGCAAAGTGGATCGGTTATACGTATACATAGATCCAGTCTTCTTTTAGATTCTTTTCCCGTATAGGTCATTATGGAGTACTGAGTAGAGTTCCCTGTGCAGGTCCTTTCTAGCTGTTTATTTTTTGTATACAAATGACCTTCTTTCTCCAGTTTTGTTTTTATTAAATATCCCTCCATTCATGCTGACGCTCATCCTCTCGGCCTTCCCTTCTCACTTCCCCACACTTCCCACATCTTTTGCACAAGCAAGACCTGTCGGCCTGGCCTCCAAGCCCCTGTCTCCACCTCCACGGTTGCCCTCAGGGCCCAAACCACCGTGATTGCCTTGTTGTGTTAATTCTCAGGACCCTTTTAGGTCCTGCTCGGTGGGCTTTCTCATTCTGTGCTTGCCCCCAACCCACAGCAAACAGGGCAACACTTTAAATGTGTAAATCTGATCACCTGCCTTCCACTGCGAAGCCAATAACTCCCCTTTGACCTTAGAGTAAAATTCTCTGCAGAAACGTAGACAGACTGCAGGCCTCAGTTCCTAAATGGTAACTCTAAGGGGAGGACAGTCCGGATTTAAATAAAAGTGGGAAAGACTTCAAGGACAATTTAGTCACGTGCTGTCAGAGAAAATACAACGTCTGGACAGAACTGCTCACCTGGGGCACAAACAGGATCGTCGTTGAGTCATGTCTGACTCTTTTCAACCCCAGATGGTGGATAGTGGCAATGCAACAAGGCAGTGAACTTGAACAGAGAAGGAAAAATAAGGAGATGCAGCACGCTGTGTCTATTAGAGCGGATCTAGCTGCAGCTCTCAGGACACTTGCTAGGGATGCCTTAGTTAAGCAGGGAATTCCGCCATCACATCCCAAGCTGAGAGGTAGGTGGCTGCTTGCCTTGGTTTAGGGCTCATTGACTTCAAGGCTATAGGTCCACAGCTCTGCAGTTCTTGCAGCCTCTCCGTCATAAAAGAGAAATGACGACAGGAGCTCAAGCTTCATGACCACCCAGTATAGTCAGAGGCAGGGGACAGAGGGCAATGCAGGACAGGCTCTTTTCCTCACTGACCATCCTCCTGTTACAGAGAATCACTCCTTCCCAGAATTTCCCCAGCTGGTCCAGACTTTACCTTGAGTCTCTTTGGCCAAGACTGTGTCATAAAACCACTCCGGCCCTCCAGTCTGGCACATCGTGTCTGAGATTAAGAATCTCTGCTCAAGACATGAATGAGGTTGAGGTTTGTAAGAGAGCCAAGAAAAAGGAGGGTATTGCCCAAACGGGTGGGCAGTCACCATGTCTGCACAACATGCCAGAAAGGGAGATGGAGAATCCAGTTTGGAAGAAGGCAGAATCCCCAAAGAAGAAAATTCCTTACAAGGGAACGAATGCTTCATTACGTCCTAATAAACAGTCCTTCCTGTTATGGAAGGACTCATTAAAAACATGAATCAGGACAAAGAGAAACAGGCAGTAACCCAGTGCAGTGTGGAAGCCCGAAAGAGCTCCTAAGCTAGATAAAAGGTATTAGTGAGGGGGGAAAAAAAGAGAGAGAGATTGGAAGCTTAACTAATAATACTGTGTTAATATTACTTTCCTGATTTTGATCATTGTACTGTGATTATGTAAGACATTAACATTTGGGTAAGCAGGATCTGTGGAACTTCCTTGTACTATTTCTGTAACTTTTTAGTGAGTCTAAAATTATTTCAAAATGAAAATTGAAAAATAAAAAAAAAATTCAGAACCAAGAAAATGAAAAGAGTAATATGAGATGGTGGGATGTTTCCTTGCTTTAGCTAAGAACATAAATTGTTAAAATATTCCTATTTGTAGCTTAATAAACAAAATAGGAATGACAAAAAATGGGATGTATAGGGCTAAAAATTTTATGAGTGATAATAGAAAAAAAGTTCGCTATAGTCACAATGAACCATAATTAGAAAATTATTGCAAATATTTTAGATATAGAGAGCAAAAACTCATATAAAAACTTTGCTAATTTCCTCCTCTTTCAAAGCAGGAGTCAGATATTATACATAGTGGGAATATGTTCATAAAAATAATATCCATAACAAAGGCTTTTATATTCATTTTAATTTTAGAAAAATTGTTTAGAAATGATCTGCTCTATCAGATCATATGAATTTTAGCATTTCTCCATATTTTACTTCATCCTCTTTTTCAGGAACTCATGTACACCTGAGACTATTAATAAAAGTCTTAAAAATAATAAATAAAATAAATGATCAAAATACTTTAATCCAATTAAAATGTCGTAAATACTATGAGGCAATGTTTCTAAAGGCCTCTGCTTCTCTCTGTCTGGCTATCTGTCTTTTTTCTGTCTACCCATCTATTTGTTATCTGCCTATTTGTCTGTCTATCGATCTTGCTGTCAATCTTTCTGTCTGTCTGTGTATATGCAAAGATGGATGCTTTGAGTAGTGTTTACTGACTGCTTGGAACCCTGCTTGTTTGAGTTTGGTGGATTTCTTTTACCTTTTTGTGCCACTCTGAATTTTTAAAATTCACAGTTTTTGAAGTGGGTGTGCGTTTTGTTCCTAAAAAACATTTAAAAGACTAGATGATTAAAAAAATAAAACAAGTTACATGGTTGGAGATGTGATAAATAATATTTCTCTGTGTTGCATGTTCCAACAAGAATAAAGCATTAGGATTTGAAGCAGTGATTGTTCCCACTGCCCACTGCCTGGAATGCCTTCTTATTGCCTTTCTTACGGTTCTGCCTCTTTCTTTTCTCTGTTTAGCTTCTCTTCTTTTTAGACCCAGTTCAAACAAGGATCTCTCTCTCTCAGTGTGTCTCTCTCAACTGCTGTGACATTTCATATTATTAACTGTCTTACATGATTGTAGTGGAACCTGTGTTGATGACCCATCTTCCCATTTTCACACTGCTAGGGCCAGGGCCACATTCTTTTGTAATTCCCGTGCTCGTCACCATGCTTTGGGCATATTCTAAGCTTCATAATTGGTCATCCTGCATTTGAATAGGTGATTAGAAAGCTGGGAATGTCACCAAGGAGAACAGAAGATGCAAAATGAGTTTAAACTGAAACATCAATAAGTATAAACATTTGGAGTTTATGGGATTCTGATGACAAAATTTCCTCATGTGCTTTCACCTGGAGGATGGATTAGACAAAAGAAAGTCCACAGACACACACCCTCAGGACTGAAAGGGTGCGTGCAGTCTAAGACACAGCAGGTGGGTACCCAGGGTTGGTGTATTTCCTCCAGGTCTTGTGGAAAAGCCTTGCTTGAAGGCACAGTGTGTTGGTCCATCAGCACAGGAATCCATGCTCGGCAAGTGAATCTTCACATGCTGTCTGTAAGTGGTCCTTAGGAGCAGAAACTGCAGCTGGGCAAACCAGAGTTTAACCCTCACTTTCCTCACTTCCCATTGAGCTGTCATTTCCATGTACTATGGGGCCAGCCCTCTTAGAACTCACCTTGTAGGCATATTATGAGGACAAAAACAAGATAATAGCTGAAAGGCAATTACTCCAAGTCTGCACTAAGTAACATCAGGTTAAGGAAGACTGCGGCCCAATAGTTACTGCTGTTGACCAGGTCTTCACTGTTGCACTGTTCTTCTTGCGTTTGTGCATGCTCAGTTGTGTCCGACTCTTGGCAACCCCGTGAACTGTAGCCCACCGGGCTCCTCTGTCCATGGGATTTTCTGGGCAAGAATACTGGAATGGGTTGCGGTTTCCTCTTCCAGTGAGCTTTCTGACCCAGGGATCGAACTCAAGTCTCCTGAGGCTCCTGCATTTGCAGGCAAGTTCTTTACCACTAGTGCCACCTGGGAAGCCCTTCTGTTCCTTTTGCTTTAGGTTAAATTCATGAATCCTTTTGTGCCTCTGTTTCCCCAGGAATGAACTTGGAAATGACCTGGTCTTGTAGATATCAGGTGGCAAGAGTGCACAAACATTTCGTACCAGGAAGCTGCAGTCGGCTCCAGGCCGATGCTGGCGGGACGGCTGACCCTCTTTCCTGCAGAGTCTTGGCTCCTTATCTCTACAACGAGGACCAAGGAGTTGGCCTTTCTTCCAGGGCTGCTTCTTGGTGGAGCTCATAGCTGATGATAAAGTGCTTGACAAACATGGAGTGCTGAATGGTATCTGGTTGGAACCAGAGGTGAGGCATTGATAAGGAAGAGGATGGCGACAGGTTTCTGATACCCACCATAGGCCCTTATGAACACAGTCTTTCCTGGATATTGTCATGTAGTGCAATGCACCAGCAAGATTAATCACAAGAATAACCAGCATTTACTGAGAGCTTATTCTGTTCCACACAGTGGCATGCCTGGTGGCTTTGGGGCCATGAGCAGGTCATTTTTTTTTTAAAACAATCCACCTTCTGATACAATTATTTTCAGTATAATCTTGAAATAAAACAAGGTGCATTAGTGGTCATAAAATACACATGAGCCTTGGAAGCTTTTTGAAGTAGAGTTCATTGGCAATATTGCATTAGCTTCAAGAATTTGGAAAGTGATTTAGTTATATATATATATATATATATATATATATATATATATTTCAGATTATTTCATTGAAAATTTTTGATCAAACATTGTATATATAATCATGTCTGTAAAAGTAATAATAATACAGAGACTTCCCTGGCAGCCAGGTAGTTAAGACTGCTTTCAAATGCAGGGAGTGGTGATTCCATCCCTGGTCTGAGAGCTAAGATCCCACATGCCTTGCAGCCAAAAAAATCAAAATGTAAAGTAGAAGCAATATTGTGACAAATTCAATAAAGACTTTTAAAATGGCCTGCATTAAAAAATCTTTAAAAAATTTAAAAATAAATAAAATTAACAACAGTTTAGTTCAGTTCAGTCACTCAGTTGTGTCTGACTCTTTGCGACCCCATTGACTGCAACACTCCAGGCTTCCCTGTCCATCACCAACTCCTGGAGCTTACTCAAACTCAAGTCCATTGAATCAGTGATGCCATCCAACCATCTTATCCTCTATTGTCCCCTTCTCCTCCTGCCTTCTATCTTTCCCAGCATCAGGGTCTTTTCAAATGAATCAGTTCTTCACATCAGGTGGCCAAAGTATTGGAGTTTTAGCTTCAGCATCAGTCCTTCCAATAAATATTCAGAACTGATTTCCTTTAGGATTGACTGGTTAGATCTTCTTGCAGTCCAAAGGACTCTCAAGAGTCTTCAACACCACAGTTCAAAAGCATCAATTCTGTGCTCAGCTTTCTTAATAGTCCAGTTCTCACATCCATACATGACTACTACTCTCTGCTTTTCTTCTGAGAAATCTGTATACAGGTCAAGAAGCAATAGTTAGAACTGGACATGGAACAACAGACTGGTTCCAAATCAGGAAAGGAGTACGTCAAGGCTGCATAGTGTCACCACTTATTTAATTTATATGCAAAGTACATCATGTGAAATGCTGGGCTGGATGAAGCACAAGCTGGAATCAAGATGGCCAGGAGAAATATCAATAACCTCAGACATACAGATGATACCACCCTTATTGGCAGAAAGCGAGAAGGGAAGAGCCTCTTGATGAAAGTGAAAGAGGAGAGTGAAGAGGCTGGCTTAAAACTCAACATTCAAAAAACAAAGATCATGGCATTCAGTCCCATCACTTCATGGGAAATAGATGGGGAAACAATGGAAACAGTGACAGACTTTATTTTTGGGAGGCACCGAAATCACTGCAGATGGTGACTGCAGCCGTGAAATCAAAAGACGCGTACTCNAAAACAAAGATCATGGCATTCAGTCCCATCACTTCATGGGAAATAGATGGGGAAACAATGGAAACAGTGACAGACTTTATTTTTGGGAGGCACCGAAATCACTGCAGATGGTGACTGCAGTCATGAAACTGAAAGACACTTGCTCCTTGGAAGAAAAGCTATGACCAACCTAGAGAGCATATTAAAAAGCAGAAACATTACTTTGCCAACAAAGATCTGTCTAGTCAAAGCTTTGGTTTTTCCGGTAGTCATGTATGGATGTGAGAGTTGGACTGTGAAGAAAGCTGAGTACTGAAGAATTGATGCTTTTAAACTGTGGTGCTGGAGAAGACTCTTGAGAGTCGCTTGGACTGAAAGGAGACCAGTCAATCCTAAAGGAAAATCAGTCCTGAATAACTCCAATACTTTGGCCACCTGATGTGAAGAGGTGACTTAGAAAAGACCCTGATGTTGGGAAAGATAGAAGGCAGGAGGAGAAGGGAATGACAGAGGATGAAATGGTTGAATGGCATCACTGACTCAATGGACATGAGTTTGAGCAAGTTCTGGGAGCTGGTGATGGGCAGGGAAGCCTGGAGTGCCTCAGTCCATTGGGTCACGAAGAGTCGGCCACGACTGAGTACGTGAACTGAGCTGAGTCTCTCCTCTCTGAGACTTCACTCATGACCTGGGTTGCTGCACTGTCTTCAGAATACACACGTTACCGTTGTGTAGCAAGAACTCACATTTTCATTGTTCATGTAGGTCTTCTCTTTTTCCTCCTTTTTTTCTTTTTTTTCATTTTAAAATAAATTTAGTGGTTTTGTTATTTTATCATCTTTATTTGAAAACTGTTTCATAACTGCAATTAATCAAGCTTATAGAAAAGGTACAGAAATCAGTTAAACAAAAGCATGTGCTCACTATCCAGGTCTTCATTTGTATGTATGGATTAAATAAAGTAGTATATAATCTCAATTTTCATCTCCACCTTTCTTCCAAGATGCAACTATATCAGTATCTTTCTAATTAGGTCTAAATTATTTAACATCTCTGTACCTTTCCTAAGTGAAAAAAAATACCTGAGGATGTTTTAAGTAACTATTATGAATTACTCTGTCTTTATTACAGTTTTCTAGAGAAAGATTATATATGATAAAAACAAAGTCATGCTTATTATTTTCAGAGGATGTAGTAAATGTATCAGCTTATTTTATCCTTTTTTTTTTTTTGGCCGTTCAGAGTGCATTTGGGGAGGCACAAATGATCTGAATTCCTGGTTCCCTGAGAGATGCTGTAGGATTTAAGATGGCAGGCATCTCAATCCACATTTGAGAAGATGTATTTCAATGAAGAACCTGAATGTCCCAGCCAGACTGTAAAAGAAGCATGTCAACTGCTTCCTCTGTGAAGACTATTAAAAGCACAGAAAGTAGGGGACACTAATAGAAAAGTTCCAGAAAGGCTTAAGAGCACAGCTTAGAAAATATCACATAAATGACTACTTTGGATTCTCTGTGGAGTCTCTTGCAAGTAAGGGAAGCCATTGAGCTGTTCACATGTTTTTGTTTTTCCTGCTGTAACCTAGTCATTAAAATTTCCCAGGGAGCCTCTGCTCAGTGGCACATGAACTGAGAGCAGAAAAGGCCCTCTTGTTTACCACCCCAACGTGTCAATGTTTGGGAGCTATAAATCGGGATGTTCTAAAAGCTTCGCTTTCCCTGACATAATCCCAAGTGTATCCATTATACCTGTGGAATCATCTTCCGGGGATGTAGTGCCATGTTGCTCACATACCTCAGGTCAAACTTCTTCCAGGAATCCAGTCCCTTCCCCAAAATAGAGGGGGAAAACTCCATTTGGTCTAAATCTCTTTAAATCATCACAGTCTTTGTCTGTTGGCCTGATGTTCCATTATTCTTTCTAGCTTAGATTTTAAGATCTTAAGATCCTACAAGAGGTAACGTCAACTGGTCGACTGTCATGTATATACCATACCAGTGACACACAGGACAGGTTGGGTAGGTTTAGTCCCATAAAAACCAAGAGAAAATCACTAGTGTTCAAGTGGAGGTTTATTCCATTCACATTGAATGATTCTGATACAAAACAAATTTTTTTTTCTGTGACCATTAGGCTCCCCAGTTCTCTCAAGTAACTGACAAATGTAAATTTCACTTTTCAGTTGTTTTCCTGGAGCTGAGCCACAAAGTCGAAGGCTTTGCAGCAAAGGTGACACATGGAGCCATTACTCACTGGGCAAATAACCCTATCACAGGGCAAGAGAGTAACCTTCACATCCGCCACTCCCAGAGCTGCCCCACCTCCCAAACAGAAATGGAAAAAGGGACACAAGTGCTGCGTCAAAGACATCAGTTCTTGGTGTTTGTGTAATTTTTTATGTGTTAATTTTTTGCAATAAATGTCAAGTTCTGGTTGAGTTGAACATGTGCAAGTAGGTAGCAGGGGTACAAGGGAAATGAGAAAAAGACAAAGACACATAGAGTAGCTGGAGTTGATCCTGAATTAAGGACAAAATCAAATTTTAAAGGAATGTGTGTGTGTGTGTGTGTATAAGTTTGCTTGGATCTCAACAGAAGCAGAATATCAGATTTTCTTCATTTCCACCAAAGACAAAACAACAAGGAATTGACAAATCATTTCTCAAAGGGTCACAGGGTGACAAAGGGTCATCCTGATGGTGGATATATTGCAAACACTCCTGAGATGGTTACCCAGGAGAGTTGGGGAATTTCTCTTCCTGGGGCCAGATTCGGGGTCGGGGGAGGGATAGAGAGATACCCCTAGATGATTGGTGCAGTCTTGGCCTTTTGCCTTGAGGGCTAAGCATTCCATCCACTCCCTCCTAGGGTCCCAACTTCACAAAGCAGAGCAAACCTCTGGTGCCCGGATAGGTGACATTGTGGACAGTGTTTATCTTTCTAGTTGGCCTCCAGCTGATGTCGCAACCAGGGCAGAGTTGAAGTGACAGAAAGTCCTCTTGAAGGAGGCTAGGGTTGAACATCCACCCAATGTCACTCTTCAGAGAAGCCCGTCTGCCCTTCCAAAGGCTCTCCATCATCTTGACAGCATTCTTGGTCAGCAGGTATTATTATGATAATACCTTGAGTTTATTTAGCGCCCAGCACCCTTTCAGGAGAGGTCAAAGCCAGTTGGGCAGTCAGTCAACAACAGTGATTGAAGTCTCTTGGTGTTTAGAGCTGTGTATTAAATCACTGTCAAGCCCCCACCAGCCCCATCCTCACCACACACCAAATGTACCTCGGGGGCTGCCGGCCCGAGCCCACATGGCCGCCTGCCCCCCAGGCTTCACCCCGTCTCATTCTCACTCATCGGCTTTTATTGACTCACGTTTACTTAGCGTTTGTACAGACCTCTCTACATACACAGTTGGAGATTTCTCCCCTGCCCATTCTCTCTGTGTCTGACAAGCCACAAATATCCTCTCTAGCTGCCTAAGCTGCCCACGTAGTTAAAAGCAGGAAGCACAGAATGCCCAGAAACGAAAAGAGCAAACTGGCAAAGAAGTTAACTTGATGTTTTAAGCCAAGAAAAGGAGAAGGCTGCTTTCTGAGAGCCTGTCTGTCCACCCCGTGAGTGGATGGTGGACTTTGGCCCACATGCTCTATCTTTCACTGCGTCTTTCATGGGATAACAGGAAAGGGCTAGTCTGTGGGGGAAGGAATGTAGGTTGTGAGACTTTTCAAATGACACAGAAAATACAATTGCCCCAAAATGAGACAATTGAGCTTGGCAAAAAAAAAAAAAAAAAGTCACCAATCATACATAGTCCAAGGACATCTGTTTCCATTTTTATGAGCTTCTACTCCATCCATTCTTCCTCCCTGTGTGTTTCCTATGTTTTTAATTATTTTTTATTGGACATAGTTGCTTTACAACGCTGTTAGTTTCTACTGTACAGCAAAGTGAATCAGCTGTACATATACATATATTTCCTCCTTTTTGGATTTCCTTCCCATTTAGATCCCTGCACAGCGCTGAGTAGAGTACCCTGAGCAATACATAGGTTCTCATTTGTTATCTGTATTATGTATAATAGCAATAGTGTGCATTTTTCAGTGTAACTAAAATTGTGTTGTTCAAAATAAACTATTTTATGTATATATCATAACATGAAGCAAATGGTCAAATTTTGAATGGCCCTTTGAACTTCTGTATTTTTCCACATGGAAAGGATGCCCGTTACATTTATAAAGCTGTGCTCCAAAAAACATTGGTGTTAACTGAGCAATACTCAAGTGTCATGTTGAAAAAGCATTCCATTTTATAACAAATCACGAAATGCCAAATAGAAACTGATTTCATTTCATGAGAGGCATGCATTGCTTTTGTTTTGTGTGTGTGTGTGTTACTTTTCTAAGTGAGTTGTCATTCATTTTCACATAAAGAATATTGCTTTTCTGGAGTTCTGAGATTAGTCATTGCCATGAACTGTGAGTGGCCAAGAGTGGCCTCAATCTCAGGTTTTGAGTTTCTCGGGTAAAACACCATCTGAATCCAGACAGTTCTGGGCTGGACTGGGAACGTTGGAAAGTCTTCCAGGACAAAGTTTCTCTGTCCTCATGACCCTTTGTCACTCCAGACAGCAGGAATTGGCAAGAAGAAGGAGGGACAGGCTGGTCCCTGCCAGAAAAAATTAGATTTAAAAACCATTATTGATCAAAAGCATTAGAAAATTCCAAGACCTCATTCTAATCAGTCTACATTTATTTTTCTATCTTCCATTAACAGAATTGTCAAGGGTAGGGGTGCTCCAGCTCTATGTCTCATTATTTTAATACTTGGGATGTGAGAGGCCCCCAAGGAGTGGAGAGGGTGCCAGGAGCTCCAGGCTGGGGATGAGAGGACCAAGTCGGATGCATGAGAACTTGGGCAGTGATGAGCTCTCCTTTCTCTTTGACCCTTGAAAATAGCAAGGAAAAAACCATTCTTGGAAATAGTTGTGTCAAAATAAAAGGAACATACAAATAGTCCTTGTTGTTTATTAACACTAATGTAGCTTTCCCAGTTTGGGATACTTAATACTAAATTTGAAGAACTAACTTGGAATTTTATTTGTTATACACCAACCTTTAAAGAGATTCAAAGCCCTAAAATTTACTTCAGATAGTCCCTGTTGTTAGAAAGAAATAATCAG
>SJYA01002033.1:2715672-2780568 GCA_006410615.1 Neotragus moschatus
TAATCAGGACTACCCGCGCCATCCAGGGGTTAAGACTCCGTCTTCCAGTGCAGGTTGTGCAGGTACGCTGCAGTGTGTGGCCAAAAGTTATAAAAAAGGGAAGAAAGAAGTAGTTAGCATTTTCGCTGTGTAGTAAGCTTTCTCTGTGACACAGTGTAAATCCCAAGCCTGCCTCCGTTACTTATCAGTGTGATTTTTCACTGGACAGATGTTTACTGAACAGCTGCTGAGGGTTATAGATTGCTTTCTTTCTATATATATATATATATATATATATATATATATATATATTCTATTTTAAATATTCTTTTTCATTATTTTTTATCATTGGATATGGAATATAGTTCTCTGTGCTATACAGTAAGATCTTAGCAAGTTAATAGTATAGAATAATGGTCAAGAGCATGGACTCTGGAGTCAGATTGCTAGATTTAAATCATAACTTTGCCATTTAATGGTTATGTGTCCTTGGGCAAATTACCTAAGGTCTTTGTGCCTCAGTTTTTCAGCCATAAAGTGGGGGCAATAGAAATAACATCTCCCTACAGTGTTGTTTAATCAGTATTTATACATTGCTTAGGGCGGTGTCAGGCATGGAGTAAGCTGTATATGAGTATTTGTTAAGCAAAAAAGCAGGTTCTCCCGCTGCTNTTTAATAGGAGGATAATTACTTTATGATACTGTGATGGTTTTTGCTTCTTGGGAGACAGATCTGAGATGGAGTTTATCATGAATAATGCTCATTAGGGAGCAGGCTCAGGACTGGTCCCCTGTGGCAGGAAGGAAATGAGGCGGGCAGAAGGAGGAGCTGAGGTCAGTGCAGGCTCAGCCAACCCCAGGGTGACCGAGGGGCTCAAGTGGCCATTCAGATTGGTCTCGGAATGGCTTTGTACTCCCATGAGCATCAGTTACTGGGTCTGCCTGGGAATGACTATGACCTTGGACTGGGCAGCTCCCTGCAGGGTCCCCTGGGTGTATCTGTTAGGGTAGCTTAGTGAGCCATTCAAGTGAACCAGCTTAGTGAGCTGACCAGAAGTGTATTTCTCTCTCCTAAAACTGTCCTCAGGGGATTAGCGTATGTGGTAGGACTAGGTTCTTTCTGTCTTGTTCTCATGTCATTCCAAGGTCATTGTCAAGAGCAGCATGGTCAAAGCTCCACTGCTGCTATGGTCAGGTTTCAACAGTGGAAAGGCAGAGTGCAGAGTGTGCAGCCCAAAGCCAAGACCCAGCACCATGCTCATCCCTTCTGCTCTGGACACACATAGCTGCAAGGTATCCTGGAGACGTAATTCAGCAGGAGTCCTTGAGTCCAGTCACAGCTCCATCACTGTGGCAGAATGACAGCAGCAGTCTTGGTGACGGGGCTCAGAGCAGCCTCCAGAGTTCCTGTGAATGGATCCTGTGGGGATTTCCATCTCACAGATGGTGTGCTTCCTGCAGGTCACAGTGGTACAGCCATGCCTGGATCCTGCTTGTCCTAGTACTAACTGCTCAGCTTTGAACTTGCCCTTGCTTGGTTCTACCCCAGAGTTTCTGACTTTGTTGGTCTGGGTGCTAATCAGCACACTGGGGGTTTTAAAGCTTTCCAAATACTTTTTGGTACCATCAAGATTAATGGCAGCTAGTTTAGCAGAAGTTAAATTCTAGATCAATTAGGTGTGTGTGTGAGTGTGTGTGTGTGTATGTGTGTGTGTGCATGTGTGAGTATAAACAATTTTCTCCTCATATTTTGGTTAATGGCTCAGGTGAAATGGCCATGAAGGTGGATTTGGCTCTAGATAAGACTTGATTCAGAAACAGAAATAAAGTCATCCAAACACAGTCCTGCTCACTCTCCCTCCCTCCCCCTCTATCCCTTCCCTCAACTCCTCTGTCTCTTCTCCATGTCTGTCCCCTTCCAGCCTGGCTATGACAGTAAGATGCGATCAGCCAGCCTCCTCTTCAGATCTAATCCAGCAGGAACATAGAAGGGCTTTCCCTTTATCCTGGTTTGTTTGCAATCAGAGATGCCATGTCTACAAAAGAATGAATGTGATGCATGTGTATAACTGAAGGTGTGTAATAAAACCGAGTCCTATCCTTCTAGCACACAGGAAAGGAGGCAGAACACCATTCATACTTTAGAGACCACTCTCTGCAACCATTCTCCCATCCCATCCCCGACTCAGAGCACACAGGGGACACAACTAATCTGTTGCCTACTTATGTGCTGTTTTGACTTTATGTAGATGGACTCACTGACTACATTGACTAGGCTAAAATCTGTGACTGTGTGGATCACAACAAACTGTGGAAAATTCTGAAAGAGATGGGAATACCCGACCACTTTACCTGCCTCCCGAGAAACCTGTACACAAGTTAAGAAGCAATAGTTGGAACTGGACATGGAAAAACAGACTGGTTCCAAATTAAGAAAGGAGTATATCAAGGCTGTATATTGTCACCCTGCTTATTTAACTTATATGCAGAGTACATCATGAGAAACGCTGGGCTAGAGGAAGCACAAGTTGGAATCAAGATTGCTGGGAGAAATACCAATAACCTCAGATATGCAGATGACACCACCCTTATGGCAGAAAGTGAAGAGGAACTAAAGCGCCTCTTGAGGAAAGTGAAAGAGGAGAGTGAAAAGGCTGGCTTAAAGCTAAACATTCAAAAAACTATGATCATGGCAGCCGGTCCCATTACTTCACAGCAAATAGGTGGGGAAACAATGGAAACAGCAACAGACTTTGTTTTCTTGGGCTCCAGAATCACTCTGTATGGTGATTGCTGTTACAAAATTAAAAGACACTTACTCCTTGGAAGAAAAGCTATGACCAACCTAGACAGCATATTAAAAAGCAGAGACATCACTTTGCCAACAAAGGTCCATATAGTCAAAGCTATGATTTTTCCAGTATTCAGGTGTGGATGTGAGAGTTATACCATAAAGAAGGCTGAGTGCCAAAGAGTTGATGCTTTCAAACTGTTGCTCTGGAGAAAACTCTTTTAGAGTCCTTTGGACAACAAGGAGATCAAACCAGTCAATCCTACAAGAAACCATCCCTGAATATTCATTGGAAGAACTGATGGTGAAGCTGAAGCTCCAATACTTTGGTCACCTGATGCGAAGAGCAGACTTGCTGGAAAAGACCCTGATGCTGGGAAAGATTGAGAGCAGGAGGAGAAGGGGATGACAGAGGATGAGATGGTTAGATGGCATCACTGATTCCATGGACATGAGTTTGAGCAAACTGCAGGAGATTGTGAAGGACTAGGAAGCCTGGTGTGCTGCAGTTCATGGAGTTGCAGGGAGTTGGACATGACTAAGCAACTGAACAACAAAAGATGGACTCATATATATTCTTTTATAAGTGATTCCTTAACATAAAGGGGTGCTTCTNTTCCATGGACATGAGTTTGAGCAAACTGCAGGAGATTGTGAAGGACTAGGAAGCCTGGTGTGCTGCAGTTCATGGAGTTGCAGGGAGTTGGACATGACTAAGCAACTGAACAACAAAAGATGGACTCATATATATTCTTTTATAAGTGATTCCTTAACATAAAGGGGTGCTTCTCAAATTTACCCACACTGATCCATCTCTCTGCAGTTTCTTCTCATTATTATATACTATTATATTGTCTGAATTTACCTCAATTTGTTATCCATTCTCTATTCCATGGACATTTGGGTTTCATATTTTTTCACTATTATTATTAACGCCACTTGGAAATATTCTGATATGAATTTCTCCAAGGCACTTTACAAAAAGTGGACTTACTGGGATGTTGGAAAGCAATAGACATATGACTGCCAATCATTTTTGGAAGGACATAAACCTTCAAAAAATGCATAGTGACTTAGGAGAATCTTAGATTTTCAACAAATGTGTGTAATAGTAGGGACAGTTCCAGTGGAGCTTTGTGTGGGAAGAGGTGGATACACTTCCCACAGCCGAGGAATGGTATTTAAAGAAAAGATGCTCTTTGTTTTGAACCAAATGTTCTCCAGTCTGTGAAGTAACTCCACAGCACTCACCATGTATGAGAAGGCATAATAGGGAATTACCACAATGACACTGGGTCATATTTACTCAGCTATTTGAAGAACGCTATAGCTGAATCTTTGCTAATTAGATTCTTAATTCACGAAAAATATTTTCAGAGGATTTAATGATCTGGATAAAGCAGAAGTGCAATGTGTGGCTCACACATTTAAATGGCTCCTTAAAAACTGAGGGGGATGGGTCTGGGACATTTGTGTCACCCCAACCCATTTGGCCTTCCAAAATCAGAACTGTGCCCTCAACTTCTACATTTCTATCCTATCAAGTACTAGAGATTCCACTTGAAATAAGTAATTTGGGGGAAAAAAAAAGAAACTCTCTCTCTGTGCTATTTTATGGTTTAATGGAGTTGTATCAGCCCAAATAACTTTCCTTTAATTGGATTTGTTGGAGAAAAACAAAAGGAGGGGAAGGAAGAGAGAAGAGATGAATTCTTACAAGTGATCTTTTAATTTCATTATTAAGGCAGGTTTTCCCTTGAATGTTTGGAATCCTGCCTCTAGTTGTTCTTATAGGGGAAAAGAAAGAAACCAGGGAATTTCAGACAAGGGTGAAATTTGCCACTCTCTGTGGACAGTGACCTCTCTGGGCTCAGCAATTGTATCTTGTGTGTCCCTGTCTCTCCAGGGGGTGGACAGAGAGAGCCAAGGAGGAACTGGTCCATCTGGGCTGTGCTTCATTTGACGGCACTTGGATGCTCTTCAGAGGAGACAGATTTCGAGCATGTTTCCAAAGGAAAATGAGCCCAGAGAAATGGGGTTTAATTAGAACAAAAGAGCTTTGGACGGGGGATAAGACCTCCGTTTGTCAGAGGATGGAATGTTGGAATGAGTACGTGACTGAGTTGCCATTGTTAGTCACAGAAAGGAACTGGGTTGTCTGCCCCTTTGTCCAGAGAGTGGCAGGAAGGAGTGATCCGTGTGTGGTTGCCCTGGCCAGGGTGGTGTGGTCCCTCCAGACTGTTTCATTTCCTGAGGCATCTAAGAGTGTCCTGCATGAGCTCCCTATTAATTCACTGCAGGAGCAATAATGTTTTTCTGCCTCTTGACCTTCTAAACGCCATCCTCTTCCCAATTCTGATGCATCTATAAAATGTGTCACCCCCAGGCATTTTTATGCTAATGCAGTTGTTAATGGTGCTAGACAGGAGATATTTCCTTCTCCTTCACAGACTGTTTAGAGCTCCCTCCAAGATAAAAAGCTACCAATGAGATACACACACACACCCCTACATCTATACGTTTATTTTAGGTAATGTGTGTGTGTGTGTGTGTGTGTGTGTGTTAGTTGCTTAGTTGTATGTCTGATTCTTTATGAACCCATGGACTGTAGCTGGCCAAGCTGCTCTGTCCATAGAGTGTTCCAAGCAGGAATACTAGAGAGGGTTGCCATGCCTTTTCCTGGGGGATCTTCCAGACCGAGGAATTGGAACACAGGCCTCTTGCATTGCAGGCAGATTCTTTACCATCTGAGCCACAAAGGAAGCCCCTTGTATGTGTGTGTGTGTGTGTGTGTGTGTGTGTATGTGTGTGTGTGTATGTCTATATATCTTTAATATCAAACACCTATCTATCTTTAGATTTCTAAGATTGGCGAGCCTATAGTTAGTAGGTCGTAATTTAGNGCAGCATATGCATGTGGGCAACTAAGGTCCCACTTGTTGCATGTGGCACAGAGAAGCCAAAAGAAAGAACAAAGAAATGACCCGATGACAGCCATGAACCACCCACCTCGCCACCTCCAGTATCTGCATTAGCCCCTGCCCTCACCCTGGCTGAAGCTCCTCCCCGGCCCACTATTCCTGGCATCCCATGTGCTGTCAGCCCAGGGGAGGGGAGGGACTTGGCAGCTCTGCCTTCCTGAGGGTGAAGCCCCCCTGGTTCTCTTCCAACAGAGCTGTGGCTCATCTCCACGTGTGAGTGCCAGTTCTCAGGTTTATCCTGATCTATGGGGATGAGACAGAGAAGGCAACGGCAACCCACTCCAGTACTCTTGCCTGGAAAATCCCATGGATGGAGGAGCCTGGTAGGCTGCAGTCCTTGGGGTCGTGAAGTNGCTCATCTCCACGTGTGAGTGCCAGTTCTCAGGTTTATCCTGATCTATGGGGATGAGACAGAGAAGGCAACGGCAACCCACTCCAGTACTCTTGCCTGGAAAATCCCATGGATGGAGGAGCCTGGTAGGCTGCAGTCCATGGGGTCGCGAAGTCGGACACGACTGAGCGACTTCACTTTGACTTTTCACTTTCATGCATTGGAGGAGGAAATGACAACCCACTCCAATGTTCTTGCCTGGAGAATCCCAGGGATGGTGAAGCCTGATGGGCTGCCGTCTATGGGGTAGCACAGAGTCGGACACGACTGAAGCGACTTAGCAGGAGCAGCAGCAGCAGCAGCATGGGGATGAGAAAGGAGGGGATTAAGGGCTCTAGCTACAAAGTTCCTTTCTTCCCCTACGTCACTCTGAAGGTCTCCTACCCTACAGGACGGGGCAGTGGCAGCCAGAGACAGTTACCCAACTTAGATGAGGGACAGCAGAGCTGGAGGGATGTTCATTCTTAGACCTTCTCAGTGCTCACCGACTTAGGGCCACATCTGAAAACAACAGCAAAGAACAGAAGGGATTTGTNCAAAGTTCCTTTCTTCCCCTACGTCACTCTGAAGGTCTCCTACCCTACAGGACGGGGCAGTGGCAGCCAGAGACAGTTACCCAACTTAGATGAGGGACAGCAGAGCTGGAGGGATGTTCATTCTTAGACCTTCTCAGTGCTCACCGACTTAGGGCCCCATCTGAAAACAACAGCAAAGAACAGAAGGGATTTGTCAAGATAAGGGGATGCCCTGCCAAAGGAAATAGGGTGATCCCTTCCAGAAATTTCCAGCTAGCTTTCAGGAAAGCCACCCCAGGACTAATCAGAGCAAGTAAGACAAGAGTAATAGGTGCTTCTGTTTGCTAATGCCTGCCATTGTGAGGAACTGTGCTTTACCTTCATTATCTGATTTAAGATGTTAATGAATATAGCAAGACAAGCAATATTATTGTCTCCACTTTACAGATGAGGAAACCAAGGCTCCGAGAGGCTGGCTCCTTTGCCCAGAGTCACACAGTCATTGAATGCTAGCCATGGATTACAACCCAAGTTGTTTTAGCTGAGACTGTATGACCTCCAATGTTAACTATCATTTCTTCATCAAAATATTTCCCTACTGGGCATCCTCTCTGACACCCTCCCGTCAACTCTTACCAGCTGTACCTGGGTCAGAATCCATTTTGCAGTGTAGGGTGCAGTGTTACCAAAACAGCCTGCTATTCAATACCTTTCTCTGTATCTATGGGGTAAAGCTCTGGGTGTATCACCTTCAAGCCCAGCACAATAATTCTCCAGGAAAACAGCCTAAGCAGGTACACATTCTTAACCCTGACCTTTCTCTCCTGGGCTTCCTTCTCAAGTCCTCCCTTCTTGTTACTTATTGAGTCCCTACCTGCCCTTCCAGGGGGCCATGTGGGGTCATGACTGTCACGGATTCTGGAGTAAGCCAGACCCTAGGCCATTCATTGCCTCTGCAGTGGGGCTATGGTGTAACAAATGCGGGACAGAAAAGCAAAGGACCAGAAGATGCTTGAAGTGAAGTGAAGAAGATGCTTGGTATCCAATAAATCAGCATTTTGAAAACTGAGTCACATCTAAGACATGCGTTGGGGCCGGAATTTTTATGTGTTGACGTGGACACAATCCTTCCACATCCAGTCAAGTTCTTTTTCTTGTAGGAGTTTAAATGTTCCTCCTTTGCCTCCCCTCCCCAGTCCCCTGAACTGAAACTCCTGGTCCCTTTCTCTCACTGTGTAGCATTCCCCTCTCTTGCAAATCCTTCAATTTGGCAACAAAATGAACTGCACATTCTTTTTTTTTCCCTCACTGATAAACTTTATTGAATTTTGTAGCAGTGTGGGGTGTCTCTTTTGGATCTCAGCGTCTCGGGATTCAGAGCAGTGGTAATATGGCCATGGTGAACTGGAGAATTTGGTCTCCCACAAGTACCTGCTGCTCTACCCCTGATCCTGCAATGGCTGCCAGGCGGCCACCCCTCCACTGGAGCTGTCCTGCTCCGTGGCCAAATTGAGAGCACTGGCAGTGAACCTCAAGCATTCTTCCTTGGTTACGCCTTCCCAGCAGGTAGCATTGATGTAGTCATAGATATAGGAGCTCCCAGAGCCTATGATGGCCAAGGCCTGTCATCATACCCACCATGGGCACCAAGGACACCTGACCCCCTTCTTGGGGGTCCCAGCCTGCACTGATGATTCCTGCCATCAGGCCTTCTTGGTATCAGGGACAAATCTTAAGGAGGCTGGCCGCTGTGTGTAGGCTCATTCGGTTTAATGCTGTGGAAACCAAGCTGATAAGTGACTACGTCAGCTCCTGCCTGGGTATCAGCTGCTGAGCCTGAGGGGCAGCAGAAAATACAGTCGTGAATAGGGATCAGCTTGGCAATGTACGACTCAGTGGTTGTCCTAGAGCCTGCTCCTAGAACCGCGCCCCCATCAACTTGCACAGCCATGTGAGCGGTCCCTGTGGAAACATCCCGGTTCTCCCAGTTGAGGGAGATGGCTTCAGGCCCCCAGGCTGGTGCCGGCCTGGCTCCCCGAGCAGCTGCTAAGGTGGCTGCCACCTTCTTCCTCCTGAACTGCACATTCTTGAAGTCAGCTTCCCAAAGTTTTTTTTTTTTTGCTTTCTTGGACATTGTGCTAGGTACACAGTGGGGTAGTAAGACCATTCTGGACACCGACTCATCAAAACAGTTATTTTTGGACTCTGTTTAGAACAAGAGAAACTCCAGGTGACTGCAGCAGTGCTGGTCTGAGCACTCCGGGGAAGGCTCAGATGCTTATTGCTAATTCAAACCACCTGGACCTGTAGCGTCTTCCACACCAGGGGTAAAAACCCACCAGATGCAGAGACCACGCCCTGGCCTGGGAGCAGGGCCATTCACCTTGCTGTCTTTCATACGTGGGAACACCTCGATTAATACAGGTGACAGGATATACCAAAGTGGTAATTTTCCAGCCTGTGGGACAGAAGATCTCTGGGGAGAAGCAGAATTACCCCCAAGAGCATGGCCTGTGGGCTGAGTGACACTATGCTTCCTAACCGAGGTGTATTTCACTGAACTTTGGATGCCATGGGTTGTAAACCCATCAGTGTTTACGTGCACTAGAAAATAAACACTGACATTAGATTATCGGCACAATGGCCAAGATTTCATTAATGGTCAAGAACACGACATTACTGTAAATACCGAAGCCTGAAACAGAAAGCATTCTTTGAATTTGCTAAAATAGTATACGGACTATTTTTCGAATTAAAGTAGCCATCTCCTTAAGCCAGATTTAGTAACATTCAAGTTTACTTTAAAATGTGAACTGAACTCACGGTACCATTTTCCATTTTTCAATGGCTGTAAGAAACATAGCTATTAAGGGCGATTTTGATCTTAAAAGAGACCTTCCTTCTCAATAATGTTGAAACTCCCTGGGGGTTCCTGTGAAAAATCATTCTCTCCCAAGGAGCAGATGAAGATTGAGCAGTGGGTCCCAGAGGGGCTGCTGCTTAGAGACAATCAGTAAGGGAACAGGTCTATCCCGAAGTATGGCTATCACCATCTGATCGTGTTACACTCTAAAGTGAATGTACTGTAGTTTCTGCCAAAATCACAGAAGGCCATAAAATAGACAAAGAAACATTACCCCTGGGAGGGAAGAAGGCAGGGTGTTTGCTGTCAAAGTATTTCCTTAAGCTCGTGGCTCCCTCAGATTTTTCCAAAGCACATCCTCCTATCCATAATCACATTTTAATCTCCCGAGTCTGACCAGAAAACCCACCTGGGAGACTTCTGCCCTGTGACTGTTTGTGTGGCAATGGACATTCAGAGAGGACTTTGCACACGGTCTGGACATGAAGCCTATCCAGAAGTCTTGGAGTCACACGGGCACTTTCGGGAAGCTGTGTGAAATTCTGCATGACCATGACTTGTGTTTTTACAACTTGGTTTCTGATGCCTGAAGGACTGAATCTCAAATACTGAAAAACCGATTGACATTGGAAGATCAAAGCGTTTAGCAGTTGCAAGAAGACAAGTCAACAATGATGTCATCATTCGAGCATACCGGCCTTGGTGGATTTTATGGCATTCTGTGGCTGTCCTGGCATCAGAGGCTTAGCGATGCTGAAGATGCTGCCTCCTGAGTCTGCCTTCTGGCTCCTCAAGGGCAGCAGTGGCCCCTCATCTGCCTGTATGACCTCTGCACTCAGGCCACTGCCCTCAGAGAGGCCCCCTTCTCCCTTAGCTGGACACCCTCTCAGGGTGTGAACTCTGGAGGCATCATCACCTTCAGAATACCTTGCTCACTTCTTCTGAAGATCAGTCTCAGAACCCAGAGATCAGCTGTGCAGTTCATGTGACCAGACTCGTCTCCTGGTGTCTGCTCTGGGCTGGAAAGGACAGGAGGCAAGGCTTGGAGAGGACTCCCCTTCTGTTAACAACTCAGTCATCTGGATGCCGAAGGAGCAAATCATTTTATCTCTGCATTTCTTATCAGTTCTAACTGGCTGTTTCCACGGACCATTTCTCTAGAGGCTTTAATGGACCCCATTAGACTCACATCTAAGACCCCAGGATAATTAGAAATATACTCAAGCCTCTTGACATCCAATGAGATTCAACTTTTCCTATTTGCCAGAAAGATGATTTTACCCAAGTTAGGGGGAAATTGCCAGAAAGACAAGTGATAAAACAATGAATAGTTTCTTTGAACTGAAGTACTTGAAGGCAAAGCATTACTGAAACCAGACACAAACATACCTTGGGGTCTTTTTGGCTGGAAGTCATCAGGCCCAGCAGAGCTGGTGGCTGTCTGTCCAGGGCCGGCTCTCAGAGGGCTGTTCCTCAGTCTTTAGGGGAAGTGGACCGCTTAAAACTAAGGCCAAATGCTATGTCCCTTGCCTGGAATTTGTGCAGTTCCTGCTACAAATAGCCAGGACTAGTCATCTGGTGCTGGCAGCTAGCTCCAGATACTCTTAACAGGAGTCAGAACCAACTCATCAGACCCTTTAGAGCATAGCGCCAAGGGCCCACGACCTAGGGGATTAAGGAGTGACAAAGACTGAAATCCCAGGAGCCATAACCCAAGAATCAATGAGCGCTTGCTCCTAGAGGATGCTAGCATGTGTCCTTTTTTTCTGATTGTAGGAGCTGAAATTTAGCTCCTAGTGAGTAGGGAGATTAGGTTTGACACAAATGCACTAACGTGTGTAAAACAGCTAGCTCGTGGGGAGCTGCTGTGTAGCACAGGGAGCTCAGCTTGATGCTCTCTGATGACCTGGAGGAGCGGGATGAGGACAGGGGTGGGAGGGACACCCAAGAAGGAGGGGCTATAGGTATACCTATAGCTGATCAGACACTAACAACATTGTAAAACAATTACACAGCAATTAAGAAAAAAGAATACCATTAATTTCTTTGTGTCTTACGAAATGATTTGGGGGCTCCTGGTTTGTACATTGGTGTTAAAAATGAAATGAACCTTATCCCTGCTTTCCACAAGTGTGGCTGGAGTGTCAGGGACGCCGACCCGGCCAAGAACACATTGTGACCTGGATGACTCACACTGGGGCCACAGGACTTGCTTTGCAGTGTGACGCAGGTGGGTTTGCACCAGGCAGCTCCCCAGAATTATGGCTCGAGGACCCCCTGAGCTGCCTGGGAGGGAGCACAGCCCCCTCACTCCTCCACTGCCCAGGTTGCTCAAGTAGAGGTGGGCAGGACCATACCGAGTGGGGCAGGGGTAGGGGTAGGGTGGGGCTTCCCGTCCAGACCCTTCCCACAGTCTGCCTGCTTCCTTCTGCCCCTAGATGGGACACGCCATGTACAACACCCACGGGTACCGGGGTAGCATCTTCATGTCCTGTCTGGCTTCTATCTTTTTCTCATTTTAATGTATAAGATGCAGCCTCGCCTTTGGTGCTTGTGATTTTGCTTTGTTTGACATAATCTGGACCAGACATCCTAGTTCTTTCCCTGTGGTTGATTATTTCCAGACCGATTCTGAAAAGGCCAAGCT
Source organism: Neotragus moschatus (assembly GCA_006410615.1). Taxonomy (NCBI): domain Eukaryota; kingdom Metazoa; phylum Chordata; class Mammalia; order Artiodactyla; family Bovidae; genus Neotragus; species Neotragus moschatus. The sequence goes on from SJYA01002033.1 coordinate 2,727,840, forward strand.
CTCCTGTTCTGTCACCTTGCCATTACGGAGGAATCAAGTCCCGTGCAAAGGACCTGCAGGGGCAGACAGGCCAGGACGCCCAACACACATCTCCCCAGGCTCCTTGGCAGGGATAGCCTTTGTTTTCCGTGGAAGCAGTCATTAGCCTGTTGGCTGCTCTGACTTTGTACTGTTTGGAGGAACCAGCAGGACACATGAGTGAAGCCTGGGACTACAGCAGTCCCCTTTCTGGAGCCAGACCGGACTGGCTGGCCTTGGCCTTGTCCAGCACTGGCCAGCACTGCTTGCAGCCAGGCGAGGCTCAGAGCGGGCCCAGAGGCCTCTGGTCCCCAGGTCATCACCTCATCAGCTCCCTGGGGTCTCAAACAAACACTGCCTTCCCAGCCAAGGAAATAATGCATTCCTTGTGATGCAAAGCCCCCTGGGGGGCTCACGAGGAGCTTCCTGGCCCCACTTTGAGCGCAGCTGTCAGAGGTTCCTCAGCAAAGCAGCTGGACAGTGGGCCCAGCTGGGCTCAGGTGGGCAAACAGTGGTTCAGAAGGGAGAGCCCGTGTTGGGGGGGCGGGTGCTGGATGTGTATTCCCACCCCCCTCCCAGGGAGGTGCAGCCTCCTTGTGGCTTAGTGATGTAGATTTCTCCTCCGTTTTCCGGTGTCAAAGCTAGCAACCTGATCAGAGGCTTCTCAGGGCGTCACACCTGGACCTCTCCTTCCAGAAGGCAGGATTGCACTGATGTTTCAGGGATGCTGGTTGAATCTTGGCTCTGAGTCTTTTCAAGGAAAGCATCTTTTAAGGGGAGGGGTCTGGGGCTTTAGCACCCACATCTCCCCCAGGGACGGCTGCCCCTGACATTCAAGGGCACCTCTGATTCCTGCTTGAAGATTTCGGCCTCTGTTTCTCCGCCCCTTCACTACAGACACTTGTTACAAACAAAACAAAAGCCTCTTGGGGACTTCCCTGGTGGTCCAGTTAAATACTGGAATCCACCTTTCAGTGCAGAGGATGTGGGTTCCAGCCCTGGAGGGGGAACTAAGATCCTACATGCCTAGGGGCAACTAAGCCCATGGCCCACAATGAAGACCCAATGCAGCCAAAAAAAAAAAAAAAACACAACACAACAGTAAACCTCTTGGACATCATACCACTGTGATTGGCAAGATGCCGATCCCTATTTTCTGAGAGCAACAGGTTCAGCCAAACATCATTGCTTCAGTCTGGCCCCACACAAGATCCCTCCCTTCTTGAGAGTGGGACCAGGCCTGGCGTGCCTGCTGGCCCTGATGTCCAACTGGAAAATGGACACAGTGCACTTTAAAAAAATATTTTTTTTATTTATTTATATTAATTGGAGGATGATTACAATATTGTGATGGTTTTTGCCACATATCAGTATGAATCGGCCATTGGTATACACGTGTTCTGTCCATCCTCAACCTCCCTCCTAACTCCCTCCCCACCCTATCTCTCCAGGTTGAATTCTGGAGAGAATTCAATTTGAATTCTGCCTCGCTCCTGACACAAGGTTTTAAGACTCCCACCCGAGTCTTCCTTGTTGACACTGATGCCCCCCGACTCCTGATTTCTGCTCCCAAAGAGCCCCATCTGAGGCGTTCTTCAAAGCCCTATCTGTCTTACTTTCCCCTTGCAGACTTGTGTAATAACTGGAGCCTCTGATTTTTTCTTTTCATCTTCCCACACCTTTCCACTGTTTATCATGTTCCGTAAATTAGCATCTGAACATCTGCTTTATTTCTCAATCCTTTGTCCCAAACAAGTTTGCACTGTCTTGTATCCTAGTGCGGAGCACTAGAAAAATATATAAACATGCATGTGTGTAAGGCACAGGACAACACACAAGCGACTAGAAGCTGGATTGTTCACCGTATGGTAAGTCCATTCAATTTGTATATGAGCGCCCAGTGGGGGGAAATGGTTTTTCTCCTGTGACTGTTAGCTCTTAATATCATTTCAAAAAGGTATGCATTATAAACTAATACTTTTTAAATTGAAGCATAGTTGTTTAACAGTATTGCATTAATTTCAGTTGCACAGCAAAGTGATTTGGCTATGTATGTGTATAGGTAGATAGATATGTGCTTCTACTTATTTGCTCAGATTATTTTCCATTATAGTTTATTGCAAGGTACTGAATTTAGCTCCTTGTGTTCCCCTAGCTTATGTGTAGTAGTTTGCATCTATTGATCCCAGGCTTCTAATTTATCCCCCTTCCCTCTCCCTCTGGTAACCATAAGTTTGCTTTTTTATGTCAATGAGATGGTTTCTTTTTTGTTTATAGCTTTATTTGTATTACTTCTTTAGACTCCACATATAAGTGATATATAATATTTGTTCTTCTCTATCTGATTGCTGGGGGAACTATCAACCACCTCAGATATGCAGATGATATCACTCTAAAGGCAGAAAGCAAAGAGGAACCAAAGAGCCTCTTGATGAAGGTGAAAGAAGAGAATGCAAGAGTTGGCTTAAAACCCAGCATTCAAAAAACGAAGATCATGGCATCTGATCTTGTCACTTCATGGCAAATAGATGGGGAAACAATGGAAACAGTGGCAGATTTTATTTTCCTTGGGCTCCCAAATCACTGAGGATAGTGACTGTAGCCATGGAATTCAAAGATGCTTGCTCCTTGGGAGAAAAGCTCTGACAAAGCTAGACAGCATATTATAAAGCAGAGCTGTGCAGCTACACCCTGAATCTGGCAGAAAAGGGTATGGGGTAGTCCTCCTGCCCCAGTGGATCCAAGAGGCAGAAGGGGCAGTGAGGAGCTGCTTGGCGTCTCTCCCCATCCAGCCAGGGTGGCCCTTGCACCGGGTAGGCAGAGACTGAAGCCAGAGAATCTCTCATTGGACATCTAGGAAGTGCAGAAGGCAGGGCAGACAGGAGGCTGAGTGACACCAGCCTGTCACGGGGAGGGAGACCAGACCCCAGCCCCTCTCTCACCCCCTCATCATCCAGAGCGCAGGTGCCCCCTGTGAGTCCTGCTCCCCACCCACTGTTGACAAGAGTTTGAAAAATTCTTCTTTGAGACAAGTTCTCCCATCTTGGTGGGGTGGGGTTCACCAGGGAAAAATCAGGGTCATTGTTTAAAAAATACCAACTCATAGTGCTTTCCTGCCTCTGTACTCTTATTATCAGGGTATCCCATCCTGCCAACGATTCACTGAGTACTGCTAAAAGGGTTCCCGAACCATAACTATAGTCCTAATGCCATAATACCGTAGGTAAAAATGATCAACAGTAAGTGTTCAATATCATTAAATATGCAATTAGTGTTCAAATTTCCCGTTGCCTCAAAAATGTCACTGTTTTGTGGTTTCTTTGAATTAGGGATCAAATCACTTCTATATGTGGCCATGGGTTAATAGATTTTCAAACTCTCCTTTAATCTATAGAGCCTCTCTCTCTCCTCCCCCAACCCCCTTTGCAATGCTTGTACATGCGGTCTTTCCTGCAGGAAGGCTACCTTCGTAAACTCTTGTGCAAGGGACATACACGCTCACACCTCCTGCCCCAAGTTCAGTCGGTGCCTTTTAGGGCATTTCCCCTTGGAAGGTGACTTAGAGGAAGGAAAATGCCACCCAATAAAGTCCCAAGAGCTTGCCCACCCCCATGGTGATTAAACCAGCAGGACAGAGTAGATAAGGCCTGGTGCTTGGATATAAGAAGGCGACCACATTCTCAGAGGTGGTCATGCCCAGAGGCCATGGGCCAGGATGCGTCTTAGAGGACAAGTTCGCATTTTATTTGCTTATTTTTGACAATGTTACATGAGAAGTGAAAATACCGAACAAAATCAAGGAATATCATTATACATCTTGAGTAATGAAAGCTTCTCTCCTTGCTGACTCTGCGGTCGGCACCTCCCCCACTCCCGCTGTCTATTTGTGAATCGTGGGTGAGAATTCATTAGGAAGCCTGGACGTGCTGCTTGGTGAGTGCTCGGTGACTGCTTGGTCAGCCTTTCCTGAAGGATTTTACGCCAGGTTTAAGCCAAGATGAAATAAGTACCAGGCCAGGGACTTCGATAAGCCCTTGAAATTAGTGATCTTCTTACAGATTTGGGCACAGGATGAACCTGGGCTTCTCTGCTGGCTCAGACGGTAAAGAATCCACCTGCAATGCAGGAGACCTGGGCTCCATCCCTAGGTTCAGTCCCTGGATGGGGAAGATCCCCTGGAGGAGGACACGGCAACCCACTCCAGTATTCTTGCCTGGAGAATACCATGGACAGAGGAGGCTGGTGGGCTACAGTCCATGGAGTCCACAACAGTCAGATGACTGAACAACTAAGCACCCACACAAGGATAAATCCACTGACAGGCATGAACCTCCTGGGTACAGGAGGGGTGAAGATTTAGGGCAAATAATACAATCGACCACAGTGGTGAGCTGTTGACAGCAGTGAGAGAAGCATAGTACTGGAGGTGGGGACAAATGCTTTTAAGCACGTATCAGCCCCTGGAATTACTGGATTATGAATGTTATTTAATCCTCCCTGCTGTCCTACACTACAGGAGAAGAATTCCTGTTTCCTGGTTCTGTACTGCAGAAATGGGGTGCCTCATGCTTCCTGAAAAGTCACAGTCATTAAATGACAGAGTCTGGATCTGAACCCAAGATTTGGAACCTGGGTTTGATTCCAAAGCCCAGTCTATGTCAATATCATACCTCTCCTTCAAAAAGCTCTTGGCTATATCGACGCCCCGCCTCCCCAAAGCCACTTCTTCATCCAGCCTCAATCATAACGGGTCTGAACTCTAGATGCAGTGGCCTCGGGCACAGAGACTTTATTCCAAATTGTGCTGTGGTCTACTACTTTTGATGGAGCTCGGTGTAACAGAATTTCACAGTAGGCAAACTGGGAATAAGCTAACTACACAAACATGGTACTTAAGATCCAAGAGGGATTCAATTGTTTTTCACATCTGACGTTATTTGTCAGATGAAGTCCTTCTCGGGAGGTTAGAACATGTCAACTCTTTTCATCGTCCCAGTGTTGAAGGTAAGAACACGGAATTGCCACGTAGGAAGGGGCTTTTCCAAGGTCACTGAGCTTCTGACTAGAAGCACCAAACAGAACTGACGATCAGCAGAGGCTGGCTCTCCTGGACTCCTGCCCCCTAGAATGGAAAATACTTTCTCACAAGCACGAGTATTTCTGCCTTTTGTTTAAATGAGGTCTAGCTCTTGAGGGATAACTAGCACAGCCAGAGTGTACCAGGCCCCCCTGGTGATCCCGGACATTTTATCTGGACAAGTTGCATACTTCTTGAAATTACGCTCTTGAGAAATTCTTTGAGAAATGTCAAGGTGGCTGAAGCCAGAGCAAACAAGGATGACATTCTTTTCGTTCTTTTCTTGGGAGGTCATTTTCTCTTTACTGTCCAGCTCTGTGGGCCACCATCTTCCATAACAGACCATCAGGCTGCTCAGAGGACCACCCTTGAGGGAAACAGGAAAGTTGGTGAGGTTTTTTAAATCAGTTTACCCTAGAATCTCCTTCACTTTTTCTCACTGTGGCTCCAGCTGATAGGAACCCTTAACGCTGGAAAGTGAGAAAAGTACTCTGGCAACTTATGGGCTACACCTTCTAACTTGTTGAGAACGTGGATTACAAATGATGACATCATCAATTGGCCAGTGGGGAAGAGGTCACAGCGTTGGGTCATCTGGCTCAGTTTTGTCTCTCTCTACTCTCCATGTATTGCTGGATTTGCAGCTTGTTTGCTAGATAAGAAGTCACTTGAGGGAGGGTTTCAATCTGGAGTCGGGTTTGGGCAAAATTTTTCTAGTAAGAGTGGCTATGTGCCACATGGATAACGCTGATGACCTGAAATGTTTTGTATTGAGTTGGATCCTATATGTTTGCCACTACTTGACTGCTTTCGGTCTACAGAAACAATTATTCCACATGGTTTAAATTAAAAAGTTATTGGATTTCATGATCCAAAGAAAAAAAAAAAAAAAAAAACTGAAGAAGTGTAATCATTGGTGAGTTCTGAGAAAATACGCCACTGGGAACAGTCCCTAAATCCGACTTCTCTATTGAATGCTATTTTCTTTTCACATGGTAAAATCACAACCAAATCAGAGCTGTTCCTTCAGAAAACTACTTGCTGTCTAAATGTTATAAAATCACATTTGAGAGAGAAAGTGACACGAAGGAAGGTTGAGACAAAATCGGAAAGTGAAAGTGTCACCGTTTGTCCAACTCGGAACACAAACTGAAATTTTAGAACTGGCAACATCAGCGTCTTAGGAAAAAAGGATTCTTGCATCATGGGAAAGCTACCTTCCCAAGAATATATCCCACAAACTGAAGTTTGTGGTGCATCTCTGGGGTCTTCACATCCAGATGAGAATTTTAAAAATCGCCATCTCTGTTTATTGGTAACCTGGAGGACGCTGTCGCTGCTGCTCCATGACTGCTAAACCTGGCTGTCGTTTACGTCTCTGTCACTAAGTGTGGCCAGGAGCCAGGCCATGTGGACAACAGTCTACGCTGAGTCACTGAGAGAGAGAGAGAAATGGCTAGCTCTCCAGTCACACCCCACCAACTCCTAAAGAGCTGCAGCAGCAGAGACATATTCCTTTTTGAGCCAAGAGCTTTCTCAGGCTGTGGCTTCACCTGCGTCCGTCTGCAGCAGCTCCTGAGTAATAGGTAACACGCAGAATATGAAGGAAAACTTTTGGCATTATGTGGGTTTTTTTGTGTTCGAGTCCTGTATCCTCTGGTGGGCTAATAAAAATTTTGGATTAAAGTAATAGTTTAATGAGTTCATTACTAAAGGAAAAAATACACTTTTAGTTTAACTGGATACAAATTTTAAAAATAGAGGGATTTTTTTAAAAAATCTAAACAAAAAATGTTAAAAATAATAATGACACTGTCACAAAAGCCAGCCCATCACTTCTAACAGCAAATGAGACAGGAAGGCAAGCAAGTACATCGTTCCACTATTAAATTCAACATGGACAATTTGGGTTCACCGAAAACACTGTCTGTCAAGGTACACTCATGTTGATCATCTGACTTTCTTGGCTTTAAGTCTTGTTTGTAACAGATGCATACATTTGACTCTCGAGTGTTGTTCAGAAGCTAGGCTCGTTAGGTTTCCTTCATGTTTTATTTCTGTACAAGTGCATGTGATATAATCATAGCTGCATGACGCTCTTTCTTTCTGGGTGGCTGCTTTTCTCAGGCCTGGGGAACACTGTTGTAGAGTGACCGCCCATAGCTCACACGGTACCCCAACTGATGAGTCCTCGCACTGAGGCAGTGCTGGGTCAGGGACAATCAGAAAGACGTGTCCCTGGAGAGGACAGGGCGGGGTGCCTCCCCAGCAGAATGGACACAGGGAGGCCTCCACAGGGCAGAGCCGGCCGCCCTCCTGGTCTCAAGGTCCAGCGGGTTGCACAGGTGCGCCAGCCACCCGGTGGCCCTGCCCACACTTGGGTTCCGGGGAGGGAAGAAGCTGTTCCTTGGTTTCTGGTACCTGGACCTGGGCAGAGATGCAATGTCCCCTGAATGGGACACCTGCCATCTGTCTGGGATGGACCTGAAGGGTAGAGGCCAGCAATGTTTGGCATGCCTCTGTCCTCATCTCCCCAAGGGCTCCTTGTCCGCAGCCCCGTGCCGGCTTTCTCCACTTAGAAATCCCTTGTTAGGAAACACAGCGATCTTTGTATGTGGCCACGTGAGGAGTCCACATTTAGATGCAGACAGGACCGGGGATGCAGCCTTTGTTCAGGGAAACACAGATGCAGATTTTTATGGGGGGTCAGACTGAAACTTCAGGTACAGGCTCTGGTGAGAGGCAGGCATTAGATCAGGGTGGCAACCGGGACCCAAGGGCCCGATGCAGCTCACCACTGCTTGCACGAGAGTCTCACTGGTGCCCAGGCACAGCCGCTTGTCTTCACTTGATCTGCGGCCACTTTGTGCTGCCGTGACCGAGGTGAGGAGTTGTGACAGAGACCGATTGGCCGGGAAGCCTCAGCCACTTACTCTCTTTTCCTCTCCAGAGAAGGCTCACGGCCCCTGCACTACAGGAAGAAAAGGAAAACAGCCCCTTTCCAGGAGACCCTGGGAGCACCCATCAGCAGCCCCCCTGGTTCCACACCTGCTCTTCACTCCCCACCCCCCGCCCTGGTGCCTGTGAGCAGTTAAAGCACGGTGCGCTCTCCTTGCTAAAACACCCCAGCCTCCGTGAGGCAAGCAGCCGTCCTTTTGCAGGAGTGAGAGGTGCCGAGAGACCCCCTTTCCACGAGGCTATGTGGGGGCCAGCTCTGCGGGCTGTGGCCTGAGTGCCTCCCACCCAGTTACTGGCGAGGGAACCTGGCTATTGGTCGCTCCCTGGCCTCTGTGCCCCGCTGTTCCATGCAAGTTGAGCATAAGAGAAATACAGCTCTCTCGGGGCTTTTATGAAGATGAAAATGAGGGGGAAAGCGCTGAGGACCCAGCCTGGCACCCGCTAATCGACCTGTAGATGCCTGAGTCGGAGGGGACTTGGGCGGGTCTGCTACCCACCCCAGGAGGAGGGTGGCCCTCCCAACATCACGCCCTCTGTGTCAGAGCAAAGTTCAGGTCTCAGATGCACTGCTGGTTTTTTGTGTTTGCTGTACACTGGGCTCGGGTTCAGGCTATCCACTCAGGGCTCACAGGTGCCCTGTGAGAGCAGAACTTCCCTCATCCCATTTTGCAGATGAGGAAACAGAGGTAAGGCGGCCTCAGGTTCTGGAGGTCAGGGTGACTCTCTCATCCACACCCTCCCCTGGGCCCCACTCCTGGGTAACGGGGGAAGGTGGAGTAATTTGGGTACCCCGGTAGAGGAAATCTGGGGGGAGGGGCGGTGTGAACACTGCCTTCAGCCTCACAGGGATGCTGGAAGGGGCTTTCCTGGTGGGCCCTGGCCTCCTGGGTCCAGCATCACGAGGGGTCCATCTAGTGGTCAAAGAGGGGAATCCCAACCATTAAGTAGGGAGAGCTGCTAACCAGAGCCTCCTGGTTTGCGCAGCTCCAGTTGGTCTTGCTGACCCCCATCCCAGCTTGTCAAGGGGCGGACACGTTGATCAGATGCTGGCCTGAGGTTCCCTCGAAGTGGACATGGCCACGAATGTTCTATGGAAGGGAGACATTTGCAGCGGCCAGCTCTCCCTCCTGGACAATCTCTTTTCCCCACCGCAGGGCCCCTGCACCTCAGCTTGGCCAGGGGCGACCCCAAGAGGACACTGGAGTGCGTCGAGGGAGGCCTCTGGCTGTCTCAATTGGGAGCTGCTGCTGCCATCCAGTAGGAGAGGCCAAGGATGCTGCTGACACCTTACAGGGCACAGGACGGCCCCAGGACGAAGAACATCCTGCATCCCGCACCAGTGTGGTCGCCCTCTATGGAACGGGACAGTTCGTGGCAGGAGGAGGATGGATGGAGGCTCAGGCCCTCTTCACGTGCTGTTCCTCCCCCTGGACCACCCGGGTCAGGTGAGCCTTGGCCTTCTCTCCTCCCAGGTCGGGGAAGCCAGGGTGTCGGTCCCTCACGGGTGGGGGGCTGTGCCCCCTCAGCCTGGTGCACTGACAGGGAGCAACAGGTGTGGACGTGGCCTCAGCTTGTCCCCACGTGCCTCTGCAAGACGAAGAGCATCCAAGCTGTGCTCCATCTCCCCGGGTCCTCGGACACTGGTGGCTCACTTCTCTTGATTGAGGCTCCAAAGACTAGAACCAGTGACCGGCTCAGCCTGGCCTGGAGGATTTAGGAGCTGTGACTGGACCATGGAGACAATTCCACCTCCTCGTTCTCTGGGCCGCGTGGTCAGGGCTATGGAAATCTGGAGGTTCCACAGCTGACCACCATGAGAGTTGTTATATCACTTCCCCAGCTACACTGGGCGCAGTTTGCTTAGTAAGGAAAGCAAACTTTTTGTTGAATTTCACATTTTCTACCAAGTAATGAATTAACCTTTTTGAAATCACAAAGGGGATCACAGTAGGAAAATGAAGCCATAGCCTGTCCGAGAGATAAAGAGAGATGCCTGGATCACAGACCGGAAGACAGAACATAAAAACATTCAGTACTGACTGATTCAACTGACTGATTCAGTACTGACTGATTCAACATTCGATCACTAGTTAGCAATGGGACGCACCAGCCTGCCATCTCACTGTGGACAGATTCTATCATCATGAATTTAGTTCTGGCTTAATGAACTGGATTCTAGAAGACCTAGGCTTACCCTTACCTGGTTGCCATCAGGACTTCTTCCAGTTTACAGCCACAGGGGCTAACTGTGAACACTATGTACTCATGAGTGGCAGAGAAACTGTGGAAGGGCTCACAGTTCCCCACCTTCAGGATGCAAGACACTTCTGATTAATCAGGCAGACAGGTGAAGGAGAGGGCAGGCTGGCTGGGGGTGCAGAAATTGATGCTGATTTCAGATGCGAGGACTAATGTTCTCGACATCATTTGCTCAGATTTTTTTCTTGTTTTTGAGAAAAGTCAGCAATCTAAAAAGCACTTATTAAGCACCTTTTGGCCATCTCGTGCAAAGAGTTGACTCATTGGAAAAGACTCTGATGCTAGGAGGGATTGGGCGCAGGAGGAGAAGCGGACGACAGAGAATGAGATGGCTGAATGGCATCACTGACTCAATGGGCATGAGTCTGAGTGAACTCTGGGAGTTGGTGATGGACAGGGAGGCCTGGCGTGCTGCGATTCATGGGGTCGCAAAGAGTCAGACACAACTGAATGATTGAACTGAACTGAAACACCCAATGTAGCTGAGTTGCCAGAAAGCACTCATTAAGCACCCAGGGTGGTTGAGTGTACCAAATGGAGCAGGAATGACATGGATCCAGGGTGAATGCTATCCTCCCCACCCACCTTCCTTGCCCTGCAGGGAGATCCAATGAGTGGGAGGCACTGGCAGAAGANCACCCAATGTAGCTGAGTTGCCAGAAAGCACTCATTAAGCACCCAGGGTGGTTGAGTGTACCAAATGGAGCAGGAATGACATGGATCCAGGGTGAATGCTATCCTCCCCACCCACCTTCCTTGCCCTGCAGGGAGATCCAATGAGTGGGAGGCACTGGCAGAAGAGCCGCTTGGGAGGGAGGAGAGGGGCCCAGGCATCTCCAGATGGGCCGTCTCCTGCAAGACTGCAGTTCCTGCCAGAGGCGGTCCTCCCTGAGCTCCCTGTTGTGCTTGGCTCGAGGACTCTGATAACCCTGCGCCCCCTGCCCCTCCAGTGATAGGGAGCAATGTGAGGGGGGTCAGCTTCCTGGCATTGCTAACACCTGGGTTCATCACTGTTTCTTTGTTGGGCCCTCAGCTTCCCATCCCTGTGTAACAAATCCCCCCTATTAAATTCTGTATGCTGTAAGTGCCCAGCATGTCTTCGCTTTGGGGGGCTCCTGCCTACTCTAACCAAATGCATCTCACATTCCTTCTGCTTCCTCTCTCAGGGCTTCAGACGCCCCAGCATCCTTTACGCTCCTAGACGTCTGCTTCCTTCTCACCCCAGGGCCTTTGCACCTGCTTTCCCTCTGCAACGTATGGTCTGGCCCTACTTCTCCTGCTGACTGACACCACATCCCCTTAAATTGCAGCTGAGATGTTATCTTGGCAGAGACCTTGGCCAATCACCTTTCTAAAGCAGCTCCCATCACAACAAACACAACTTTCTCTCTCACTATTTATTTCTTTCAAATTGTGTGTCATAATCTTTGGTGATTTTGTTTATGTGTCTGAATAGTTACTTATTAATAATTATTTATCAGCTGCCGTCTCTACTGAAGTCTAAGCTCTGTGCTCCCAACTTAAGTCCTGTGCCTGGAAAATGGAATAAAGATGATCAAATCAATGAATGAATGAGTGTTTTAAAAACTTTGAACCCATGACATTGTCAAAATGAAAGAAGTTTCAAATTTCTGTATTGCTTTTGGAGGTAAGTCTGGAGAAGGGGACACAGGTGTTAAGAGTCTGTGAATTTTCCTGTGTGGCATGGAAATTGTCCTTGCTGGCACTTCTCCTCCTGAACTGGGTCAGGCCTGTGTTTAGACCGGGGTGGGATGGGGGAGGTGGTGTCTCCCTGCCCTTTAGCACGTGGTGTGCTCTAGACCAGAGTCACTGTCTGGAGCCCTCCTCCTGATGCTTCACAGGTTAGGANTGGAAATTGTCCTTGCTGGCACTTCTCCTCCTGAACTGGGTCAGGCCTGTGTTTAGACCGGGGTGGGATGGGGGAGGTGGTGTCTCCCTGCCCTTTAGCACGTGGTGTGCTCTAGACCAGAGTCACTGTCTGGAGCCCTCCTCCTGATGCTTCACAGGTTAGGAGCAGCTCAGTGCAAACCAGAGACATTGTCACTTGGCAGGTGAATCAAACCTGTAACAGGGGTTGCTGGTGCCCTGGTTGTGTTCCTAAGCCTGCCTGAGCTCACCTTCAATCCGGCAGGACCTCCCTTCCTGCCTGGGTGGCTCCCTCATCACAGCCAGAGGCATCATTGCAGGCCAGCCCGCCCTGGTGGAGGAACGTGTGTAAGACCCTTGGTCAAGAGAGTTTGGGTGGACATATGAGGTGGGGTGCGGGGAGGGGTTGAGACACAGTGCCCAGGCTCCAGCTTTCCTGCGGATGACTCTCAGGCATGACCCACAGTATCTCCATCTCCCACAGGATCAGTCCCAGTGTCCACAGGGCTTACCTGTCCACTAACATCCCACTCCTCATCTCCTTCCCCACTCTGTCTCACTTCCTGGTTCCCTGGAATGGGCACTTCCCCTCACAACCACGACCCCAACACCACCACTGTAACCTTGATAACGCCACTGTGACACCTCCACCTGACACTGACCAGGCAGGTGGTCGTGTCTCAGGTCAAAGGTCAGCCTGCCATGTCTCCTCATTTGTCACGAGCCTCCAGGTACCTGGAAGTGGGTAGAAAGTAAATCCCCTGAACTCCAGATCCAAGGAAGGGGCTGAACCAGCTGCAATGAGGCAGCACAGGCAGCAGAGGGCAGCAGAGGATGCTGTTTCGTGGCTGGGTCTTGTGCTGGCTCAGGCTCCCCACGGACCCTTCAGGAAGGCAGGCCTTGCTCCCCGAAGCCAGTCCTGCCCAGGTGCCAGCCCCCATCCCTCAGACATGTTCAGGGGACACAGAATTAAAGTCTCTGGCCTCGGGCGGGTGATGGAGAAGCTCTCTGTGGGAACAGCCTCTAACTGAAGAAGAGATAAGTTAAAGGTGTTCCCTTTCCCAGCAGCCTGCCCAGGAGCGAGGCAGCTGTCTACTGACTCCAGATGGGTTATCACAGTGGACAGGCTTCCCTGACCCTCCGGTAACTGGCAACAGGGCCTTGAGCCCTGAAGAAGATGCTTGTCTTATAAAGATGAGGACAGTCACCTAGTAGTTTGGGTCCGCAGGCATGTGCCCTTGGGCAGCAGGGTCAGGGTGGGGTCAGGCTGACCCTCCTTGTCCCACATCCCTTTAGGATGTTGATGACAGGACTGTGGGAACACTGATGTGGAGAGGAGGAAGGTGTAAGCCCTTGGAAAGAGGAGGGTGCATAGCAACTCAAGGAGAAGTGGGTCACATTTTGAAAAGCCTTCACTGTATCTGAAGTGTCCAGTGTGGTGATCTGCCACAGGCATGCATTGTGAAAGATGACTACAGCCAAGTTAATTAATGCATCCATCACATCACAGTTGCCTTTTTATTTTTTTTGAAGTAGGAGCACAAAATATTTACTCTCTGAGCAAATTTCTACTCTCTTAGCAACGTTCCAGTGTGCAATGCATGCATGCACGCTCAGCTGCTTCAGTCATGTCCAGCTCTTTGCAACCCCATGGACTGTAGCCTGCCAGGCTCCTCTGTCCATGGGATTTCTTAGGCAAGAATACTGGAGTGGGTTGCCATGCCCTCTTCCAGGGGATACATCCTGTTAACTATGCCCTCTGTGCTGTATGGTTTACACCTAGATCTTATTCATCTTAAAACTGAAAGTTTGTACCCTTTAACCAACATCTCTACAACTCGCCCACCCTCTCATCCATGGCAAACAGCACTCTACTTTCTATTTCTATGAAATGGGCTTTAGTGAAAGTGTTAGTTGCTCAGTCGTGTCCAGCTCTTTGCGATCCTATGGCCTGCAATCCGACAGGCTTCTCTGCCCATGGGATTCTCCAGGCAAGATTACTGGAGTGGGTTGTATTCCCTTCTCCAGGGGATCGTCCCAACTCAAGGATTGAACCCAGGTCTCCTGCACTACAGGTGGATTCTTTACCCTCTGAGCCACCACAAAAGCCCCTTTTAAAAAACAGATTCCACAGTGAATGAGATCATACAGTATTTGTCTTCTCTGCTTTATTATTTCACTGGTACTTCTTCTAGGTTCATCCATGCTGTCACAAAAAGCAGGATTTCTTTCCTTTTCATGGCTAAATAGTATTCCACCATATAGGTGTGTATTTCACATCGTGTATCTGTTGACAGACATTTATTTTGTTTCCATATCTTGGCTGCTGTGAGCAATAGATTCATTGTTTTTGTTTGTTTGTCTCTGGAGATGCTGCTGCCCTTAGTTCTGGGTTTTCACATTCCCGATAACCTTGGAGACACACAGGGAGCAGTGGATCCTTGGTCCCTTACAAAAGTCACAACTTCTTAAGAAAGCTGCTCTCTTCACCCCAGGTTTCATGCTTTCATTTACACTGTCCTCCTTCCTGCCACTGGCCCAGCCTTCCTCCCTGCTTGGAAAGAAGTGTCTGGGCCCCACCTCCATGGCCCTCTTGCGGGGGCTGAGCTGCCATCCTGCTGTTTTCCTGTTCTTCCCAGGCCTACTCGTCTCTGGGCACTGAGATCACTCCCTGATCCAGGCTGTGAGAAGGGACATCAGAGGCTCATGACAGAGTAACTCATCGTGACGCTGGACTCAGTGCCCGGGAAGAGGCCTGTCCACCCGTTTCCAGGGGTTGGATGCCCTGCCTGCATCCCAGCTCCCTCGTCACATCACCACCACCTGGCTGCCACCTCTCCCTGGCTCCTTCGACTGTGGTCATGTCTGCTGCTGCCAGGATCCAGGATGCACTTCTACTTTCCAAGAGGTCTCACTCACAGGACAAAAGTGGATGCCAGCCTTAGGATGAGGGGAAACTTCTTTTCTTGTTTAAATTTCTGCTTCCCTGGGTTCTCAAAGCCCTCAAAGCATTCCTTGGGTTAATTCAGCTGAGGACAGATCTGAGGGTGGGTCACAGATTCAGGGAGAAGGATGCCCTAGGAGTCCACGGAGCCCTAAGGGATAGGATTCTTGACCAGTCACCCCACCAGCCTCAACTCCAGGCTGAGAGCCTCTCTCTGGCCACAACACAATGTTCTGAATTCATCTCTAGGCCGCCCTATCTTCGGTCATGCAAGCAGATTAACTCTAATTAAATTGCTTACTTTAATTTCCATCTTTCGTCCCCTAATGCCAGGGCTCTCGTCACAAGGCTCTCAGACAGAAGCTCCCCTGAGATGTTGCCCTGCAGGTGCCAAGTCATCATCCCGCCCACAGTGTTGCCGGAGGGTTAGCCCAGCTGCTCCAATAAGTGCTGGGCCGTCAGGAGCCCACTCCTGCCTAAACTGGGGGGACATCAAGCTGGTTCAAAAGTGCGCCAGAAATATAGAGCAACTGAGAGGCTTGAGGACATGAAGCCCAAGAAATAAATACTCCATTAAATATGGCACATTCTAAAGTGGTTCAAGCTCAAGATAAGTGAGAAGTTCAGGCTGGGATAATCCCATCAGCATCTTCCAGAAGTGAGCTATTTCCAGATTGATCACATCTGACCTCCAGCTTCATTTCTCAGCTGCTGCAAAGATCAGATGGGGGTGGGTGGGGTGTCTGTGCTTTCAAGCCCAGTTCCTTCAGCCATGTTGTTCCCAAAGCAAGTCCATCCCACTGACTTTGCCTTATTGTCCTCCTCAGGGTCACTGTCCTTCATCTTAGGCCAAGGCTGTTGTTTAACAGAACTTTCTTCCACAGAGGAATTACTCCATGTCTGCATTGTGCTGTTTGGTGACTGTTGAACACTTGAACTGTAATTACTGTGATTAAGGAAGTGAATTTTAAATGTTATTTTATAATAATTTCAGTTTAAAATTAAAATGGAAATAGCCAGTCATGGCTAATGACTATTGTAATGAACAGCACAGTCATAGGTAATTAAAGATCTTAACTCACTGTCGTTCTCTCTAATATAACGTCGGCTTCAATTCCTGATAGTTTCAATGCTCTCACGCCTGATCCTTTCCAGTGCTTGGCCTCTCAGATTTTATCTTCCTGCAGCTTTTGTTGCTTTTGGCCTCAAAGCACAGCATGTGGGATCTTGGTTCCCAGACCAGAGATGGAACCTGCGCCCCTCACATTGGAAGTGCAGAGTCTTAACCACAGACCACTAGCGAAGTCCCTTCTCCAACTTTATTGAAAGATACTTGACAAATGACACTGTGGGCTTCTCTGGTGGCTCAGATGGTAAAAAAAAAAAAAATCTGCCTACAATGCGGGGGACCCAGGTTCGATCCTTGGGTTGAGAGGCTCCCCTGGAGGAGGGCATATCAACCCACTCCAGTATTCTTGCCTGGAAAATCCCCATGGATAGAGGAGCCTGGCAGTCTATAGTCCTTGAGGTCGCAGAGTTTGGCATGCACATACATGACAGTCTAAGTCCAAGATGTACAATGTGTTCATTTGATACATTTATGATGTATTTACATAGTACAAAATGATTCCTACCATAGCTGACCTAACGTTTCCATCCCACTGTATAATTATCTTTTTTTTTTGTGGTGATCACATTTAAGATCTACTCTGTTATCAGCATTCAAGTATCTTTCTCTCTCTCTCTCTCTCTCTCTCTCTCTAGCTTAGTCATGTCCGACTCTTTGCGACCCCATGGACTGTAGCCCACCTGGCTTCTCTGTCTGTGGAGTTCTCCTAGCAAGAATACTGGAATGAATAGCCATCCCCTTCTCCAGGGGATCTTCCTAGCTGAAGGATTGAACCCAGGTCTTCCACATTGCAGGCAGATTCCTTACTGTCTGGGCTACCAGAGAAGAAGCCCATTCAAGTATATAAAACATTATTGGCACCCCAGAACCCACAATGAGATGCTCAGAACCTGTGAATCCTACAGTTGGAAGTTTGTACCTTTTGACCAAATCTCCAATATCTTTCTGTATCTCCCATCCCTAAGCCCTGGTACCCAGCATTCTTCTGTTCTTATGAGTTCAGCTTTTTCACATTCCACATGTAAGTGAGATCATATGATACAGTATTTTTCTTTCTCTGTCTGACTTAACTCAATCTAATACCCTCAAGTTTCATTCTTATTGTTGCAAATGGCAGGATTTCCTTTTTTTATTGTGGTTGAATAATATTTCATCATATATACATCATGTGGATTTTTTTATGTCTTTTATGTGATATTACACCTTTTGTTGTTGTTCACAGTTTGGGATATACTGCTATTGCTTTCTTTTAAATCTTTTTTCTCTTTGATATTCAGTTTGGGGAGTCTCTGTACCCTAATCTCAGAGTCTTTCCTCCATGAGGTCCAATCTACTGCTGAGCCCATCAAAGGCATCCTTTATCCCTGTTACAGGGTTTTTTAATCCCTAGCATTTCTTGTAGACCCTTTCTTAGAATTTCTCTCCACTGACATCACCCATCTGTTCTTGCATGCCATCAACTTTATCCATGAGAGCCCTAGCCTATGAGTCATAGTTTTTAATATTCTAAGTCTCATAATTCTCATATTCCTGTCATATCTGACTCTGGGTTTGATGCTTGTACAATTTCTTCACCTGTGTTTCTGCCCTTTAACTTTTTGTTGAGAGGTGGGTGTGTTCTATGGGGTAAAAGACAAACAGACCACAGTTAGTGAGGAGATGATGAGAGGTGGAGGGGATGTGTGGAGGGGATGTTAAGCCCCTACAGTTAGTTCCTGTCCTTCGGTGAATCTGTGCCTCTCAGCTGTGAACTTCGCAAATGTTTCTCTTTCTTTCCTCCCCCATCTTAGATGGGAAGGGCTTCCTTGGTGTCTCAGACAGTAAAGAATCTGCCTGCAATGTAGGACACCCGGGCTTGATCCCTGGATCTAGAAGATTCCCTGGAGAAGGAAATGGCAACCCACTCCAGTATTCTTGCCTGGAGAATTCCATGGACAGAGGAGCCTGGAGGGCTACAGTCCATGGGGTCACAGAGAGCTGGACACGAATGAGAGATGAACACTTTCATTTTCACTTTTCTTAGATGGGGCAAGGTGGCTAGAGGGGGCTGGGCTTGGGTGTTTTCTGTTTCTTAGATGGGGCAGGTCAGCTGGGCTCTGATTAGACTCCAATAGATTAGGCTGGAGAGAAAGCCTTATTAAGGAAAAACAGGGTGCTGTGGCATATTTTAAATGCTAGGAGCACTAGGGGATTTTTCTAAGATATTCAGTGTGAGGATGGTAGATCTCTGGGAGGTGAAACTCACAAAAGTATGCCCCTCTCCATCCCCACCATGTCCATCCTATGCTCCCCACCCCACTCCCCAGAGTTTTAAACTCAAGCCTGTGCACACCGAGCCTCCAGCAACCCTCAGTCCCAGTTTAGACTTCCTGTCCTGAAGCTGACTCCCACAGGGGTTTCTGCTCATGGGTTTCTCCTCCAGTAAGGATTGATTCTGTGTACCTGCCCATCAAGTCTCTCCAATTTGGGGGGCAGCATCTCCATTAAAAGATGCTTACTCCTTGGAAGAAAAGTTACGACCAACCTAGATAGCATATTAAAAAGCAGAGACATTACTTTGCCAACTAAGATCCATCTAGTCAAGGCTATGGTTTTTCCAGTGATCATGTATGGATGTGAGAGCTGGACTGTGAAGAAGGCTGAGCGCCAAAGAATTGATGCTTTTGAACTGTGCTGGAGAGATTCTTGAGAGTCCCTTGGACTGCAAGGAGATCCAACCAGTCCATTCTGAAGGAGATCAGCCCTGGGATTTCTTTGGAAGGAATGATGCTAAAGCTGAAACTCCAGTACTTTGGCCACCTCATGCCAAGAGTTGACTCATTGGAAAAGACTCATGCTGGGAGGAATTGGAGGCAGGGAGAGAAGAGGATGACAGAGGATGAGATGGCTGGATGGCATCACTGACTCGATGGGCATGAGTCTGAATGAACTCCGGGAGTTGGTGATGGACAGGGAGGCCTGGCGTGCTGAGATTCAGGGGGTCGCAAAGAGTCGGACACGACTGAGCAACTGAACTGAACTGAACTGATCTTCCCCTGGGACCTCACCTCCCTGAAGGATCCAGGAAGAGCTGTTGGTTTTTCAGTTTGTTCAGCTTTTCACTTGTTGCCAAGACAGAGTCACAGTTTCCAGGCTGTACTGGAAACCGGAGGGCAGCCCTGCCCCACACGAAGTGGAGGAAGCAGCCTGGAGAGGGCAGGGCAGCTTCCCAAGGCTGCCTGGGAGCAGCAGGGACGCATCTAGGAAGCAGGTTTTGAACTTTCGGGCACAAGTGGACAGTGTGCCTTCCCTCTAGCTGTTCCGCAGCGCTGCTCCAGGGCAGAGTGACTGACCTTTGCAGTGTGGATGTGACTTCATGTAACTGAGTTCAGTCATAGGTTGGAAGCTAGTTTTCTCTTTGGTTGGTCGTCCAGTGATGTGGTTCAAGAGACGGCATTTCCCAGTGTCCACCATGTAACAAAGATGGTCCTGGGGACTTTCCAGCATTCTTTCCATGAACCTTCCCCAGGGGTCAGTGGGCTAGAGGTGATTTCCTCCCATTTAAAGGTAAGAGAATAGTTATAGGTGACCACAGAGCTTCTTTAGATCCCTGATCCCCAAGGTCCTGTGCATGGTGTTCAGAGTAAGATCAATGTAAATGCGGTCAGCAACCCTGATCACAGTAGTGAGTGATACCTCAAAATACCTTTGGTACATGGTAAGTCTTTCAGGGCTCGATTGCTGTATAAGAGATGACTCTAAAACTCAGTTGATTAAAACAACAGAAGTCTGTCATCTCTGTGGATCAGGAATCCAGGTGTGTCTTAGCTGGGTGCTTCTGACCCATGTCTCTCATGAAGCGGCTGTCGAAATGAGAGCTGGGGTTGTGGTTGCATCTGAGGGTGTGGTGGGGTGGGTGAGGGTGAAGGTCACCCATGGGGTGCTGGCAGGCTTGGCTCCTCACATCACGGGCCTCCCATGGGGAGAGTCCAAGAGAGAGGGAGAAATGGCCCCAGGATGGAGGTTACAGTCTGGAAAGTGATGCCCTCCTCCACTACCACTTTTTCCATATTCTGTTTATTAGGAGTAAATGACCATGTTCAGTCCACCTTCGAGGGATGACATAAGAGCCACTTTGGAGGTTTCTAGGCACAAGGGCTATGTGTCTATTGGCCCAAGACAGCCCCATCTATGTCTTTGCATATTTGTCCTGGTTTGACGTCTCCTCTTCCTCTCTTTCCTGCCTTTTCCTCTAGTGTTTGTAGAATTCAATCCAAAAGCCATCAATTGGAGCCCAGCAAGTCTGATAGGAATTTGACGAGATCCAGGATACTATGGAGTCAAAGTACTTCTCTCTCAATGTACGTATTTTTTTACAAAGAGGGAAAAGGGAAACTTTCAGTGGAGAAGTGTGGCAGAGAGCAACTCAGTTTGGTGAATAAAAAACGTCATCGGTAACAGGACAAGTGCCACTTGACGAGATGCAATCAGAAGAACACAGTGTCACTTAGGTGAGTTTCCTGCTGGAGATGCACCCTGCGTTTAATCATGAGAGAACATCAGATGAACACAAACTAGGNAGAAGTGTGGCAGAGAGTAACTCAGTTTGGTGAATAAAAAACATCATCGGTAACAGGACAAGTGCCACTTGACGAGATGCAATCAGAAGAACACAGTGTCACTTAGGTGAGTTTCCTGCTGGAGATGCACCCTGCGTTTAATCATGAGAGAACATCAGATGAACACAAACTAGGAGACATGCTATTGCCTGTACTCTTCAATATGTCGGAGCCCTGAAAGCCTACGAGAGGCCAAGGAACTCATCTAGGTTGCAGGCAACTAAAAATACATGATGACTAAACTCAACCTGTGATTCTCCTCTAGATCCTGTTTCTATAAAAGACATTATTGAGACTGCTGGTGAAGCTTGAAGTGAGGCTAAGAACTGATGGGGTAAGTGTCAGTGTTGGTTTCCTGATTTCCATGGTTCTATTGGTTGGGTAGGAAAACATGTCCCTGCTTGTAGGAAAGAGTCATTACCGTGTTTAGGAATGCTGGGGCATCATGTTAGCAGCCCACTCGTAAACAGTTTCAGGGAGCAAAAAAGAATTATTTGTACCATACTTGTAATTTTTCTATAAGTTTCAAATTTCTTCAAAATGTAAGGTTTTAAATGCTCCAGTGAGGATGGGAAATGATACGAAGATACCGCTTACAGATGAGTGCCTCTAAAAGCTTACTCCCCAGATTCGTTACTGCCCCAAATGCTGATTCATCATCAGTGTCAAGTCTCTTCCTCTGGAGAAAAGCTTTCTCCAAAGCAACACAGAGGACACAGCCCTCAGACAGAGGGCTGACAGGGGAGGTCACATCTAGTCGAAGTCTCCTAAGCAAAGGAATTAACAGAGTTAAAAACAAAAAAATCAAATCCCAGGTTTGGAAACTGAAAGCATGTCAAGGAGAAGGTGATAAAGATGACATTGCCCAGCAAATTCCTAAAATCTCATTTCAGTGTAAAAGTAGAACTCCTGATCCTTTACATATTAAATCGCTGTCATTGTGTTTCCATATTCAGTCTATAAAACGGGACAAAAAAGCATCTGTGCATACTACCAAACTATCTGCAAACTGTCAGAGCCAAAACCTTTTACTGCTGTAGTCTGTCAAGATAATGGGAGCCAAAGTAGATGCCCTCAGTCATGGGGAATCCATGGGGCCTTGAGTCAAGCAACAAGGAAGGGAACTTACAAAATGTGGGACACTGAGATAAAGGTCCTTTAGAACAACAGAAATTCTGAAACCGAGAAACATGGAACTAGACTGAAAAATGAGAGAAATAGAAAAAATAAATAAAAGTTTATTTTTGGAACTACTATGCACAAGATATAACTGTGACTGGTTTGGAAAAGTAACTATCAAGAACACTGGACTTCCCTGGTGGTCCAGTGGCTAAGACTCCGAGCTCACAGTGCAGAGGACCCAGGTTCGATTTAGTCAGGGAACTAGATGCTACAGAAGAAGTGTGAAAGTCAGTNCACCTTCGAGGGATGACATAAGAGCCACTTTGGAGGTTTCTAGGCACAAAGGCTATGTGTCTATTGGCCCAAGACAGCCCCATCTATGTCTTTGCATATTTGTCCTGGTTTGACGTCTCCTCTTCCTCTCTTTCCTGCCTTTTCCTCTAGTGTTTGTAGAATTCAATCCAAAAGCCATCAATTGGAGCCCAGCAAGTCTGATAGGAATTTGACGAGATCCAGGATACTATGGAGTCAAAGTACTTCTCTCTCAATGTACGTATTTTTTTACAAAGAGGGAAAAGGGAAACTTTCAGTGGAGAAGTGTGGCAGAGAGTAACTCAGTTTGGTGAATAAAAAACATCATCGGTAACAGGACAAGTGCCACTTGACGAGATGCAATCAGAAGAACACAGTGTCACTTAGGTGAGTTTCCTGCTGGAGATGCACCCTGCGTTTAATCATGAGAGAACATCAGATGAACACAAACTAGGAGACATGCTATTGCCTGTACTCTTCAATATGTCGGAGCCCTGAAAGCCTACGAGAGGCCAAGGAACTCGTCTAGGTTGCAGGCAACTAAAAATACATGATGACTAAACTCAACCTGTGATTCTCCTCTAGATCCTGTTTCTATAAAAGACATTATTGAGACTGCTGGTGAAGCTTGAAGTGAGGCTAAGAACTGATGGGGTAAGTGTCAGTGTTGGTTTCCTGATTTCCATGGTTCTGTTGGTTGGGTAGGAAAACATGTCCCTGCTTGTAGGAAAGAGTCATTACCGTGTTTAGGAATGCTGGGGCATCATGTTAGCAGCCCACTCGTAAACAGTTTCAGGGAGCAAAAAAGAATTATTTGTACCATACTTGTAATTTTTCTATAAGTTTCAAATTTCTTCAAAATGTAAGGTTTTAAATGCTCCAGTGAGGATGGGAAATGATACGAAGATACCGCTTACAGATGAGTGCCTCTAAAAGCTTACTCCCCAGATTCGTTACTGCCCCAAATGCTGATTCATCATCAGTGTCAAGTCTCTTCCTCTGGAGAAAAGCTTTCTCCAAAGCAACACAGAGGACACAGCCCTCAGACAGAGGGCTGACAGGGGAGGTCACATCTAGTCGAAGTCTCCTAAGCAAAGGAATTAACAGAGTTAAAAACAAAAAAATCAAATCCCAGGTTTGGAAACTGAAAGCATGTCAAGGAGAAGGTGATAAAGATGACATTGCCCAGCAAATTCCTAAAATCTCATTTCAGTGTAAAAGTAGAACTTCTGATCCTTTACATATTAAATCGCTGTCATTGTGTTTCCATATTCAGTCTATAAAACGGGACAAAAAAGCATCTGTGCATACTACCAAACTATCTGCAAACTGTCAGAGCCAAAACCTTTTACTGCTGTAGTCTGTCAAGATAATGGGAGCCAAAGTAGATGCCCTCAGTCATGGGGAATCCATGGGGCCTTGAGTCAAGCAACAAGGAAGGGAACTTACAAAATGTGGGACACTGAGATAAAGGTCCTTTAGAACAACAGAAATTCTGAAACCGAGAAACATGGAACTAGACTGAAAAATGAGAGAAATAGAAAAAATAAATAAAAGTTTATTTTTGGAACTACTATGCACAAGATATAACTGTGACTGGTTTGGAAAAGTAACTATCAAGAACACTGGACTTCCCTGGTGGTCCAGTGGCTAAGACTCCGAGCTCACAGTGCAGAGGACCCAGGTTCGATTTAGTCAGGGAACTAGATGCTACAGAAGAAGTGTGAAAGTCAGTCGTGTCCGACTCTTTTCGACCCCATAGACTACGCAGTCCATGGAATTCTCCAGGCCAGAATACTGGAGAGGGTAGCCTTTCCCTTCTCCAGGGGATCTTCCCAACTCAGGGATAGATCCCAGGTCTCCTGCACTGCAGGCGGATTCTTCACCAGCTGAGCCACAAGGAAGGAAACCCACTTGCTGCAGCTAAATATCCCGCATGCCACAATGAAAAAGACCTCGTGTGCTGCAACAAGTATGGAAGATCCCACGTGCTGCAACCCGCGTGCCACAACGCAACTAAGACCTGGCACGGTCAAATAAAATACAAACATCAATGTTTTTAAAAAGAGCATACGAGATGCAAATGTATTTCGTCATTTTGGGGAAGGTGGGTGGTGGGAAGACGGTGACCACCAGAATCCGTTGAGCTTAAAACTAAAACCATCAGGCATCGCAGCTCTTCAGACAGGCTAAGGATGCCCGCATTCTCTGCTCTCCTCTGTCTCAGGACCAGGCCTCTCTGCTTCCTACCTCCTCCCACACTCTCCCTTCCCACTGACACTCACATACCCGAATAGACCATTTTTAGTGTGCGGAGCGTGAAGGTCAGATGCAACATACCCCAATTCAATCTAATCAAAGACAAATCTCCCCAAATCTAAAATATGTCACACAGCCCATAGCCCATACTCTGTTGATTCTGGAAACTACACCAAATACAGTTTTAAGACATGAGCTGTTTCTTTTCTATCTAGGGTCACTCTTTGGTCTCTTCATATTTTCCCTCGAAGCTGTTGGACTTATTTCTAAGCTCTGTAACCTTGTCTGGAATGAGTCATGTCCTAAGTAATTTTTCCTTTTTTATACATATCTCGAGTTATATGTTTCAAGGAATGTGTCCATATCTTCTAAGTTGTGAAATTTATAGGCATACTGTTGACCATCTTATTACTAGACAATTCTTTTAGTATCTGCAGGATATATAGGCTTGCCTCCTCTTCCATGCCTGGTATTGGAAACTAGAGTTGCCTCCTTTTTGATGAATCTATTCAGCTAACAATTTATTCCATACATTTAAAAACACGTGACATGATTATATTTTAATATACAACCTAAATATAAAACACCATAATAAGCTGATGGTGATTAAAACATGATATTTCATTTGTATTGCATGACAAGTGGTTGACATCCTTAATCATAAATGAGTTCTTAGAAACCAGTAACAAAGACATTGATATTCCAAGGGAAATTAAAAAAAAAAAAAAAAAGCAGAAGAAAATGAAATAACACATGTGGCTAGCAAGGATTAACCATACATGACGATGAATGAACTGAACAATAACAGAAGAAAAACAGTTTCTTCACANTCCCCGGGGACCATCCCTGTAATTTTACTAAATCACTGGCTGACTTGATTCCTCAATTAAAATGCTTTTTCCTTAGCTTTACAGTTGTGGTTCCTTTTTGAAATGAAAATGCCCCAGGGAGGGCTTATCCACGTAGGCTTCTGGCATTTCCATGGTAGTTTTGGTATCAAGAAGAAGAGGAGAGAATTGTGCCAAGAACCCTGTTCAGTCAGTTACCTCCTGTGTCCCAGGACTACAAGCTGGAGCTGCTTGGTTAAACTTTAACGTTTTTCCTTCTAGGGTTTAATCACACCACATAGAGATATCTTGATAACTCAGTCTAGTCTCGTTAGTTTAAGTTAAATAAATCACAGAAAATGAAGAGCAAGATATTAAGAAATGCCATTTCAGATAAAGGCTTAATTTGTTTACTTTCCTTCTGGTTCACTTGCTTTATCCTCAGTCTGCCCAGACCCTGAACCCTAAAAGGCAGGATGTGCAGGTGGAGAAAGGGCAGGAGTGGGTAAGGTGGGGGAGAGAAGGGTACTGTGAAGCAGTATTTGAGATACAGATTGCTTCCATCAAGTTCCAGTCCTTAAATGAGACTCAGCACCTCTAGGACCATCCTCTTTTTTTCAATGTTAATTTTTAAACTGATTTTTTATTGGAAGTATATTTGAATTACAGTGTTGTGTTAATTACTACTATACAGCAAAGTGGTTCAGTTGTATATTTTCATAGTCTTTACCACTGTGGCTTATCACAGGATATTGATTATAGTTCCCTGTGCTGAAGACTAGGACGTTGTGCATCCATCATATACGTATAACTGTTTCCCTGTGCTAATCCCATACTCCCTATCCAACCTGTTTCGGTGCTCCCCTTGGCAACCACCAGTCTATTCTATGTCCTTGATCTATTCATAAATAGATTCATTTGTGTCATACTTTAAGTGCCACATGTAAGAGTTATCAAATGGTCTTTGTCTTTCTCTGACTTCCTTCACTTAGTGTGATAATCTCTAGGTCCGTCCATGTGGCTGCAAATGGTATTATTTTATTTTTACTGACTGAGTAGTTTTCCATTGTACAAATGTGCCATACCTTCTTTATCCATTCATCTGTTGATGGACATTAAATTTGTTCCCGTGTCTTGGCTATTGTGAACAGTGTTGCTATGAACATAGGGGAGGCTGTGTCTTTTTGAATTATGGTTTTCTTTGGCTATGTGCCCAGGAGTGGGGTTGCTAGAGCATATGGATGTATGCATATTCTATTTTTTTCAGAGGAACCTCCTTGCTGTTTTCCACAGTAGCTACATTGACTTACATTCCCACCAACAGTGTAGGAAGATTTCCTTTTCTCTATACCCTCCCCAGCATTTGTTATTTATAGACTTTTAAATGATGGCCATGCTGCCCAGCATGAGGTGGTACTTCACTGTAGTTTTGATTGGCATTTTGCTAATAATTAGCAGTGCTGAGCTTCTTTTCATGTGCCTATTGGCCACTTGTATGTCGTTTTGGAGAAATGTCTTTTTATGTCTTTTGCCCCTTTTTTTAAATTGAGTTGTTTGGGTTCTGGCATCAAATTGTATGAACTGTTTGTATATTTTTAATATTAAGCCCTTGTTTGTTGCATCATTTGCAAATGTTTTCTTCCATTCTATAGGTTTCCTTTGCTGTGCAAAAGCTTGTAAGTTTGATTAGGTCTAGGAAAACCTTCTAAGGCTGACTTTAGACCATGCTTTTCTCACCCCTCATGTGGGATCCATCACTTAACAGCATCCTGCCGCCTCTTCCTCCAAAGGAATTTTTATCATTCCTCTGGACCTCTAACAGAATGTTGG
The DNA here is from genome assembly GCA_006410615.1 of Neotragus moschatus. Classification (NCBI taxonomy): domain Eukaryota; kingdom Metazoa; phylum Chordata; class Mammalia; order Artiodactyla; family Bovidae; genus Neotragus; species Neotragus moschatus. The sequence goes on from SJYA01002033.1 coordinate 2,755,060, forward strand.
CAAAGTCATGGGCTCATTATTCATTGTCTTCCTCCTGGATAGCTGCCAGACTCTTCCCACGATGCAGATGCCCCTCTGGGAGAGTCTTCTTTCCCAAAGAAGATGCTTGGGGAAGTAAAGACCCGTCAGACAACAGCTAGCAGTTAGGGGAAAAAAATCAGAAAGCAGTTGGCAGCAACTAAGTATAGAAATGGAATCTTGACTGGATTCCTGGTGAGAAAATCAGACCGCCTAGAGGTCCAATTAGAGAGAGAGAAACACTTGCACCCTTAATAGGGAGTGATGAGAAATGGGAAAATAAAATGATAATTCTTTTACCAACTGACCAAAACCAATACAAAATGCCAACAGGTTCTGCTGAGAAATTTAGAAAAATTATCATTATTTTTCTCTAGGTCTAAATGCGTAAAAGGGTGAAGAATTTTGTCTCAGCCTTAGCAAGGCTTCCTTTTTTTTGAACGCTGATAAGGATGACAAAATACATTTCCAGAAACAGATGAACTTATTTGTGGAGAAGGCTCCAAAGAGTGTATGGGTTTCAGAGAATGTTTATGGGGCTTGTCCTCCTTTGCTTTTCTTGGTTCCATTTCTGAAAAACAAAGCCTTTCTTGAAATCCCCTTACCCTGTCCGAGACACTAAGTTCAAAGGATCGCGCTGCGTTCTTTGTTTTACTGCAAGGCTGAGAGATTTTTCTGTCTCAAGATCATTCCTCCTTCTTTATTAAACTAGAAAAAAGCCTGAAACGGAGGCAGGGAAGTGAGATTCCTTAAAATGTGGCTTGAAGCTGCAGCTTCACTTGCAGCCTTTGTTTCATATTTTTGGTTACTGATGGAAAACCTTAGCTTGAATATACCAAATTTATTCCTAAAATTGATTATGCTGATAAAGGTCACAGAACTTCTTCGACGTGTCAGGCCCCAAGAGACTCTCTCCATCTCATGTACCTCCCAGACCTTTCAGAAGTCTTTGCCTGTGGACCACCTGCCCTCAGCCCTGAGCCCCAGTCTTGCACTCTTATTCTTTATTTAAAAAAAAATTCATTCAAGTATAGTTGATATACAACGTTGTGTAATTTCAGGTGTACAGCAAAGTAAGTTATACATATACATATATCCACTCCTTTTTTAAAAGATTCTTTTCCCATGTAGACCCCGGCAGAGTTCTGAGTAGAGTTCCCTGTGCTACACGGTAGGTCTTCATTAGTTATTTATTTTAGAAATATGAATAGTGATGTGTATATGTCAATCCCCAACTTATTCCTCCTTCTCCCCTTGTGTTCTCCCCTGATAACCATAAGTTCGTTTTCTACATCTGTGACTCTACTTCTGTTTTGTAAACAAGTTCATTTGTACACCTTTTTAGGAATTCCACGTATAAAGGACACCATATTGTTCTTGTTCTTTTGAGGAGGGTTCATTGCTGATCATCTTTCTCCATTCTGTCCACCAAGTCCCACCCACCTTGAAGCGCCTGCCGACTTCGTGGACCTTGAACTTGTCCATGCATTGCTCCTTCCCTCTTCACTGAGTTATAGCCCATCCCCCAGCCCTGCGTTCTGAGTCCTGCATGCACACAGGACCACCTCTCCTAGCAGCCCAGGACCTCAGAGCTCCAGGTCTGTAGGCTCCCGGAGCACTGGGTCACTCAGAGCACAACTGGCTGTCTTGGTCATCGAGCTGCTTGTTTGAGGTGGATTTGGGGGCTGGATGCTCTCACCTGCCTCCTCTAATCTTGTCCTTGACTCCTTGCTCAGAGGAGAACTCAACACCCCCACAATCCAGCCATATCTCCTGCTGTGTTATCTCCTCAAACTCGAGCTTCTCTTGGCTTCCCCTGTGCTGGGCTCCTGCAGGGACCCTGCTGCACCCACCACAGAAGGATTGCAAGTCCCACGCTAGCTCAGCCCACTCAGACTCCCTGTGGCCCCAGTCCAGCCTCCATCTGTGGACTCGGACATGCCTGGAGGCATCAGGTAACATAGCCCGGCGCGGTGGAGAAGCTAACATCTCAGCAAGAGAAGGAGATAGAAAAGGCCACAAAACCAGTTTCCCCCTTCCTGCCCTTAAAGGCCATGAGACCAGTTGTCCCTGCTAGCTGGACCAGAAGTCACCACGGGGGTCCTATNTCATGGGCTCATTATTCATTGTCTTCCTCCTGGATAGCTGCCAGACTCTTCCCACGATGCAGATGCCCCTCTGGGAGAGTCTTCTTTCCCAAAGAAGATGCTTGGGGAAGTAAAGACCCGCCAGACAACAGCTAGCAGTTAGGGGGAAAAAATCAGAAAGCAGTTGGCAGCAACTAAGTATAGGAATGGAATCTTGACTGGATTCCTGGTGAGAAAATCAGACCGCCTAGAGGTCCAATTAGAGAGAGAGAAACACTTGCACCCTTAATAGGGAGTGATGAGAAATGGGAAAATAAAATGATAATTCTTTTACCAACTGACCAAAACCAATACAAAATGCCAACAGGTTCTGCTGAGAAATTTAGAAAAATTATCATTATTTTTCCCTAGGTCTAAATGTGTAAAAGGGTGAAGAATTTTGTCTCAGCCTTAGCAAGGCTTCCTTTTTTTTTGAACGCCGATAAGGATGACAAAATACATTTCCAGAAACAGATGAACTTATTTGTGGAGAAGGCTCCAAAGAGTGTATGGGTTTCAGAGAATGTTTATGGGGCTTGTCCTCCTTTGCTTTTCTTGGTTCCATTTCTGAAAAACAAAGCCTTTCTTGAAATCCCCTTACCCTGTCCGAGACACTAAGTTCAAAGGATCGCGCTGCGTTCTTTGTTTTACTGCAAGGCTGAGAGATTTTTCTGTCTCAAGATCATTCCTCCTTCTTTATTAAACTAGAAAAAAGCCTGAAACGGAGGCAGGGAAGTGAGATTCCTTAAAATGTGGCTTGAAGCTGCAGCTTCACTTGCAGCCTTTGTTTCATATTTTTGGTTACTGATGGAAAACCTTAGCTTGAATATACCAAATTTATTCCTAAAATTGATTATGCTGATAAAGGTCACAGAACTTCTTCGACGTGTCAGGCCCCAAGAGACTCTCTCCATCTCATGTACCTCCCAGACCTTTCAGAAGTCTTTGCCTGTGGACCACCTGCCCTCAGCCCTGAGCCCCAGTCTTGCACTCTTATTCTTTATTTTAAAAAAAATTCATTCAAGTATAGTTGATATACAACGTTGTGTAATTTCAGGTGTACAGCAAAGTAAGTTATACATATACATATATCCACTCCTTTTTTAAAAGATTCTTTTCCCATGTAGACCCCGGCAGAGTTCTGAGTAGAGTTCCCTGTGCTACACGGTAGGTCTTCATTAGTTATTTATTTTAGAAATATGAATAGTGATGTGTATATGTCAATCCCCAACTTATTCCTCCTTCTCCCCTTGTGTTCTCCCCTGATAACCATAAGTTCGTTTTCTACATCTGTGACTCTACTTCTGTTTTGTAAACAAGTTCATTTGTACACCTTTTTAGGAATTCCACGTATAAAGGACACCATATTGTTCTTGTTCTTTTGAGGAGGGTTCATTGCTGATCATCTTTCTCCATTCTGTCCACCAAGTCCCACCCACCTTGAAGCGCCTGCCGACTTCGTGGACCTTGAACTTGTCCATGCATTGCTCCTTCCCTCTTCACTGAGTTATAGCCCATCCCCCAGCCCTGCGTTCTGAGTCCTGCATGCACACAGGACCACCTCTCCTAGCAGCCCAGGACCTCAGAGCTCCAGGTCTGTAGGCTCCCGGAGCACTGGGTCACTCAGAGCACAACTGGCTGTCTTGGTCATCGAGCTGCTTGTTTGAGGTGGATTTGGGGGCTGGATGCTCTCACCTGCCTCCTCTAATCTTGTCCTTGACTCCTTGCTCAGAGGAGAACTCAACACCCCCACAATCCAGCCATATCTACTGCTGTGTTATCTCCTCAAACTCGAGCTTCTCTTGGCTTCCCCTGTGCTGGGCTCCTGCAGGGCCCCTGCTGCACCCACCACAGAAGGATTGCAAGTCCCACGCGAGCTCAGCCCACTCAGACTCCCTGTGGCCCCAGTCCAGCCTCTATCTGTGGACTCGGACACGCCTGGAGGCATCAGGTAACATAGCCCAGCGCGGTGGAGAAGCTAACATCTCAGCAAGAGAAGGAGATAGAAAAGGCCACAAAACCAGTTTCCCCCTTCCTGCCCTTAAAGGCCATGAGACCAGCTGTCCCTGCTAGCTGGACCAGAAGTCACCACGGGGGTCCTACAGCCAGGAGCCAGAATCATCTCTGCTCACCCCGCGTGGTCTCTGCCTTCCTCCTCTGCCTCCCTCCACATTCATTCCTGCTGCCCTGAGATCACAACTCCCATGAAGTTGAGTTGGAAGCTTGGNCTGTCCCTGCTAGCTGGACCAGAAGTCACCACGGGGGTCCTACAGCCAGGAGCCAGAATCATCTCTGCTCACCCCGCGTGGTCTCTGCCTTCCTCCTCTGCCTCCCTCCACATTCATTCCTGCTGCCCTGAGATCACAACTCCCATGAAGTTGAGTTGGAAGCTTGGCCCAGATTCCTGAGCAAGCAGAGCCCATGATAAAGATTCTGGTGCCCCTTGGCTGAACCACACATACCCTGTACAACATCCTAACCCAGAGATCTGGGACGTACTCGCTCCTCTCCTCTGCTCCTGTGGTCCAGCCACTGCCAAACGAGGCTGTGTCCCAACATGGAACACCTCGGAGGGCCCCTGTCTCCTTGCCTCACAGTGGCCCTCATGCCGTGGCAGCCTCCTCACCGTCCTCACCAACAGTCATGAAAGTGCCTTTNGCGGGTGGTTCCAGGAAATTCCAGGCCGGCCAACCTAAGTGCCTTTCAGAGCAGCCATGCTGCTATTTTAAGGGCTGTGTTGAGGGAAAACAGCTCAATAAAAGCAAGACAATTGTTCAGAGGAGGGAGGTCACCGTGGCCGGAGCAGCCCCGCTGTGCCTTTTGGGATGTGGCCAGAGCACAGGGTGGAGCTGTAACCATGACACCTTCTTGACAGCTGCTCAAGGGCTCACCGTCCCCCAGAGCCTGGCCAGCCTCCAGTTCCCTGAGCAACAGAGAAAAGGGTCTATCCTCTTGGGGGGTATCAAAGATCCTGGTCCTCCCAGCTGGATGGTGGTGGCCTGCCTGTCACCTCTAAGCCTGGGCTCTATGAAGCAGAAGTTCCCAAGTGAGAGCCCACCGTCCTGCTGAGTCCAAGGTGATTGCTTGGGTTTCAGGTTCACGGTCACTGCACCTGTTTGCAGACTTGGATGGAGCCCAGGTCCTTCTCCAGGGTCACTCTGTGCCACTCACCATTCCTGTTGCCTCTTCCCTCCATCACGTGGACAATGTCTCTCATCCTCCCCCCAAACCATGCCCTGCCTGGGATCCAGTGCTCATAGCATGCCCCCCTACCCTGTGCCACCTGTGTACCAGGGGCTGGAGGACCAGGAAGCCAGGGAGAGCCCAAGCAAGGCTTAGTTCCCTTTGGACCAGCCGAAGTGGAAATCTAGTTTGTAAGGTACAAGAAAAAAACAAGAGAGGAGTGTCCTGGAGTGTCCTAGGGTGATAGACGGGTTTCTGAGCTGGTCACCTTGAAACGAGAGGAGTCAGGGTATTTGAGAGAAGAAAATAAAAGAGAAAGAAAGAGAGAGATGTTTTCCTTCTAACTCCCTGGTCACGAGGCCCCAGCTCCAGAACCTGTGAGGAGAGGAGATCGGACGCGGCAGAACTGTGGTCTCCCCCAGGGCATTGCTCTGTGGCAGCTCCTTGTGGTTGACTTGTCAATGCACTTGTGAATGCAGGATCCGTGTGCATCTCCTCATCTAAGCCCAGTGCCCCGTGGGCATTGTCCCCACTTTTACAGGTGAGGAAACTGGAGGTCAGAAAGGTTAAATCTCTGTTCTAAGTCACACAGCCTGTTAGAAGACGAGGTCTGAAGCCACTTGTTCCCCCGATAACAGGGACCACTCCTGGTCAACTCAGCTTGACTTCTTCAGTCCTCACAGGTTGGAGAAAGGCTCAGGTGCTCTGGTGGGTTGAAGATGGTGCAAATTGTCAGATGTACCTCCAGCAAGAAGTGGGTCCCCATCCCCTACACTCAGCAAATCACTGATGCAGTGCGTGATGCTGCGTGAACTCCAAGGACAGAGAAGAGGAAATCTTGCCACTTGGCTTTGGCCTCACAGAACTCTCACTTTCTGGATATTTCTCTGGGGATGTCCCCAGGTGAAGCCAGCCCCCATGCTGTGACAAGCAGGCTATGTGAACACCCTGATCCACAGCTTCAGTTGCACTCCCTACCAACAGTTGGCATCACCTATCAGCCAAGCCAGTCACTTGGAACATGTAGTCTGGGTGGAGATAGAAGCTCCAATAGGTGTCTGATAGTAACCACTTGAGGGATTCCAAGTGAGGACTTCCTACCTGAACCCACCCAAAACCGCAGGTTGTGAACAAGTGGCTAAGTATGACAGTAACTGACTGCATAGCCATGAACAACCACAAGGGTGCCTGCGTGAACACCTGAGTCAGGTGAGCTGCATGCAGGTGTGGGAGTGTCACATGATGCAGAAGCAGCAGAAGGGCCCGGACATACCTGTTCTGCTCAGAAGGACCGAAGATGTCTCCTGGCAGTGTGGCCTCGCGTACAAACTTACCTTCATATGAGTAGACTTCCAAGTAGAGTATGGGGAGCAAACTTGTAATTGGTGGTGGAAGCTTGTCTCGGTGAGAACAAGGAAGGGTGGCCAGATCCAGGAGTGGAGATGAGCTCAGAAACTGTCCAGGCAGATTTTGGAAATGGACAAAACTCCAGGGATGCAGGAGGACTATTTGTAGAGAGGTGATGTGAATTGCAGCCTGATGTGAATGGCAGGGTGACATTTCGCTGTTACTGTCGGCGCCACTTCTCATTTCGCTGCCGGCTTGCTTCAGGATTGGAGCTCCCAGGGGACAGCGTTCGTGTTACTCATTGTCCCGGAGGTGAAGATAAGGGTCTTTCTATTCTGAAAATAATTTCACAATTTACCGAACTTCCGAGAAGCTGAAGTTTTCAGGCAGCCACCATGTGTGTCCATAGATTGGGCTCCAATATGCCAATGGCCAGACCGCAAACACGGTTTAGCATCAATCTGATTTCAAACTCAGCACAACTTGTGTTCTGAAAATCACACCTGAATTTCCCAAGCTTTATCTCAGTGTCTTGAAATAAGATTTGTTTGTCTTTCAGCTGTTGAGACACTTGGTGGTGGCCTTCTGGGCAGATGCAACCTCCATAGGATTTTATCTTTTGGTTTCAAGTTTTGTAAGGATCTGAAGGTTGAAAATAAAGTCAGTGGCCCAGAGCTCATCCAGAAGAGAGGGAAAGCCAAGCAGGTGTTTGTGTATGTGGAAATGCCCCTTGCAGGTGGCTAGGTTCACTTTCTCTTGTCCTGCAGGAAGCACCAGGAAGGCAGAGGAGGGACAAAGAATTGGAAGGATGGGGAGGCTTTTGCCTTCAGCTTCCTAGATTCCACCAGGCCAGCTCTCCAGACTGGGGCTAAGCTTAACGTTGAGTCAGCAGCCAGACTTGGTCCTTGCTTTTCAGCCAGTTGAATATTTGCTTGTTTGTTTTTGTTTGTCTAGAAAAGAGGATGATTTGATAAGATCAAAGATAAAGAACTATGACTTCTGAAGATAAGCAATCAAATAAAGGCAAAGAGAAAAATGATGATTCTGTGTCTTGAAGAAAAGCCAGAAATTGATGATATTTGAACTAACACTTCAAGGTTGTAAAAATCCCTCTGTATGTTAAGAAGCACAAAAATCAATAAATAAAAAGCGTGAACTTGTATTTGGCTGGAACTTTTGGGCTGCCCTGGTAACTCAGTGGTAAAGAATCTGCCTGCAATGCAGGAGACCTGGGTTTGATCCCTGAGTCAGGAAGATCCCTGGAGAAGAGAATGCCTACCCACTGCAATATTCTTTCTTGGAGAATCCCATGGACAGAGGAGTCTAATGGGGTATACTCCATGGGATGGCAAAGAGTTGGACATGACTGAAGTGACTTAGCACGTATGTACGTGTTCTGAAGAAGGAGCAAGAAAAACAACAAACACCAAATTGGAGGTAGGAGAAATCAAGCAAAACCAACAGAGAAAACAGCTGGGAAGGGCAAATGACTCCTGCTCATTGCAAAGGAATGTCTCAAGAATGGGAAAATGGAAGGTTCTTGGAAAAGAATCTTCTATAGCACTGTCTTGGGGCTATCAGGAAATAAGAAGAGTTTTTACTTTCTTGTTTACTTTCAACAAGAGTTGGTGGAATACCAGCAACAAAGAGAGGCGGAAAAGATCTGACAGCCCTGAGAGGTCTCATTTTTTGGTTGAAAGCGTCCCTAAAGGACTCCAGAATGCTACTCCTTTCAGACTATTGATGGAGATGAAGAATATGTATGTTTGCCATTATGAGAAAGAATATGAAATTCACTAATATTTAGTAAACAGGCTTCCCTTGTGGCTCAGCAGGTAAAAGAATCTGCTTGTGATGCAGGAGACCTGGGTTCAATCCCTGGATTGGGAAGATCTGCTAGAGAAGGGAAAGGCTACCCACTCCAGTATTCTAGTCTGGAGAATTCCTTGGACTGTATAGTCCATGGGATTGCAGAGAGTCAGACACAACTGAGAGACTTTCACTTTCACTATATGAAAAGTACAGAAACCATTTCTTTGTCAGTGAAAGGGACTTACCTGCATAGTTTGGTAATCCCTACAACATGACCATTGCCCATTCTGTGCTACGCTTTCTCACACACTGTTGAATTGCTCATAAACCTTTATCATAGCATGTATTTAGGCTGCATCTTACTGACTAGGAAACAGGCTTAGAGAACATATGAATTATTTTTTAGATTTTTTTAAAAGAGTTTTTTGATTTGGACCATTTTTTAAAGTCCTTATGAAATTTGTTACAATGTTGCTTCTGTTTTTTTTTTATGTTTGGGTTTTTTGGCCACAAAGCATATAGATCTTAGTTCCCTGACCAGGGATTGAAACCACATCCCCTGCATTGGAGAACTGTATCTTATCCAGTAGAGAGCCAAAGAAGTCCCTGATTTGTTTATTTGTTTGTTTTTTAACTTTTTTAAAAAATATATTGGCGTACCAAGATGGTAAAAATCTGCCTGCAATGCAGGAGACCCAGTTTTGATCCCTGGATCAGAAAGATCCCCTGAAGAAGGGAATGAACCCACGCCAGTATTCTTGCCTGGAGAGTTCCATGGACAGAGAAGCTTGATGAGTTACAGTCCATGGAGCTGCAAAGATTAGACACGACTGAGAGAGTGACACTTCACTTTTCATAACTGATTTACAATGTTGTGTTAGTTCCAGGTGTACAGCAAAGTGATTCAGTTATACACACACACACACACACACACACACACACACATGTATCTGATCTTTTTCAAATTCTTTTCCTATTTAGGTCATTATACAATATTGAGCAGAGTTTCCTGTGTTCTGCAGTAGGTCTTGTTGGTTATGACTTGTTAAAAGGCTAACAGAGGCAGGTACACATTTTTAAGAGTTTATTTGAGCAAATATTAACTTGAATCAGGCATTTCCAAAGCAAATGTGGTCAGGAACGCCATACCTACATGAGCCAGGGTGCTGTTTTTTGGAAGAAGATGAGGGAACCAAGCAAGGAAGTTATTTGACTCTCTCTGGCTTAAACAATTGCCTTTATTTGAGAAAGTCTAGTGGCTGTTTATAACTGATTATTCTTGATTTTCATCTTTCACATTCAAGTGTGTTTTCTCTGGCTTAGATTTTGGTTAATGCTGTGGATTGCCTTGACATTAGAGCCCACCATATCCAGTGGTCTCCTTGTTTAAATGCTTTGACAGTGTTATACTTAAGGTCGAAGACTTACCAGATCACAAGCTCAAATAAGGCTCACACTCGTGACTCCCAATCTCTTCCTTTCATAATCATGCCATCCATCCTTCCAGAAACCAAAGGTGCCATGTTGTATGACAAACCAGAAGGAAAGCTGCAAGGCATTACAATAACATTAGATTTTCTAACGTAAAAATTAAATTCTACTTTAATAATATTCAACTTGAAATAAGCTTACACAATTAACATCGAGAAGGATTTTTTTCTCCTTATAACCCCTCTTGAGGCCAGAATCTTCTTCGGAGATGCAAATTTGTGCCCCAAGAAAGACGGGAACTCTTCTCTAAGAGGAAACAAAGTGTTTGATAAATATTTGCAGAACTGTTCCAAGCTCTGTTTTCTTATTGGGACAAACCAAGTCCTGTGCAGATGAAACAGTTTGATCTCCTTTCCCAGAGGGAGGTTGCAGGAAGACTTGGGAAGATGAAGAATGAACTTGACCGCCTTTCTCTGAAGCTGGGAGCCTGCTGCACTCAAAACAGGATTTCCTGGCGACCGTTTCAGTAATGTTTTACTAAAAATGGAGAAATCTGAAGGAGAAGAGTAAAGAGGAAAAATGATATAATGTAGGATGCTTCCACAGCAGCTGCCGAGGCTCTGAGGGGAAATTAGGAAACGCCAGCCATCTGGGAAGGGTGGAAACACTGTACATTTGGCTTGTAGGTGGCATCTTGGAAGACCATTCATATATGCTTTATCTGAGAGATGGTTTAGGTGTATAGGATGCTGGAGGAGGGTGTGCTTGTGGGGAGGCCACAAAGAAGCGTCTTCAGCAGCAGGAGTGACCCGGGGTGTCCGAGGATGGAGGGACAGTGTGAGGGGGGGTACGCTCTGAGCTGAAGATGGGTCCCTGGTGACTGACTTGGAAAAGCCTAGAAGCAGGGCAGTTGGCCACATCCTGAAGCTCAATTTTGCTGCCCTGAAACTAGTTTTCTGCACACAAAAATAGAGGTAGGTAATATTGGCCCTCCTTGCTACCTCTGGCGTATGGGTTCTAAGAACCCCTGGACCCCCAAATCCACAGAGACTCATGCCCTTTATTAAAATAGTGCAATATAGTTGGCCTCCACGTCCTTGAGTTTTGTCTCTGACAAGTCCACCAACCAAGCCAGTAGGTAAATGCACTGCACCCCCCGCCCCCCCCCGCCAAGTAAAGCCACTGGAGATCCATCCTCTGAGAGCCCACATTCCAAAATGAGGCAGGGCAAATGAGCCGGGCAAATCAAGAGAGGAGACTAAGCCCTATGCAGGTAGAAGATAGGAGACCACGTATTTTCATTCTTAAAGTCAGGAGGCCTCCCCGACCACACATGCGCAGAAAGGCTCCTTGAAGGTCAAAAGGGGAGTGATGTGAAGTGAGGCCAGGCTACCCCTAGGCCTCTGTGGTGGAATCCAGCCTAGCTAACAGATGAATGAGTACACACAGGGGAGGAGCCTGAGATATACCAGATATGGACTATAAACCAGGCCAATAAAAATGAATGGCCAAAGGAAACTTGGAAGAAAAGTAAATCAAACTACCACGAGGGTGTGACTCGGCAACTCTAAGTCTGCCCCTGTGTCTTCAGGAATCAACATTTCTAGTTGCTGATTGACAAGTATCCTCCCTTTTCCAGTAGGTATTGCATCTTACCCCTTCACATGCTTTATCAGCTTGTCAAGTTCAGAAGCGCCACACATACTGTACTCTTTTTTCTTCTAATAAATGCTTTGTTTGTTTCACTATTTCCATCTTTGTGGAAATTCTTTTCCTGCAAAACCAAAGGGCCAGGGCCTTGTCACTGACCACCGGTATAGTGGTTAGGATTCAGTGCCCTTAACAGCATGACCCGACCTCAGTCTGTGGCCAGAAACTGAAGCCCTGCTTCAAGATGCGGCAGGTTGTGGCCAGCCAAGATCATGACCATGGATGGAAATTTCGATCCAAGGTTAGTTGAACACATGAATGAGGAACCCTCGAATACAGAAGTGACTGTACTTACACCTCCTTCACAGGAGCTTCTGTGGATGCTACTGTGAGTGTGCATGCATGCATGTCTGTGCTTTTAGCTGTGTGTGTGTTCAGTTCAACACAGGATAATAGGGGTGGGTGAGGAAGGAGTGCATGAGGTTTCTAAAAGGAAAGCTGAGGACATGTTCCCAGGTTCTGACAGTGGTGAGTGTATTTCATCAGGAGTGATCGGGTCTGAGTCAGAGGTGAGTGTACAGCATCAGGTGAAATGCAAGACTCCAGAGCAAGGCTTTCCTTATGGACATCCTAGGAACACTGGCCATGAAGACCAGGGGAGGAAAGGGAAGTGATAAGTGGTTAGAGCCCTGGAGGGCAAGCACGGTTGTAAGCTGCTCCAAGAGGATGGCTCATTCCTGAGTAGCTGATAAAGCAGAATCCAAACCCTGCCATCCTGTTACAGAGTGGAAGGGCAACTCAGGAATTCCGAGGAAGCAGTTCACTGGTGAATCAGGGGCATGGGAACCCTGGGGTGGGTGTTTGCTTTTTCTGTCAAGTTCCTCTTAACTCACCTTTTCATCTTTATCTGGAAAGCTTTACCATCTGACTTCATTGGGTGAAAATGTTACCAGGTCACTCAGATATCAAACACAGCATCCTGCATCCCTGGCCCCTAAAACATAGACCACAATGAGCTGGATGCCCAAGCCAGAGGGACTCCAGGCCTCCACCAGGACTTTTCTACGAGGAGGTTGGGAATAAAGCGTGACAAATTCCTGGAGCCATAAGATGACCATCCGTGTACCAGCCACCATGGATCCAGGCTCATGGCTTTCCCCCCTCCAGCTAACCCCTCTCCCCTGCCTCCAGTGAGAAACAAAACCAGGATCATTGTTAGCATCTGCTGTGAAACAGGTCACCCCGGGGTTGACTGGCTTGAAATGCCTGCACTATCTTCATTCTTCAGCCTTCTGATGGCCAGGTGATCTCCTACTGGTCTTCCTTTGGCTCCCTTACTAGGCTTCAAGCAGATGGGGGCTGGGTGGGGCCAGCTGATGGCTGGCTACATCCCAAGTGCTCAAGCCCCAAGTGCAGAGCTTAACAAATTGCTTGCATCATATTTGCTGATGTACAATTGTCTGAAGCAAGATACATGGCCAAGTGCAGAGTCAGGGTCGGGGTGGATGGCAGTAGCCATCGATGCATAGGGGAGCATATTTAGAGCAATCTACCATGCCAAGGATTAGATGTTTCCAGTGGTACATGGGTCTGGAGAGTGGAGTGGCCTTCGATTTGGGTTCCTGTCACTCGAAAGATCCTTGACTAATGAAAACCTCCAGACACCGGAGGATGCTCTCATTCCGCAGAGCAGGGAAATCTCTCTACTCAGACACATACAGAAAATCAGAGTGCCTTATTCATTAAATCTGCAGTTATTAATAAGTGTTTATTGAGAAACCACATGAATCCTGTGTAATATAAACAGAAGGATTATACACTTTCTAGGCTCCAAGTAGCTCACAATCTCCAGGGAAAACAAGTCATTCCCATACGGAAAGTTAAAATGCAGCCTAACAACATGAGTCTTGAAGTTGTCAATGTGCAAGGCAGATGCTGTGTGAATGGTGAATTTGTTGGGAGCAGCTTAGGGAGGAGGCTGGTGATGGAGGAGGCAGTGCCCCACTTGGCATTGTCCCTGCTGGAGGGTCTGCATGTTAGAAACTCCAGCTTTGTTGATGACTGAAGAAGGGTGGGTGTTGAGGAGAGAAGGACAAAATCCACTTGGTGCCCAGGCCTGGCAGCCCAGGATCTGAAGAGGGAAGGCTGAGCGCCAAAGAAGTGATGCTTATGAACTGTGGTGCTGGAGAAGACTCTTGAGAGTCCTTTGGAAAGCAAGGAGATCAAACCAGTCCACCCTAAAGGAAATCAGTCCTGAATACTCATTGGAAGGATTAATGCTGAAGCTGAAGCTCTAGTACTTTGGTCGCCTGATGTGAAAGGTCACTGGAAAAGACCCTGATGCTGGGAAAGATTGAAGGCAGGAGGAGAAGGGGGCAGCAGAGGATGAGATGGTTGGATGGCATCATCAACTCAATGGACATGAGTCTGAGCAAACTCTGGTTGATAGTGAAGGACAGGGAAGTCTGGCGTACTGCAGTCCATGGGGTCGCAGAAGTCAGACAGGACTTAGCAACCAAACAACAACAACAGCAGCATGAGTACAATGAGCCAAAAAATGCCTATCAGGTGTGTATTAGGTGCTTTTACAACCTTTCATTGTAGCTGAGATTTCATCCCAGGTTCAGAAACAAATCAATGAAGCTCAGAGGACTTACGCCTCCTACTAGAGGCAGATTTGATGAAATCAGAAGTCTTCAAGTTGAGAATGAGGAATACCCAGGATAAGAGCCATCAAAAAATCTGTCATAGAGGAGGCACTGTTGCCTGCACTTTCTTAATTTTTCTGATTTATTTATTTTTTAATTGAATGATAATTGCTTTACAGAATTGTGTTGTTTTCTGTCAAACATCAACAGGAATCAGCCATAGGTACACCCATGTCGCCTCCATTCCGCACCTCCCTCCCATCTCCCTCCCCATCCCATCCCTCTAGATGGTCACAGAGCCCCTGTTTGAGTTTCCTGAGTCATACAGCCAACTCCCATTGGCTATCTATTTTATATATGGCATTGTAAGTTTCCATGTTACTCTCGCCATTCTGCAGATTGAGGCATGAATTTTGTCCACTGCTGTTCTCACGTATCTCAGTCATTAGAGCTTTTGTAACAAAAACACCACAGACTAGGGGTGGGGCTTACAGACAATAGAAATTCATTCTTTAAAAAAAATTATTTTATTTATTTATTTTTGGTTATGCCGAGTCTTTGTTGGTGCTCGAGCTTTTCTCTAGTTGTGACAAGCTGGGGCTAATCCTTAACTGCAGTGGGCAGGCTTCTCATTGCTTCCCTTGTTCCTTCCCTTACAGAGCACGGGCTCTACAGTGCTTGGGCTTCAGTAGTTGCGGCCCCCGGCCTCTGGAGCACAGGTTCAGTAGCTACAGTGCACCGGCTTAACTGCTCCTCAGCACATGGGCTTTGCCTCGATAAGGGATCGAACCCACGTCTCCTGCATTGTCAGGATTTGTTTTTACCACTGAGCCACAAAGGAAGCCCCTTGGAAATTTATTCTTCACAGAGAGCTGGGAAATCCAAGATCAAGCGACGGTAGGTTTGGTGGCTAGTGGGAGCCAGCCTCCTGGTTCAGAGATGGCCATCATTCCAGTGCATCTTCACACGGTAGAAGGGGTGAGTGCTAAGTGATGATTCTCACCCATTTGATGATGATGATAGCATCGTGTTTTAGAGCTGGGGAGGTTTTTGACATCTGGTCTTAACCTCCATCTTTACCCAGATGTTCTTGATCATAATTGGTCAAATGTTAGAATTTTCACTTTAACCTCGTTTTTAAGCCAGTGATTTTTAAAAACTCATTTCATAATAAGAGATCTCCTTTTTGTATTAATTCATCCTGGAAAGTGAAAGCGTCGCTCCGTTGGGTCCCACTCTTTGTGACTCTGTGGACTGTAGCCCGCCAGGTTCCTCTGTCCGTGTAATTCTCCAGGCGAGAATCCTGTAATGGGTAGCCATTCCCATTCATCCATCCCCATGGTTTAATAGTAGGTGTTAATTAGGTAACTTGTGATTCATTGTTAAGGACTACTGTGCTACCTATAGAAAAATCACTTTCAGGAGAATATTTATTGGCATGAAAATGCTCATGATATATTCACAGAAAAACTAAGCCACAGAATAGTAGAACAATATGGAGACATTTTTGCAGTGTTACACATTTACATGTATATCAGAGACATACATTGATACGTTAATATAAGTCATCTCTGAGCGATAGGATTTTGAGCGATTCTCATTTTAATCTGAGTTGTTGTATTTCTCAGTCAGTGTCTGACTCTTGGTGATCCTATGGACTGTAGCCGACCAGGCTCCTCTGTCCCTGGGATTGTCGCAGCAGGAATATTGGAGTGGGTTGCCATTTCAACTTTCATATACTGAGTATGAATCAGTTTTAAAATTAGAAAAAAAAAAACCCATAAAACAAACACAAGCCATGTAACAAACCCTAAAATGAACATAAGCCATATAACAAAGCCGGTGAGGTGAGTTTTAAGACTCTGTGCTAATAACCTCTATGACAGAAGAGACTGGAACCAGCACTGGGTCTGACAGCCCGGGTGGAAGAACCAGCTCATGTTCTGAACTCCCAGAACATTTCTTTTATATGCTGCCCAGTGAGTAAAGGACCCCCTCCCTCTGTAGGTGCTGGCATCCCGATCACTTTCCTTGACCAAAAGTCGATGGAAACATAGCAGCTCGTTTCCAGGTAGACTGCTCACTTCCCAGGAGGAAGAATTCAGAGAAACCATGGATTTTTCGGTGCTACTTGAATTACCCAGATTGGTATGTATTTGTTTAGGATTTATACCTCTGGTCTCCACATCTCTGTCCCAGCGGGGAATTACCCAGATAATCGCGCAGCTGTGCAGACTTCTCCCCGAAGGTCATAAGCTTTGGTCCTGATATTGGGAAACATGTGTTTCTTGTCCTCGAAAAAGATTGTTCTTGGCTTTAAATCCCAGCACTTAGCACTTGTAAAATTGAGATAAAGCACATTGGCAGCTTTGGGACTTGGGAGCGCCAACAGCTGAGGCTGGACTTTGGAACAACTTAACTTCTTCATCCATTCTGGAGCTGCATTTGGTCTTTTCTCTGAAAACAGTCCACAGCACTCACCTTGGATTTCTAAAGCATCTCAGAGAAGCAGCCCATCCGTTCTGCTGCCCTGCCATGCTGTTTACCTCCCTCTGACATGTTCACAGCAGACTGAGATGGTTCTGATACTGAAAGCAGGCTGACCTTAAGCATGCCAGAAGACCCAGGCCTGGGCCTGGAACCAGAACCTGGCCCAAAGCTCTGGGGCCACCCGGCTCTGCTTCCAGGCTTGGAGCACCCACGACCCCATCTATGTGCTTCCAGGGGAAGGAGGCTTGCCCCCATATGTCTAATACACTCTGTGATCCTGAATTTAGGCTCATTGCTTAGAAATGGTGTGAGGTTCTAAAAACCATCTCAGGGGGAGTGTAATTGACATACAAACACACACACAGTTCTTTGGTGTAGGCTTGATAAGCTTTGTGGTTTGTTTGCACCTGTGTGCCCTCAGGACTTGGCACAAGGTCGAGGACCCTCACAGCCCATACACAAGCCGATGCTCCTTCCCAGCTGAGCACCCCTGACCCAACAGAAGATAACCACCACCTGACTTCAGTGCATCAGCTCTGCCAGGCCTACAGCATCATACAAGTGGAAACATGCTATGCATGTCGGGAGTCTCTAATTCGGTGTGTCTGTCATATTTATCCACGGTTGTGTGTGGGTCAGCAATTCGTTTCTTTCCACTGTCAAGTAGAAGTCCATGAATGCATCCTGTTGACGGACGTTTGAGCGGCTTGTATTTTGGGGCTATTATGAACAAGGTTGCTATTAACATTCTTGTACAAAGCTTCTTGTGGATATATGNCAGCATCAATGTCTTTGTGTGATAGTTCTCTCTACTTGTCATACGCCCCATAATCTGTGCTATAATTAATTTTAGCTCATTCTGTGTCATTCAGAATCAGCTTGAAGGAGACCTGCCCAGAGATGGCTGCTAAAATGGTACCTCCACCTTGGCCTTCTATTTCGGTCTCTGTCTGGTACTAATTTCCCCCCATGTTCAGTTATGCATTGGTTTGCTTTTCTGTCTACGCTGGGATGTGCTCTCTTTTACACGAAAAGGTGCCTGTCTGTCTGTTCAGGGTGTAGGATGGCTCTTAGAGCAAAGAGGAAACCCTGTAAATGTTTGTTGAGCAATTGTTGAGTCAGAGACCAGTTCATGGACATCCTCCTGGACCCTGCTTCCTGGGGCTTAACTTGGATAAGATATTGAAGGTTTGGCCTTGATTCAACATGACTGTGAAAGTTCCAACAATTGGAATGAAGTTCAAGTTACAATTGAAGGTGTTTTCTTTAATTTAATGAATGAGTTTCAGATTTGTTTTTCTAGAACTTTCACAGCAGGAGTCATTCCAAATTTCAAATTGATTCCACCTTTTATTTGCCCTTCCTTCTCATCTTTCACCTCGTTGGATCTGAGAACACCCATCAGTTCTGACTCTGCCTTTTTCTTCATCATTCATAGAAGTGATGGATACAGATAATTTTGATGCAAAGTGATAGAGCATAATAAATGATTTTCCCCTAAACACTGTTGTAATCTATTTGACTGAAATCAGCCTTTAATCATGTCCCCAAATCAAAGTCAATTGGCCTATAAAGGCAGAAAGCAGACTAGGGATCTCCTGGTATAGGGATGGGATGAAGGTTTAGTGCAAATGACATAAGGACTTTGAGGTTACAGATGTGTTAGTTTTATCAGGATTGTGTTTACATAGAGGTATGTGTTTGTCAAAACTCATCACACTGTATAACTAGCATGTATGCATTTATTGTATGCAAATTATACCTTCACAGAGATGATTTTAAAAATCCATAAGAATCACTCGCACTCTGTTCCCTCTCACACTGATTACCCGAATGTCACAGAACTAACTAGTATGTTACAGAATGTGGATTTTGAGTAGAGTTGCTCTGCCATGGACGACATGTGATCTTAACATTATACAAAACAACCCAAAACAGAAACAACCTAAATTAGTTTTTGAATTTTTTTTTCTCTATTTGAGCAGAAAAGAAATATTTCTTAATCTTAATCCAGGTCTTTAGTGGTCACCTGAACGTTTTCATGGAATAAAGTATCTTCTTTAGTTTGGCTTCCCCCCAAAGAAAGCCCCCCAGTTAAGGATTTGGGTGCAAGTTTGGAATGTGGGAGGTGCTCCCATGACCCTCAGTGTGATGGAGGCATGGGCAGGCAAGAACAGAGAAAGATGCCAGGACAAGTTGTGTCAACGGTCAGAAGACTCTGCTGGAGACGTGCGGCTCAGTCCTGAGGGGAAACATGTGGCTCAGACACATGGGAAATGGTGTAGACCACGCTCCAAGTCACCCTACCTGGGGGAGGAGAAGCAGCGACATTTACCCACAGACTCAACTCTGTGGGCTGAAGTGGGCTTCCCCAGACTTTCCTCCTGCCCAGCTCTCAAGTGAGCATGATTTGGGGACCAGAAAGAGTCATCAGGGAGACAGTCAAAGAAGCTTGGGCTAAGATGCCACTGGACTGGGCTTCAGGGAAACTGGGTGCTAAGTGGGTGTGGTGATCACACCACACGTGCCAAGCTATCTTTCCTTGGATGTGAAAAGTCCATCTGAAGGTGCTTGTTTTGCTCTTGTTTGTTTGTGGTTTTCATTGGTCTTCCTTTCTCTACAATAATGGTTGAGTCTTTGTCCATTTTTAGATCTAATTTAAAATACCAAGATTAATCGTGGTCAAAGGTAATGACTGATACTAATCACGTTTATAAAATCCTCCCTCATACATGGGAATATTACTCTGAGTCACTGAGACTTGTTAGGAACCAGATACCAAATCGAGTACTTTCTTGGCTTACTTGGGAAGGTAACCCTAAACTGAGGTTAGGGATGTTTATCCTACATTATAGATGGAGAAGTTAGGCTTTGAAAGTTCAGTTAATTGCCCAGGTTCTGGAATCTGCAGATGTGGCCAGAGACTAGAGCCAAGCTGCTGTGCCCAAGCTCTCAACTCCAGTCCCCAAGTTTGGTCTACATTCCCCGCCAGCAGTGTTCCTTCCCCAGTGGGCAACTCCATCTCAAAAGAAGAGTGTCTGGGATCAAACTAACACACAAAGAAGATGTTGGTGGGCAGAGAACCAGAAACAAAAGATACAGTGTGATTAAGGATATCACGTGCATGAAAGCAACTCACACGAAAACTGTCAAGATGCTCACCAAGAAAAATCCATTTTCCCATCCAATAATATGATAAGAAAAAAGAAATAGTCCACATGAGGATGCACTGAAAAAAAAGAATTGTCTTAACTCATAGAATCATAGCTAATTTATTTAAATATTGGTTTGTCGAGGGGCCGTGATGGTTGGGTCTAAGGGGTAGACGCTGACCACATGCGCTGCAGCCAGCTGAGTCTCCTGGACACTGGAGAGAAGTCACCCTCTTTGATCATTCCCCCCACAGCCAGCTCCTCATCTTCCCATTTCCTGTTCAACAGTCTCACGGCATGAGACTGCCTTTGCTTTTTCTCCTCTCTTTCCACCATGGACATGGTGGTTAAACATAGGACTGGAGAGCTGATAAGAGTATCTGGGGGTTATCCTCTCTTGTTTAACCCTCCTTCCTTCCTTCCCAGCTACAGTACCTTGCAATGACTGCCCTTAGCATACGGGAACGCTGCCTCATTGGCCTCCTTCCCTGACTCACATCTGTCATTCTTCTTATGCCTTCTGGGGTCACCCAAATCAACTGCCCATCTGGCTCCTAGAGCCCAACCTAAGCTAGCGTGTTAACGTTACCAAGTTGAGTCCACTTTGTCCTGACTTCATGCACAGATCTTCCAAGTCTCCTGAGGGCAGAGCCCAAGTTTGATAGGTTCGTACCATCTGTCCTCAGCCTGGAGCCCCAGGCAGCAGACCTACAATCTTTAGGACATGAACAGATTACCATTTTCACAGAACTTTGGGTTAAAACATCAGATCTACAGGGTGGAAGGCACTAGCCAGAGAAGCCTGTGGCAGGCCTGGTTCCACGTCACAATCCATCTACACATAAGCTGTGACCTGGGTGGACAGGGTGCAAAAGCACTGGAGAAGAGGTGGCCCCAGAGTGGAGCTGTTAAGGGACCTCAGGGGTCTCTTTGGGTGCTGGTCACCTTTCTGTTTTTGCATGGGCTGCTGGGGATTCAAATCCACCACATTTTGACTCATTCCTAGCAGAAAGTTGATTGTACCCCATGAGTGTTTCTACATCAACCTCATTTCCAGCTCTGCCCCTTCTCCAGCTCCATCCTTTCTATCACATCCATTTTCTTTTTTTCCTGTATCCAGTGAGGTAAAGGACTCCTTGGTCCTGTCTGTAGACTTGGATGCTCTGTCCACAGAGAGGCGGGGGTATCGGGGTCCAGGACAGATGAGCAGCAGCCCTGGGACTCTAGTCTGTCCCACTTCACGGGACTGGCTTCTGCCGTGTGCATGGGCCCCTCTTCTGCCGACTTGGGAATTCAGTCTCAGCTGAACAGGGATCGGAGCCTGAGAAGACACGCAAAGAATAATATTCTTTCTCATGCAACTGACAAAGTCAGCGTTAGAACAATCAGGGTGGCCAGCAATTTCACGGTCAGCGCTCTTTTGAGAGCCTAATGATTTCCAGCTGTGGTCGCTGGATGCCCAGCCTCTGGGAAACCACAGATGGATGGAACCCGGGCTTCAAGCTCGGCAGCACTGAGTGCCAGATTTCCAAAGGAGGGATGCTCAAAATAACTGCCCTCGTAAGTGGAGAGAGGCACTTAGGGGACTCCAATGATCGTGGCCTGTAGCTCATAATTGGGATTAAAAGGCAGCAACATCAACAACAGTCCTCTGACTAATCAGAACGAATTATCCTCCTAGACTTTTCAGTTTTACTCCCTTGCAGCCAATTTTATGACAGTTTCACTGCTGCCCTTTAGTGAGCATGTTCTCAACTTCTTTCTTTTTCTTTCCCAGGAAGATACCAGGTTATTCCACATGATTATAGCCCATTTTCTGAGGGTTCTAACATTGCATTGGGTTTTGAATATTCCTTAATAGTCATCATTATTTTTTAAAAGTCTTATGTGACTTAACAGTGTGACCCAAAGCCATTAGCAAAGGGTTTATTCCATTATTGATAAGTTAAACTTGGAACTGAGACTTCCTCTTTGATCCCAAGTTTCTTCAGCCATGAAATTGGAAATCGACAGGAGTCAGTCCATGCATGGAGGAAGGATTTGGGGCTTATTCTCGAGGAGATGGCCGGCCCTCCATATCGGCAAGTTCAAGGAGGGGTCCACTCTTCACCTAATAAGTCGAGCCATCTCCTGGGGGTAAATGAAATGCCAGGTGCAGATGGAGTGAGAGCCAGGGGGCTGGCTGGGGAGCCTGGGTGGGAGGGTGGTAGCTGGGTGGTGGCAGCCACAAGAAGAGAGACATATGCAGGTAAGGTTTGCTCCAGATGCCCCAGAATGTCCAGACTCCAGACTGACCTCATTCCATAGCACTGGGCACAGCGAGGCAGGCCAGGGAAGAGGGAGGAGAGAGCAGGGCAGAGGAGAGGAGGGTGGGTGAAGGTGAGACCGCCCAGTGTCCAGGACTGGGGTGGAATGGGGAGAGACCCAAGTGGCCCCCCTCTCATTGGAGGCTGAGGTTTCCACGCTCTGCTGAAGCTCACCCATTGCTCAAGATTCTGTATTTGGCCTGATTTAAATTTCACTTTAGCCTAATAAGGGCTTCCCAGGTGGCAATGGTGATAAAACACCCATCTGCCAATGCAGAAAATGCAAGAGACTCAGGTTTGATCCCTGGGTTGGGAAGATCCCCTGGAGAAGGGCATGGCAACCCACTCCAGTATTCTTGCCTGGAGAATCCCACGGACAGAGGAAATTGGTGGGCTACACCAGTCCGACTCGCAAAGAGTCGGACATAACTGAAGTGACTTAGCACGCACGCACAGCCCAATAATCCACATTCCCAATGGTTCACTCTGTCCCGATGGCTTACTTTGTCCCAGTGGTATCAATAGTATTGCTTGTGTTCTTCCACGAAGAGATGAAGGNAATTGGTGGGCTACACCAGTCCGACTCGCAAAGAGTCGGACATAACTGAAGTGACTTAGCACGCACGCACAGCCCAATAATCCACATTCCCAATGGTTCACTCTGTCCTAATGGCTTACTTTGTCCCAGTGGTATCAATAGTATTGCTTGTGTTCTTCCACGAAGAGATGAAGGAGTCAGACAGCAGAGGAAAGGCCTGGAGATGAAAGCAGATCTGGTGAGATGGTCTACACAGAATGCTGGTTTGGGACAATGCCAAGATAAAACCAGGCCAGAAGTAAAGAGCCCATTTTCCACCGTCCTCAACAGATGAGGAAAATGAACCCATGTTAGTGGAGGGCTTACCCTCCACAAGCCATTAGAGATTCACATACATTAATTTCTTCTGCCCATTTCTCAGATTAGAAAATTGAGGTCCTACAACTTTCTCTTTGATGACACGACTGGTGAATTTGAACCCAATCTTTAAGAGGCAAGATGTGTGTGGGGAGGTGAGGGGGGATCCTGATGCCAGAGCAGAATAGAGGGGAGTGAGGGGGAGGGGGTAGANAAAACCAGGGCACTTTCGGGGTGAAAAGAGCCGTCAGCTTGCTCATCAGGGCATGGGATCAGCTTGATAACCCTGCAAACCTCCCCCCTGTGGGATTGGAAATTGGCCTCTGAAAAGCAGGATCTTTGCAGATGCTGGAATCTTTTAGAAGGGAAGTTTCAAGTGGGGGCCAGTAGCCTCCCTGAGCAGAAGCCCCTGGGGTGGGGAGCACTGAGCCCTGTGGTCTGCTTTGACACGTGGGAGAAATCTTTTCTGGATAGATCACCCTAAACTCCATCCTCGATCTCAGCAAAGTCAGGGAGAATTGCCTTCCCTCCCTTGGACAGAAACCATTACTTTTGGTCCTCCTAGTCAGTTTGGCAAATCTACTCAATTCCAAACTTCCCAGTGTTTCTGTCTAGTGTTGTGTGGTGATCTGAGAGGCCTTGTAAGGCCTGCCCTGCTCCGTGCCTGCCCTCCTCCCCTGCAGGAGGGTACACCAGCTGCAGTAGCCCCTGGAGGGAGACCTGTAACTTCTCGGAACCATAGCCATAGCCATAGCCTTGATTCATGTTACTAGATAATCACTTTGGAGCATCAGCGCTGAGCTTGTATAATGGAATCTGAAGTTGGGGCTGCTTAGAACACAATTGCTGTTAAAGGCTGAATGCACCCTTATTTACTAGAGTACGCTTATTTTCCTTCCATGCTATGTGTTTTGTTTCTGTGTTAGCTTGATTTCATGGGTGCCCTAGAAGTCATTTTAGGCCCGAGTGTCTGAGTCCAGAATCCTTTGAAAATATTTTAATTCCCTTAAAATGGAAAAGTTTTTGGAAGTATGAGTGGGGTTTGGAGGGGGCAGGTTTCAGAAATAGAAAACACACACACACACACACACAAAGCTATGCAGAGTNTCATGGGTGCCCTAGAAGTCATTTTAGGCCCGAGTGTCTGAGTCCAGAATCCTTTGAAAATATTTTAATTCCCTTAAAATGGAAAAGTTTTTGGAAGTATGAGTGGGGTTTGGAGGGGGCAGGTTTCAGAAATAGAAAACACACACACACACACACACAAAGCTATGCAGAGTTGTGACAACCCTAGTAGGAACAGATAAAGGGCTGATTGCATCTTTTTTCCAGCTAAAAAGACTGGATAATTTCCTGCCTGCCCATGCAGCACTCAGAGTCCAGGGTGATGCAAGGATAGACCAGCAGCAGAAGTTCAGGCCCATCTGTAGAAGCTACAGAGCAAAGGGAGAAAACAGAAGATTCCCCAGGGCTGCTGCTCCAGGCTGGGATGACCCCTACATGCAGCCTCACCAGGTTCTGATGAGGGTGGGGCAGGGGACATGTGACACAGACCAGCACCGGAGTTCTATGTGATCCGGGGCTAGTCAACGGGCCATGCAGCTGGAGCTCTGACCTGAGTGGCAGCTGCCCAGATGGAACGGTGGGCCCCCATTCCCACTGGAGTTTTGTTAACAGAGAATCTTTGTGGGTGAGGGGCCATGTGTGTCCAGCAGCCCCAAGAACAAGGGCAGAATTTTCATGAGAGGCCTGATGAACAGGCTGAGATGGGGGTGCAGGACTCAGGTGAAAGTCTCAGAATGAGGCAGTTGTCAGCACAGGATGTGATGAAACCACGCAGAAGGGACGAGTCAAGGCAGATCCCAGCTGCAAGAAGAGCTGGGAGGCAACCCCAGTGAGTGAAACCTGAGGGCAGGGGCTGTGGCAGCACCATGGATAGCTCCCCGGGCAACAGGATGGGAGGCGCTGTGTTAAGAAGGATTCTGAGGCTGTGAGGGGCCAAGCTGGAAGGATTGATTGCTTGCTACAATTGACTAATGATGCCTCCTATGGACATGCAAAAGGTAGGATGAAGGGTCTGCAGCTGACTTGCCTTTCCCAGCCTAGATCTGGTCTCAGTCCACCAGAGGGCCTTCCATGTCTCAGTCAGTTTGCACATGGGGGATCTGAGTCTCTGAGCTCTTCAGGGGATCCTCCTGTGTGCTTGGGATTCATCCCATCAGCCTCTTCCCTCCAAGACCTCCTCTCCCATCATATCTCCCTGCGGCAGGGAGGTTCCTGAGAGCTAGACTTTCAGCTGGAGCCGTGACCCCTCTTTCCTAGTGACTGACCATCAGGTGCTGCTACCTGGACCCAAGGAACCATGGCAACCCATCTAACAAGAGTTCAGTGGTAGATACTGGACTATGATTCTGGAAAACTCTGCCTTCTATCCTTTCCAGCCCAAGGGTC
>SJYA01002033.1:2791407-2806435 GCA_006410615.1 Neotragus moschatus
CATTAGTCCTTTGAGGCAGGAGAAATCACCCCATTTTCTAAACCCAGGGTGGGGCCGACTCCATTCCCGAAGCCCTTCCAGCCATGACTTTACCCCTTCCACGCTATCGCTCTTCATAGAACACACTTTGAGAAACACTTTCTAGGGTGGTAACAAACGAGCAAAAAATGGTTTAGAACAATCAGCAACAGCCACAGTGCACCAGCTATCACCTGTCACAAGGTTCAAGAGCGGGCTGTCTCCAGCAAGACCCTGAGCACATAGGCTGAACTCTCCCTTTGATGAGAGAAGACTAGGCCGGGTCACATCTAATGTTAGGGATTACAGATCGTGTCTTCTTTTTCCTCTCCTTGTATACAGAGGAGACCTAAAGGATCATGCCTTTTGCAAGAAGAGTATCCTGGAGGCCAGGACTGTCTGTCCTCCGCGCCAACCCCACGCCCTCCCTGGGACAGGCCACTGTCTTTATGGATGTCCTTGGGGTGAGGAAGTGAGTGAGTGTGGAGCATCCCAAGAGCAGGTGAGGTGACCAGCCACTGGACAGGGAGATGACATCTGATCACCCTCCATGGGGGAAGCTGCAGAGGCCAGCAACACCAACTGACTTGGTCACTGAGCCAGAAAGTGGCGAGAAAGGATGGGGTTCCGGACGGTTTCCCTGGCTCCCAGAGCCCATTTTCCCCCTTCACTGAAACTTCTCGCACAGGGACGGAGTCCAGTGACATCCTGGACGCAGAGAGGGGCCAGGAACAAAGGCTTTGCATCGAAACAGTTCACAGAAGCCAAACATTTCCCCCCATGGCTCTTTGGATCAGAATTCAGCTCTGATGAGAANACGAGAAAGGATGGGGTTCCGGACAGTTCCCCTGGCTCCCAGAGCCCATTTTCCCCCCTCACTGAAACTTCTCGCACAGGGACGGAGTCCAGTGACATCCTGGACGCAGAGAGGGGCCTGGAACAAAGGCTTTGCGTCGAAACAGTTCACAGAAGCCAAACATTTCCCCCCATGGCTCTTTGGATCAGAATTCAGCTCTGATGAGAAATCTTCATCTAGTCATGGGAAAATACTTATTAGAATGTTAAGGGGAAAAGCGAGATTGGAATCTAGGAATTGGTATCATTTCAAGCTTGAGAAAAGCAGTACACCACAGCATTTGTGTAGCTACAGGCACAAGAAAATAAGAAGGGAATACATGATATGCTAATAATTGCTATCACCAGAGCAGGGTTATGGCTGGCTTTTGTTATCCACTGTTTTCCTCCTTCGGTGAGCTTCTTTGGCCTTACAGGTCCATGTTGACCTGTGAGGCCACAGTCATCCTCAAGCCTCAGCTTCACACTCTGGCTGTGGATGCCCCCAGCCCCTGCCCTGTCACCTCGGCAGGTTGCTGAGGGTGGGTGGCTCTGTAGATAGCCAGAAGGCCCTGCTGATCACATTCCCTCCTCTGTCTCTCTTGGAGGGAGACCCTGAATCAGACCCAGAGCTCCCTGCCCCAGCCCCCAGGTCCTGGAAGGCTCTCTGGCTATCTCCTGCCTCCTCCTGGGGCAACAGGCAAGCCTGGAGCCCAGAAGTTGCCGCCAATATTCTTGTGAAACTCTCCGTCCTTTGCCTATGTGTCTGCCTTGCATGGCAGAGAAACGGCTCATGGGATGACAGTGGACCTGTGCCTCCTGGTCTAAGGTGTCCCTCGTAGTGCTGAGAGGTGAGCATTTGCCTGAAGGCCATCTCAATGTTCCTGCTCTTAAAAATGCCTTGGGCTTGGCTTTGTGTCCCACAGAGAATGGCACGAACCTTCTCTCCCCAGGAGCNGCCTTGCATGGCAGAGAAACGGCTCATGGGATGACAGTGGACCTGTGCCTCCTGGTCTAAGGTGTCCCTCGTAGTGCTGAGAGGTGAGCATTTGCCTGAAGGCCATCTCAATGTTCCTGCTCTTAAAAATGCCTTGGGCTTGGCTTTGTGTCCCACAGAGAATGGCACGAACCTTCTCTCCCCAGGAGCCTCTGAACTAACTAAGTGAAGCCATAAGAGGAACACTTACTGTTGTTTTATGTTTTAGTGAAAGAGTAAGAAGGCCCTGCAGTGAACCAAGGGCTTCCCAGATGGTGCTAGTGGTAAAGAACCCACCTGCCGATGCAGGAGAAAAAAGAGATGCAAGTTCAATCCTTGGGTTGGAGAAGATCCCCTGGAGGAGGACATGTCAATCATCTTCAGTATTCTTGCTGGAGAATCCCATGAACAGAGGAAGCCAGCAGGCTATAGTCCATGTGGTCGCAAAGAGTAGGACATGACTGAAGCAACTTAGCCCCTTGCACGCAGTGAATCAAGGAAGCCTGATTGTGTGTGTGTGGCGGGGGGCGGGAGGAGGTGTGTGCCTGTGTGCACACACACGTATACACACATACTCGCACACACGTGGACATCTCAGAGTATTGCAGAGGGTGCTCGAGGCTTTAGCAGCTCCCGTGCCACAAGGCTCCAAATGCATTTAAAAAGGAACAAAAGACAAAGCAAGGCTATTAAGCGTGTGGCACATTTTAAAGGTCTACTTTGAACAACACTCTAAACACCCATGAGCTTTTCATGGGGACTCTGAATCACCTAATGGGAAGATCATGGAAAATTCTTGGTCTGCTGGGCCACACAGGCCCCAAGCCTATAGAGCCTGGGCTGTCTCCATCCCAGGAGAGGCCGGGCGCCTTGGTCAACATTCAGAAGAAGCAGGAAGAGAGTTGGGGATTTGCAGACATTCCAAGGCTGCGCATCTTCTCAGGTATTTCCAGCCTGGACCAACCCTTGTCTGGTTGGAAGGGGAAAGGGGCATGAGATCCAGTGGTGTGGATGACGCTGGCTTGGTCTCACAGACCACTCGAGGTTGGAATGTTCCCTTCGGCATGAGTCCATCCACCACTTGTGGTTCCAGCCCCAAGCTAGCAGCCTGGGCAGCCTGGTAGTTTGGGAGACGCTTCCTGAATCCCAAAGTATGAGATCCCATCAGCTTCTCTGAGTCACAGGCTATAGCAGGGGGTTCAAGTGCTCCTCAGCCCATGCTCACCAGGTTTCCCAACAGCTACCCACTTCATCCACTTTACACAGCAACTCTGAAGGCTCCCCAGGGGGACACACTGGCAGGGCCCGGGGACATGCTGACTGTGGGGCAGGCTGAAGGCAGGGCCCTCAGGCTGTCAGAGGGCACGTCAGAATTGGTGTTCTGATAGGATGTTTTTGCAAGTCTGGGGCCAGGGAGGTCTGCCAGGCGGTCTGTGAGCTGCCAAAGATAGGTCCTGGCCTAGGAGCTCGCTGGGAGTGACAGAGGATGGCAGCAAGGTGGTAACACACGTGAGAAAATGAAATTCACTGGGACTGAGTATGTCCCTGCAGGCAGGGCCGCTCCCCGAGGCTGGGGCCTCGAGATACCCTACAGAGCCCTTCCTTCCGCTCCTGCTCGCAGCCCCCTGGGGCCTCCATCCCATGACCCGGCAGGCAGGCTGCCCCATCTCATCGTTACCACCCCCGCCCTCACATGGACCACTCGCTGCAGGTGGGCCCGCTCTCTCAAGGAGCAGCCCCTGCCCAGCAGTCCTCCAGAAAAGGAGGCTCCCCCCGTGAGCGGCAGAGAGTTGCTGGTGTGGGGGAGGGGTAGCAGGACCAGCGTGGAGGTGACAGAAAGATGCAGGATTCAGGGACCGGCCCTGAGGGTCAGGCAGGAGGCTCTGACGTGTAAATGGCTCTGTGCACATTAATTATGTGAGTGTCTACATCTTTCTGGGAAGGCATAAAGATGGAACTAAAAGTGGAAGTCAGGTAAAAAGTGAGGGTCTAGACACTTAAACATTTGTTTTTTTAAAAAATTTGTTGTTGTTGCACCTGAGTGGAGCTTCTGAGTTTTGTACTATTCAAGATTTTCATAAATAAAATTTTTTCTCACCAAAAAAAAAAAAAAAGATGCTGTTTCAGGATTGCAGAAAAGTTGCCATAAGAATACAGGGAATTCCTGATGCCTTTCACCCAGAGACCCAAGTGTGAACATGGTGAGACGGTCACCATCTTTGCTCTCTTCTCCTTCATCCTCTTTACCCCTAAATACTTCTCTGTGTGTCCCCTAAAAACAAGAAGTTTCTCATGCAAAATTTCAAAAATTATCAGAATCAGCAAATTAAGACCTCTACAGTCATCCCCGCAACCCTTATCTGTGGTTTCACTTTTTGTGGCTGCAGTTACCCAAGGTCAACCGCAGTCTAAAAATATTACATGGAAAATACCAGAAGTGAACAATTCGTGAGTGGTGAATTGCACGCCTTTCTGACTAGCGTAATGAAATCTCGTGCTGTTGACTCTGTCTCACGAGGGGCATGAGTCACCCCTTTGTCTCGCACGTCCTGCCTCTCAGTCACTTAGTAGACAGTGATCAGATCAAGGTGTTGCTGTGCTTGTCTCCAAGTGACCTCATTTTACTTAATAATGGCCCCAAAGCACAGAAATACGGATGCCAGCAAGTCAAATATGCCAAAGACAGGTAGATAAGTGCTTCCTGAAAAGTGAAAAGTTTTCAACTTAATAAGGAAAGGGTCAAAAAAAAAAAAGCATAGGCCAAGGTTGCTAAGATTTACAATAAGAACAAATGTTCTGTCTGTGAAACTGTGAAGAAAGAAAAGGAAATTCAAGCAAATGTAGCTGTCACACCTCAAACTGCAGCAGTTTATGGCCACGGAGCCTGATAAGTATTTAAGACGAAAAAGGCGTTAAATTTGTACGGTGAAATATTTTGCTTGACAGACGCCACATTCGATACCTTTTGTGACAGCGTGTTGCGCTATTTGTTTTATTAGTGACGGTTGTTGATCTCTTACTGTGCCTGATTTATAAATCAAACTTCTTCATAGGAATGCACAGAGAAGAGAAACATAGTAGATTAGGGTTCACTATTATCCTTGGTTTCAGGCATCCACTGGGGGTTTTGGAAGGGGTTTCCCAGGTGGCTCAGATGGTAAAGAATCTGCCTGCAACAGTGGAGATCCGGGTTCAATCCCTGCATGGGGAAGATCCCCCTGGAGAAGGGAATGGCTATCCACTCTAGTATTCTCACCTGGAGAACCCCATGGACAGAGGAGCCTGGCAGGCTACAGTCCATGGGATCGCAACACGACTGAATGACTAGCACACTACACTGCTACCTCTCTGGTGGAAGGTAAGGGCAACAGAATAAACCTGTTATCTAATATATACTCTTTTCCAGATTTCATCCATTGTCCCAATAATGTATCAGGGTAAAAGGAGCTCCCAGGTGTGCAGCCCCTTGGACATGGACAGCTCCCCACCTCACGTGCACCCCATGGCCTGAGCATTCCACAAGACAGCTCTCAGTCTTACAGCATGTCTTCAGTCTGGGCAGGCTGGTTTTAAGCTTGCGTCATAGGCAAATCCTGACTCTCAGCCCCCCAAAGCTGCCCTATTTGGCAGGCATCTTATCTAAATCTCCAGACGCTGGCTCTGTTTTGATAGAGGAATAGGACCATACCCTTGGCAGGCCCACAGCTCTGCCAATTCATCTTCATTAACGTAGAGCAGCTGCCCCCACTCCTGACCTTCCCAGCCAACTGTTTTCTTGTTCCCTCCTCTGCCCCTTGAAGAGGCTGCCTGAGTCACCAGCAAGAGCAGTCCTGGAGCCCAGCGGTCGGCTCTGCAACGGAGAACATTTTGAGTGATCATTAAGGATGTGTTTTTCCACATGGAAAATGTCAGGCCTCGGGCATTACTGCACTGGCAACCCCAGGGGACCCTGGGTTGGAAGTGATGTGTGCGCCTCAGGACCCCCAGGCCCACGGGGAGCTCCGAAGGTCCTCAAACTCCTCAGGGCCATTCATTAAAAATAACACAGCTTCCCAGAGATCAAGGGATTGTACACAAATCTGGTTTGCATTGCCTCGAGGGGGCTGGGGAAGAAGTGAGTGGATAAAAATATGAGCCTGACTCATAGCCGTGCTTGATAGGCCTGTGATCTGGGGTCAGCCGGAGCCCAGTGTGAGCTCACTGGTTTTTCATCCCAGGGACCTGCCGTTTCCCTTTCTTGCCTGACCGCCTCCTCACCTCAAATCCACGCCACACAACCCCCGTCCACACTGTTTGTCCTGCACGTGTTCTAATGGACTGGACTGGCCAGGCCACCAGGCACGCAGTGGCACTGCAGGCCCCTCCCAGGCTGGTCCCCTCTCCTGCGGACCCTGGAAGTGTTTCTGTGCAGCTCCTCACCCCGGGGACTCAGCCTTCAGACAGAGGGAGGTGGGTGGTCACGTGGGCTTCCGGGCGCCTAATGTCCTTGCTCTCCACAGCCAGGCCAGCCAAGTTTCCCATCAACCCCACTCTGCCTCCCACCAAGCTAAGAGGCGGCCTCAGACTCCAAGCAGACACCAAGCAGAAGCCACTTTCCATCTGCTCTGGAAGCAGAGGGCGGAAGAAGGCCCTGCTATCTGTGGTTGTCTAGGAAGGCTTCAGGAAGAAACCCGTCTGGGGCATTAACTATGTGTGGGCCTCTAAAAGGAATGAAACTGTGCCATTTGCAGAGACATGGATGGACCTAGAGACAGAGTGAAGTAAGAAAAACAAATATCATATAATATCGCTTATATGCGGAATCTAGAAAAATGATACAGATGAACCTATTGGCAAAGCAGAAATAGAGACACAAAGAACAGACATACAGACCCCAAGGGGGAGATGGAAGTGGGGTGAGCTGGGAGCCTGGAATTGACATATAGACTCTATTGATACTATGCATAAAATAGATAATTAGTGAGAACCTACAGAGAACTCTACCCAGTACTCTGTAGTGGCCTAAATGAGAAGGGAAGGGAATACAAAAAAGAGAGGATATACGTTTACATGCAACTGATTTACTTTGCTGTTCAGTAGAAACTCACACAACATTGTAAAGCAAGTATACTCCAATAAAAACTTGAAAATAATAAATAAAAGTGGGTGGGCCTGAGGAGGGTCTAAACACACTGGGTTTGGCGTGAGGGAGTCCTCTGCGATCCCTCAGAGTCAGTGCCTGCTTTTGCCCGTTAAACCTCAGCCCCTATGGGTGGGCACTCCAGAGCCTCTGGACCTTGCTGTGTTAAGGACTGGTGTGCTGGTCCCANAAATGGGTGGGCCTGAGGAGGGTCTAAACGCACTGGGTTTGGCGTGAGGGAGTCCTCTGCGATCCCTCAGAGTCAGTGCCTGCTTTTGCCCGTTAAACCTCAGCCCCTATGGGTGGGCACTCCAGAGCCTCTGGACCTTGCTGTGTTAAGGACTGGTGTGCTGGTCCCAGAGCAGGTCCAGGGAAGGGAAAGGAAATTTCTCAACATAAGGGACAGAAGTCTGTGACTTTATCTAATGTGAATGACAGTAAGGACATGCGCTCTTGTCGGCATATGTACAAAGAATGATCAATCAGTCCAGTGGGAGAGCATGGAAGCAAATGTGAGAGGGGGGTAGTCTGTATAAGCTTCCTAAAGGGGGGTGTTTCCTGAAGGGTAAGCCTAGACCAGCTGGCCAGTGGAAGGATGCTCTGTGCCCTTGAGTCTTGACACAGCTCTGTGTCTGCTGATTGTAGACACTCAGACACTCTTTTCTATTTTTCTGGCATTGCAGTTATGACTCTCCTGTATGCCCAGCATGACACCACGGATGGAGAAGATTTGGGGCAGAGGGGCCTGGGGCAGGAGCTGGGGGCAGTCAGGGAAGAGACCGGCCAGTTCAAGACAGCATCCTCCAACATCTTATGGAGAAAGCATGATGCAAAAAACTGTCCCTTATTAGAAGATTGCTAGAAAGCTTGTTGCTCATCCATCATTCAACAAGTAGTTGCCAGCAACCACTTCCATAGGCTGTGGCTCTATGTCACCCTGGGTTTGCAAACTGTCATTTGGACCCTTCCATCAGAACTTCCATGCCTCAGTTACTGGGCAGTTAGGGAGGGTCCAGGTCCTGGATTCCTCTGTGCAGTCAAAGAAATGGCCCAGACCCTGAAGAAGGGATAAGTTTAAATAATGGGAAGAGAAGAAAGTCCAAGCGATAACTAATTGTTACAGGAGGATTTGGTGACCACCAATAAATACACGGTCAGAAGAGAGACAAGGATGAAAGACTGACAATGTCAGTGTCTGCAGGGGTTACTGGGGTGCACTGTCAGATAAAGTGCCACCAGGGCTAGACCTGGCCATCAGCCCGGTGGGCATTCTTTCTACCTCAGCTCGTTACAAAACACACCTACAGCCTGCTGCACACAGATGACCACTTTCTAATGCATAATAAAATACAGGAAGATATGCTATCACAGAGACACAGCTGAATGACTTACTGAATGCCATGGCTCAGATGTTCATAATATGCCTAAATAAAAAAGAATAAGGAACTGACTTGGAAGAACTGTTTTCTGTTTGTTTTTTTTTATAAGAGTATCTACATAAGCCACTCACACTTGGAGCTTTCCAGGAGAAAGTCTTCAAAAAATACTGGTGGGAAATCCAGTGCTTCATTGACTCCCAGAGCACTCCATAAATGCTGGTGGCTGTCTGAATGGTGACTTTGCCTGGGATGAGCTGGAAAGACATGCTCTCATGGTTTTAACCATTTTTATTGGTCCCCCTGCCAGCCCTGTTCACATGGGCAAGATGAGGGTCAGGGGTCAGCTCCTGGCTCCTTTGCTCTGCAAGTTGCATGTAGATCCTCAGGCAGTCTAAAGTTAGACTTAGGTGGGAGGTCAAAGGCGCTGGGGTAATTTAGCCTTGGGAAGTAAACCACATCTTCCAACAAGAATGTCTTACTGGACAGATGGTGACCAGCTGTTCCTTTCATGGAGGGAGGAGAGATGTGGGGATTACATTTAGATAGAGACTGTTTGGATGGTGGGCTATGTTGGCATTGGAAGAGAACCCGAGGGACCTGTGATCTGCACTCCGAGAGATGTAAGCCAATGACTAAAGAGTTCCTTCTATATACATTAATCTTGGAGGCAGACCCTAACATTTAGTGGATGCTAGACAATGTCTGTTGGGAAATATTTATTAAACAGGGGATTTCAGGGTATATAGGTGTGTGTTAAACTAAGACATTTGCATGACTGTGACCGTGTACAAGATCAGTGAAGAAACCAGCACTTTCTCCTCTTCTCTCTCCAAATTGCATCTCATTTCTAGCCCGAGTGACCCACTACATGCCGATAACCTCTGCATGTTTTAGTATCTTAACGAGTCCCTCTTTTCTCCTTATGACTTTGAAAAACAACCAAACAAAGCCTGGCCCTGCCTGTGGGGGTCCCTGTCTCCCACAGTGGAGGATAAGTGCTCACAGCTGCTAGAACCTTATTAACAACTTCCATTTTATAATAGCTTCTTGGGAGAAAGCACCCCAATTATGACAAAAGAATATTTACAACATGTGAACTGCATCCATCTTCAAATTTAATGCTACAGTACAAGTAACCACCATTCTGGGCTATTGGATGTCAGGCTTGTTTGTGATTTCTGAGCTCTATCACTAAATTTATAAATCCAGGGATGAATGCCTGTCATAATGCATTATGAGAAACGAGATAATGAACTTGACACCCTCTGCCTAGTATCCAGTAGAGTCCTTCTTCGTTTTACCCTAGTAAAAGAAGTTAAAATGGGTCATGACCTTCATAAAATCAAGTTTGTCTCAGACAACACATCTGACCACAGGGATAGGCACGTTTGGATGCATGTCTGCTGAAAAGACCCAGCTGGGCTTGGCTGTGAACGGACCTACTTATCTGTTTCATTTTGTTTTATGGTTTTTCAACAAGTGTGGAAGAAGCTAACCCACTGTCATGTGATTTTTTCAATAAAAAAAGAAAACAGATAAAGGAAGAGCTGAAGAAAATGATTGTTTTTTACTACTTAAAACAAAAGTGTAGGTTGATGTTAGAAGAAAATAGAAAAAAAGAGAAGGATTTACTGAGTATTAGAAAGCGTAAAAAATAAAAAGGTCAGAGGGAGAAGGGAGGGCAAGTACATCAGGCTTGCTATAAAGATGGAAAGCTCACAATTTTAAAGGCTCAAAATGTCACCTTACAGTTCATATCTTAAAACGATATGCTCCATTTGTGGTTGTAGCTGTTTAGTTATTAAGTTGTGTACGACTGTTTGCGACCTACCAGGCTCCTCTGTCCATGGGATTTCCCAAGCAAGAATACTTCAGTGGGTTCAGGGGATCCTCGTGACCAAGGGATAGAACCCGAATCTCCTACATTAGCAGGTGGGGTGTTTACCACCCAGCCACCAGGGGAGCCTATATATTCTGTTAGGTCACTCAGTATCTTACTTGTTGAGCTTAGTGCAATATTTCCTTGTAATAAATGCATTTTCTTTTTTTTCCTTTTGTCTGTATCCAAGAACTCAAGGAAAACCTATGACTTGATCTAAAAAATATTCTCCTGAAATCTGTGACAAAGGAATCTCTGACAAAGAAGTTTCTCACAATTCTATGAATACAAGTGTATCTTTTGGAAGGATTAGCTGTGCTGTATTCTCTTACCAGCTTTGGGAATTTCAAAATGATTCTACAGTAGAAAGAAAGCAGAGACACACCCTTCTGAGCTACAATTTGTCTTTTTGAAGCTTCAGATTTTGGAACTACATCTCTGATAAACTCAATATAAATAGACCAGTGTCACTTCCCACGTGGTGGGCTTGTGGTAAAGAACCTGTCTGCCAATGCAGGCAACTCAGGAGACATGGATTTGATCCCTGAGTTGGGAAGATCCCCTGGAGTAGGGTGTGCAACCCACTCCAGTATTCTTGCCTGAAGAATCCTATGAACAGAGGACCCCGGTGGGCTACAGTCCATAGGGTTGCAAAGAGTCAGACAGGACTGAAGCAACTTAGCATACCCACACATTTAGCAGTCTACTCGAAAGCAAAAATGCCCAATCAATACTTTGCAAGTTATGTCTATGTTATATTAGCTTTGGGTTTATTGTTTGCTGCTATTTATCCACACATAAACCAGAAGCACTTCTCTTTCTGAAGGCAGCTTAGCACTGGGTTTGGTGATAAAAGACCCACAGCAGTTGTGGTCCACCTTCAGAGAAGAGTCCAGCCATCTTTTCTCATGTGTCCTATCACCTTATCATCAGCTGACGCTATTTCTAGCTTTAAATCACATAAACCTAAGACTTTATTCTCCAGCTTTTAATGGCAAAAAGATATTTTCAGTTTTGAAAGAGATAAACAAAGACCTGTAATTTGGCTTCCCTAGAAAAAGAACATGCATTTCTCCATCACTGTGGAGCCCTACAGAGCTTAAAGCATGAGCGAAGAATAACCATTATATTAAGATTATAAAATCAAGACAGAAGCAGCTCAAAATTTTACTTGACTGAGTGATTTGTGTCTTTATGGGTGGGATTCTTAAGAACATCTTAACACCAGATGTTCTTGGTGTTGATAAAACTGGTGTTTATTTTGACTTGACCCTTCCCTAGGGGCTGCGCTCTGAGAATCAGCAGGATTTTGTTTAAACTCAACACTTTACCCATTCAGAATGCAGACTGGGGGCTGTTTTTCCTTTCCTCTTTGTCCAGTGACTGGAAAGTCATTTCTGGGTCTCTGTAGGACTTGCTTTTGAGAAGACACACACATACTAACCTGAGAGCAGGGAACACACTATAAACAGGGAGATTCATTTCTTTGATAATGCTCAACTAAAGTACCAAGTCTCCTGAGAGAAATAACCTTTAAACATCAAATAAGCAATTTATAGAAGTCAGAAGCCACACCCAAAAGGGCCAGAACTCTGTTTTTAATGGAGAATGCCCGGAGACTTCAAAATGGCCCATCACCCAGAAGGATAATATGTCTTGTTTTCATGGCAACATGATCACTGACTTTTCCAAATCTTTGTAAAATGATGGAAAGTGGCTTTTCTAATGTAAACCCCGGTGCGATCTCTATTTACTAAACCACCAGTGGACCCACAGAAGGGATTTTGGACAAAGAGCCATTTCTTGCTATGATTACNAAGGATAATATGTCTTGTTTTCATGGCAACATGATCACTGACTTTTCCAAATCTTTGTAAAATGATGGAAAGTGGCTTTTCTAATGTAAACCCCGGTGCGATCTCTATTTACTAAACCACCAGTGGACCCACAGAAGGGATTTTGGACAAAGAGCCATTTCTTGCTATGATTACTCAGAAGTGGAAAACACTGCCTTTTTAATACAAGATGTGGTCTGTTTTATGATCCCACCTTCCACTGAAATTCCTTCCAGTCCACGTCGGTGTTCAGACATAGAATGAAGGGGAATGTCCACCTACAGACAGTTCTTGGTGGAACTAAGGACACTGTGCCTGACAGTTTATTTGCAGCAGCCTCTGGTAGCTCAGATGGCAAAGAATCTGCCTGCAATACAGGAGACTCAGGTTCAACCCCTGGGTCATGAGGATCCCCAGGAGAAGGGAATAGCTACCCACTCTGGTAATCTAGAGAATTCCATGGCAGGCTGGAATCCATGGAATCCATTCCAGGCAGGCTGCAGTCCATGGAATCACAAAGAGCTGGACACGACTGAGCAATTAACACTGCAATAACCACACTCTTCCATTTGAAGGCTAACTCCCCGAGAAGCCCACTGACAGCAGCAGTGTCCCCGGGCTTCCGAGGAGCGAGACACACAGGCAGTCAGAAGATGCTCCGTTTCTCCATCAGGCTCACCTCCCCCAGCATTTCCGTCGCACACGGGGGACCCTCTGACTCTCCAGCTCCCTCCTCAGTTTCCTCCTGCCCCTTCCCACCACCCCTCTCCTCCTGGTCCTCCTTTTCTCTCTCCTCCACCACTATCTAGAAGAAGGAGAAGCACAGGCCTGGCTCCAAGGAGGGCACAGATGTCTAGTGGGAACCAGGGACCTCCTCTCCTGGCACATGCCCACAGATCGGGGAGATGAGATCAGCCCCTGACCATCCCCAGGAGGTTTGGATGGGTTCTGTAATGACTCTGAGATGAGACTCAGAGACCCAAACACAACCAGATGCCAGCGGGGCCCTAACAGGAGGTCAGGAGCCTGGGGGATTGTGTCATTTCAAGTGATGCTCCTCTTAACAGTTCAGCTAGTTTCATAAACATAGACACCCTGTCTCACATGGAGACTCGGCCTTAGGTGCAGTGACCACAAGAGAGAAGTAATTCCCTTCCAAGCAAAACACAAGAGAAAGACTTGTGGTTTCAGCTCCGACGTGTAGAGCTTGGGAGTTGTGACTCCAGTGCTTACAGCAAGAAAATAACGTGCGTGAACTAACAGAAAAGCACTGACAGGGACTTCCCTGGTGGTCCAGGGTTCTGTGCTCCCGAT
The DNA here is from genome assembly GCA_006410615.1 of Neotragus moschatus. Taxonomy (NCBI): domain Eukaryota; kingdom Metazoa; phylum Chordata; class Mammalia; order Artiodactyla; family Bovidae; genus Neotragus; species Neotragus moschatus. Next base: position 2,804,762 of record SJYA01002033.1, read on the forward strand.
ACAGAGGCCCTGTGTTCCATCCCTGCTCGGGAACTAAGATCCTACATGTCACACTGAGTGTCCAAAATTGGAAAAGAAGAAGACAAAAGAACTAAAGAAAAGCATTGACATTTCCCGGGCCCACCAGAGAACATGCTCACTGGGTAAACCCGCCACCTCAAATCAGGAGGACAAGCACAATCAGAGGGGTGTCTCACCAGGAGGGTCACAGAGGAGTCTGCCTGCCTGGAGCCAAGCTGCTGGAGCTGTAAACTGGTGGGAACATTTAAATGATAATTTGGGTGAACTGTGGAAACCTGACTGTGGACCAGCGTGAGAGTGTGAAGCCTCTGGGGGCGGCAGTCTGAGTGAGGGGACCCCATAGTTTCATGGTTTTCACCTCTAGGAACACCATCGGAGTGTTAAAGACAGAGAGAAACAAAAAAACCCTCTTTCTATCAGGGAGCAGGAAAAGAGTGACCAAGTTGAAATAGACCAGAGCCTTTTCATAACAAAGACCAACTCAACAGGAAAGTGCTTTATGAGCACTTTATCTGATCTGGGGGAAGGGAAATTACCCACCGCCACCCCCTGCTACCTTTCTTGTCTCACTTAAGGGAGAAAAACCAATTGGGAGAGTAGCACTGACGTATATGCCACGTGTAGAATAGGCAGCTGGTGGGAAGCTGCTGTGTAGCACGGGGAGCTCAGCTCAGGGCTCTGTGACAACAGAGGGGTGGGATGGGGGAGGGGAGGGAGGGGGTATATGCACACATGTAGTCGGTTCACTTCATTGTACAGCAGAAATTAACACAGTCTTGTAAAGCAATTATACTCCAATAAAAAAAAAAAAAAGAGAGAAACCCTTATGAAGTCACAACCCAGAGGCACAGACCCACTAAAAGGCGGAGACCTAATCCTCCCTCCCACAGTTTACACCTCCCCCGAAAGATCACCTGAAGAGCTGCATGGTTCAGATTTTATTTAAAACAAGCTCTTAGAGAAACCCAAAGACAAAAGAGAGAAACAGGGATATTCAACTAATTCACGGCCAAAGACATCCACAGCTACATGAAACATTAAACACAGCACAATCCTAGCTAGATGCCCATAAAATTTCATTCCAAAAGCCTTTTAACTCAGTCTTTACCAGCCGATGCATTATGTCTCTCATTCAATAGAAAATTACAAGGCATGCTGAAAAGTCAAGAAGAAACAATCTAAAGAGAGAAAGTAAGTATGACATCACACATGGCATCAAATTTGAAACGATCAAACCAGAGAATTTAAAATAACTATGATTAATTTGCTAAGGGGGCTAATGGAAAGAGTAAACAACTTAAAGGACAGATGGGAAAAGTAAGCAGAGATGAAAACTCAGAAAGAATCTAACAAAAATGCTGGAAATCACAAATGAGGTAACAGAATGAAGACTGATTTTGATGAAGGCCTCTGTAGACTAGATGTGAAGGAGGACAGAATCAGTGAACTTGAAAATTTGTTGTTTAGTCCTTAAGTCGTGTCTGACTCTTTTGTGACCTCATGGACTGTAGACTGTCAGCCTCCTCTGACCATGGGATTTCCCAGGCAAGAATACTGGAGTGGGTTGCCATTTCCTTCTCCAGGGCATCTTCCCAACCCAGGGATCAAACCTGCGTCTACTGCACTGCAGGCCGATTTTTTTTTTTTTTTTTT
>SJYA01002033.1:2808501-2818547 GCA_006410615.1 Neotragus moschatus
TTTTTTTTTTTTTTTTTTAAACCACTGAGCCAGTAGGAAAGCCCCAAACTTGAGGTACTTCAGGGGAAATTCTCACACCGAACTGTTACATGTGTGATTGGAATGCCAGAAGAAGAAAGAGAGAACAGATTAGAAGAATATTTGAAGTATCATGGATGAGAAGCTTCTGAAATTAGTGACAGACAGGAAACTACTCCAAGCGCCAGCCTGTCTTTGGACCAGAGCCTCATGACCCATAGATTCTGGAGGAATGATGGCTTTAGAGTTTGTTTAACGATCCTAGCAAGGCTTCATAGCATGTGGATTTTCAAAGCACACATCACTGTCCCCAGTGTTCACCATAATGGTTGTATCCAGAGGGAATAATTGCTTGTAATTCTGAATGATGAGGCCATTTCCTTCACTCTTAAACACTCTTTAAACAAAAGTGCTGCCCAGTAAACTCATCCCATTAAATCTCATTACCTGAGAGTGAATACCACTGTCTAATGGACCGAAGGATTCAATTAAATGAAAGTTAGGCAGAGGCTTGGAATCTGTACAAGCACCATCCGAAATGCCTGCAGCATTTGGAAAATCATATAATTGAAATTGTACGTGGCCTCAGATGGCCGTAGCTCACAAAGAGACTCTGGACTTTTCAGCAAATGGCTCTGCTGGACATCCAAGTACTTTTCCCTTTTGTAGGACGGTTCTCTGTCTCCCAGGACCTCCCCCTTCCTTTCCTGTCATCAGCACTCACCCCTCCTGGGTCCTCAACCCCTGAGGGAGTTGGCTACATTTTCGCTATCTGTACTGTGAATTCAGGGGTCACTGCCTTCTGTATGCCATCCTGGAATTATTCCGTGCATCTGAATCACCCCTCATAAAGCAGAGAGGTACCCTATGTTTAAGCAAGGATCAAGTCCTCGATCCAACAGACTCTCAATTACNAGTTGGCTACATTTTCGCTATCTGTACTGTGAATTCAGGGGTCACTGCCTTCTGTATGCCATCCTGGAATTATTCCGTGCATCTGAATCACCCCTCATAAAGCAGAGAGGTACCCTATGTTTAAGCAAGGATCAAGTCCTCGATCCAACAGACTCTCAATTACGTTATTTTAAAAAGCAAAATACTCTTTGATTAAGGCACACTTCCCTGAAGTGACTCCATTAAGGCCATCTGGGATCAGCAGAGGAGAATTTTCTAAAAGGGAGAAAAGAAAATCGGGGGCCTTGTCAAAACTGTGAGTGTAGGACCATTAGTATCGGACACCAGGGCACATGCTTTGAAGGTAGCTTTACAAAAACACTACAAGTAGTGGTAACATGGTGGAGAAGCTGACAACGATGTCGCCTTCACCTAATGTCAGTGATATTTGTGAAGATTTGGAAAGGTCATTTCACGTTCATTTTGCAGCTACAAGTGAAATTACCGTTAGACTCAGAAATTGTGCTCTTGGACCTGTCTTCCAGAGAAATGAAAAACTATTCACAGAGGAACTTGCACACAAATAATAATAGCTCCAGGGACTTTCCTGCTGTCCAGTGGTTGTGACTTCACCTTCTAGTGCAGCGAGTGCAGGTTCCGTTCTTGGTTGGGGAGCTAAGATCCCACATGCCTGGAGTTCAAAAAACCAAAACATAAAACAAAGCAATATAGTGACAAACTCAAGAAAGACTTTAAAAGTGGCCCACATTAAAGAAATATTAAAATAATAACTCCAAACTAAAAATTACCCAATTATCCTTTGACAGGATAGGTAAATGGACTGTGGGACATGCATGCCATGGAGAATGGCTCAGTAATAAAGAAACAGACCAGTGATGTCCCCACAGCCTGATGGATCACAAGGAAATTACACGTAGCAAAAGCAGTCCGTCTCCAAGCTTATGTGCTGCCAGTGTCCACCCGTGGGACACTTGTATAAGAGCAGAGGATAGAGATGGAGAGCAGACTGGTGGCTGCCAGGGCTTAGGGATGAGGGTGTGCTTACGCACGGTGCGGCCAGGGAGCCTGCTGGTGGGAGCAGAAGTGAGTGTCCTGATGTGATGATGGTTCCATGAGGAGGTTACGCGTGATAAATCTGCATGCAGCTATATATGTGTGCACACACAGACGCACACACAGGAGTGCAGGTGAAACTCGAATAAGCTCTATGCATGGTACCACCATCAGTTTCCTGGGGTGGCTTTTCTCTGCAGCTGCTTAAGCATCACTATCAGGAGATGATGGGAGTGTGCACATCTTTGTGCCTTCCTGCGAATCTATATTTGTCTCAAATTAAAAAATTTTTTAAATCATTTCATGAACAATGGGCATTCATGTTTTAAATAACACGTGACTTTAAATGTGCATCTGTAATGCAATTACTGAATATAATATTTTGAGTGTATATTTTGACCGTTTTATCCACATCCACAATAATTAAGTAGTTGTCAAAAATGTCTCTTTAAAATATCTTTCCACAGTGACGATGGAATCATCTGACATTGGGGATGGCCTCAGTTCTGACACAAACAGTTTGAGCTCCTTCTTGGTGCCCACGGCTCGCCGGCTCAATCCTATCGACATAGGAAAGCTGTCTGTCAGTATCTCCTTCCACCAGCTTCGAAGTTCCCAGAGGTCAGAAACAGCCAGGAGGTGGGCAGAGCCGGCTTGACTCACCTGTTCCTTCTCCTTCCCTTGCTGCCTCTCTCACCGTCATTCGTCAAGGTATGGGCTCACTCATTCACTCAACAAGTGTGATGCCCCACCGCCCTCACTAGCACTGTGTGCTGAGGGCTGGGTGTACAGAGGAGCCCAGCAGGTAAGATCCATGCTCTCTGAAGCTGGCATCCATGTAGAGGAGAAAAAAAAAAAATTAAAACACGAAGGTAGATAAACTAATGAGGAATATCACTGGAACCGCGATTAGCACACAGCAATAGAAGCAGAGGACAGAGGAAGATGGGTGACAGGAGGGCACAGAGGCCACTTTCGATCAGAAGATCAGAGAAGGCCCCTCCTGGGTGATCCACAGAGCCTGAAGCCAGGCAACTGGAGGGGTCATCAGGGAAGTGAGGAGGAGGGTGGGGCCCTTCCAGAGGAAGCCAACAGCAGGTGCAAAGGCCCCAGGGTAGGAAATAGCTGGGTCTGTTGAGGCAGGAAGCCAAGGTCATGAGAGAAAGGTGGCCACGGCTCCTTGCGGGAGGGACATGGTGGGAGCAAGACAGCAACCTTAGGACCTAGAAGCTGGCCCAGAAGAGGGGATCTCGGAGGTTTCTGCTGTGCTGACTCCTACGCGATACCAGTTGTTCATTTTCAGAATCACATCATGAATTTTGAGAAAACTGAAAGAACATTTTAAGGTTCAAAATCCAACCTGCTGAGACCATGTGTTCTACTCCAGACCTTCCAGAACCTTGCAGCTCTCTCTGGCCTAGTTTAAGGCNGCATTCATGTTTTAAATAACACGTGACTTTAAATGTGCATCTGTAATGCAATTACTGAATATAATATTTCGAGTGTATATTTTGACTGTTTTATCCACATCCACAATAATTAAGTGGTTGTCAAAAATGTCTCTTTAAAATATCTTTCCAGAGTGATGATGGAATCATCTGACATTAGGGATGGCCTCAGATCTGACACAGTTTGAGCTCCTCCTTGGTGCCCACGGCCTGCCGGTTCAATCCTATTGACATAGGAAAGCTGTCTGTCGGTATCTCCTTCCACCAGCTTCGAAGTTCCCAGAGGTCAGAAACAGCCAGGAGGTGGGCAGAGCCGGCTTGACTCACCTGTTCCTTCTCCTTCCCTTGCTGCCTCTCTCACCGTCATTCGTCAAGGTATGGGCTCACTCATTCACTCAACAAGTGTGATGCCCCACCGCCCTCACTAGCACTGTGTGCTGAGGGCTGGGTGTACAGAGGAGCCCAGCAGGTAAGATCCATGCTCTCTGAAGCTGGCATCCATGTAGAGGAGAAAAAAAAAAAATTAAAACACGAAGGTAGATAAACTAATGAGGAATATCACTGGAACCGCGATTAGCACACAGCAATAGAAGCAGAGGACAGAGGAAGATGTGTGACAGGAGGGCACAGAGGCCACTTTCGATCAGAAGATCAGAGAAGGCCCCTCCTGCGTGGTCCACAGAGCCTGAAGCCAGGCAACTGGAGGGGTCATCAGGGAAGCGAGGAGGAGGGTGGGGCCCTTCCAGAGGAAGCCAACAGCAGGTGCAAAGGCCCCAGGATAGGAAATAGCTGGGTCTGTCGAGGCAGGAAGCCAAGGTCATGAGAGAAAGGTGGCCACGGCTCCTTGTGGGAGGGACGTGGTGGGAGCAAGACAGCAACCTTAGGACCTAGAAGCTGGCCCAGAAGAGGGGATCTCGGAGGTTCCTGCTGTGCTGACTCCTACGCGATACCAGTTGTTCATTTTCAGAATCACATCATGAATTTTGAGAAAACTGAAAGAACATTTTAAGGTTCAAAATCCAACCTGCTGAGACCATGTGTTCTACTCCAGACCTTCCAGAACCTTGCAGCTCTCTCTGGCCTAGTTTAAGGCTGAAAAGTGCAAAGCTGTGTTGAAGCTGGATCCCAAGTCTCCAAACCCACTCTGGGGGGCCCTGGGTGGGTGGCTGAATGTGTGGGAGCCACCCACCCTATACAAACCCCATACAAACTTCTTGATCCAGCTTAATCCTGCAGGTCTTCGGTGCTCTGTTCTAGCTTCACTAACTCCTTCCACTTCTCCCAGCACACCTTCCACCCCAGTTTAGACGAGTGTCCTTCGCATCACATGTAAGTAGCATGTGTGAGTACTCAGTCACTCAGTCGTGTCCGACTCTGTGATCCCATGGACTGTAGCCCTCTGGGCTCCTCTGTCCATGGGATTTACCAGGCAAGAATACTGGAGTGGGTTGCCATTTCCTTCTCCAGGGGATATTCCCAGCTCGTCTCCTGTATCAGCAGGTGGATTCTTTACCACTGAGACACTTGGGAAGTCCCATGTAAGTAGCAGCACTATTAATATTTGCTTCCACTACAGAGGAAGCTTCATGGAAGCAAGAGTTTCTCCCATCTTGTTCTCTGCTATGTCCCCAGGGCCCAAGGATACCAAGCTCAGAGTGGGAACATAGTAAAATATGTGCTGAATGAGCAAATACAGAGTGGCTTGAGGGGACTGTGCTGGTGGTCCTGTGGTTAAGACTCCACCTTCTAATGCGAGGGGTGCGAGATTGATCCCTGGTTAGGTAGCTAAGATCCCACATGCCGCAGGGCACCTGAGCTTGTGCACCGCAACAAGAGAAGCCCTGTGCTGCAGTGAAGCCCAAGCACAGCCACAATTTTTAAAATTGAAAAAATTGAAGAGTTTAAAAAAAAAAAAAAACAATGCATTGAGGATTGTGGGGTCTAGAGTCCTGCCCATTCTCTGTCTCTCTCAGCCTCAATGAGCCATATGATAACCAAGCTAAGGACGGGAAGGGGTGGGGGTCACCCTAAGGGGACTGTGAGCTCTAAGTCATGTTACAGAGGACCCACAAACCCCCCAGCGGGCTCAGGGCTGTAGCTCCTGGCCTTGTCTGAACACACAGAATCCAGAATGTGTCCGTGGCCTCGAGGGCTCAGGTTCTTGTCAATTACTACACATATGGCAATTTGTCTAAACTGCTGGGCCACATGGATAGACTGCTGCCTTCCTGGCCTGCTCTTGACATTTGTTAGCAGGAAGGTTGGACTGGCTGGTGATGACCAGGCAGCTGTCCCACGGGATCCATGGCAGGCAGCCCTACGGCTGAGGCCCACCCAGAAGTGCTACTGGGTCAGGGGCTAGAGTCAGCAAACTCATGTTCTCCCATAGAAAGTACAGCTTTGGAGGCAGTGGGTAAAGGAAAACCATCTCTCCACTCACAACACTTCTGAAACCTGATGGCTGGGTTTCCTGTACCATTTTCCTAACTCTCTGCAGAAACCAACTGGGGGGTCCTATAATTTAGCTCAATTCTGACAGTGGAGTTGACACAGACCCTACAGATGGAGGACTCAGCCCCACAGGACTGCTCCCTAAGTCCAGAGGCCAAGCACAAGCAGTGGGTCCCCAGCTTACCGACACCTCTGTTCTTTATGGCTACAAATCAGGGGTTCCCAGATCCTCCTCTTCAGTTTTGATAATTGGCTAGAACTACTCAGAGAACCTAGGGAGGTGCTCTACTTAACTGTTATCAGGTTGCTGTGAAGGATATTATAAAGTATACAAATAAACAGTCAGATGAAGAGATACATCGAGTGAGGTCCAGAAGGGTCCCCAGCACAGGAGCTGTGGAGTTGGGGCTGCACAACCCTCAGGGCACATTGGTGCTTTCACTAAACAGAAGCTCTCTGAGCCCTCCCATGTAGGGTCTTTATGGAGGTTCATTAGAGAGGCATATTTGATGAAATCACTGGCCACTGGCCACTGACTCAATCCCCTGCCTCCTTCTCTTCCCAGAAGGTTGGGGGTGGAGCTGAGAGTTCCAACTCTCTAATTACTGTCTGCTTCCTCTGACAATCAGCCCCCATCCTGAAGCCTTTGTGGGACCCACCAGGAGCAACCTCACTAGAATAACTCAGATGGGGTTGAAAGGGGCTTGTTAGGAATAACACAAGATATCCTCACATCCCCATCCCCATCATTTAGAAAATTCCTAGAGTTTTTAGAGCTCTTGGCCCAGGAACTGGGGAAAAGACCAACTATAAATGTCTCTATCCCCAAACCCTAGCGAGCCCGGACTTTCAGTTTTCAAGGAACAACCACCTGGAAGTAGCTTAAGTCAAAAGGGCAGATGTTTGTCTCACAACCCAAGGCCCACATCTAATAAAGGATCCAGTCCAGAGGCAGGACTGGCAGGACCCTTCGCTCTGGGCATCTCACTCACTCTCTGTGATCTAGAGACCTTGGTGGGCCTGAGGCTGTGATCCCTGCTCCTCCATCCACCATCACCCAGATTGAGGGGGAGCCTGAGTCCAGCCCAGAACTCCCAGAACAGACCTTTGGTTGGCGGAGCTGAGTGAAAGTCCACGTGGAGTGCAGTGAACCATGACTGGGGTGAGAGGTTATAATGAGTAAAACACAAGGCTGTGGAAACTGGATGTTAGCAGAGGGTCAATGCACCAGTGATGAGCTGGGCAGATACTCCAATAGAACCTACAGGATTGCCCGTGGATTTGGTATGAAGAGCTTCTACTGAACCACTAATAGGATACAGAGGAGTGGGAAACGCAGAGTGAGGAAGTGAGCATTTTTGCTGCATCTCTGGTTCATTTTACCCTATGTCATGGACGCATTAGCCATGGTACAAGCTGGAAGCCCCTGTGGTGAGGAGCTGCATTGTCTGGTATTCTGACAAATGCTAGACATTCTACTGGGGTCCCAAATAAGTAACAGTGACATCACCGCTATGGCTTTTTCATTACCTATCCTAGCATGGAAGCTATTTGTCATGTCTTAAGTAATTCCAAAGTAATCAAAACAAGGTACAATTAGTTGGAAAACCCATGTGTTTCTCTGCTAAGAATGATGTAACGGGGGGGAAAGGGGCAAAATGAGAGTTTCTTAGGTCGGGGCTTTTACGAGTAGAGAATGTTTGTTATTGCCATTTTTATTTCTGTTTTATTTGCCTATAAATTAGGTGTCATATCCAAAAAATTCTTGCCAAGACCAATATCAAGGAGTTTCCCCTTATGTTTCCCCCCAGGAATTTTATAGTTTCACTTGAGGCTTAAGTCTGTAATCCATTTAAGTTAATTTTTGTAAGTGGTGTAAGAATAGGAGTCTGGTTTTATTCTTCTGCCTGTGGTTATTCCATTTTCCCAACACCATTTATTGAAAACACTATATATTCTCCTGGAGTTTTCTTGACTCCCTTGTCAAATATTAATTGGCTGTATATGCAAAGGTCTATTTCTGCTTTTTCAGTTCTGTTCCACTGGGCTATGCATGTATTTTATTAGTCTTTTCAATAAATAATGTTAGAAAACAACAATTTTTTGGATATGACACCCAAAGCACATGGAACAAAAGCAAAAATAATTGGGACTAAGTTAAAAAGCTTCTGCACAGCTAAAGAAATAATCAACAAAATGAAAAGGCAACTTTAACAATATGAGATAATATTTGCAGATCAAATATCCCATAAGGGGTGAGTAGCCAAAATATATAAAGAGCTCCTATAATTCAATGGCAAACAAGCAATTCAATTTTTTTAAAGGCATTTCTCCAAAAAAGACACACAAACGGCCGATAGGTGCTTGGAGCAACTTCTCTGGCTGTGGTGTGGGGAATGGATCCCACTTCATATACACTGGAGGCAGATTGTTTATCATCTTTAGACCATAAAAAAAGATCAGTCCTGACTTAACCCTTTCAACACACAAAAGGCCCAGCAAGTCTGCCTATTCACAGGTCCAGAGGGTTTCTGGCAAGATCCACAGGAAGGGGCCACAGTGTATGTGTCTGGCTGTGAAACTGTGTCCTGAGCTCCTGCTAGGAGGAGCCCCATTTCCTGAAACAGCCCGTCCCCATTATGACCTGAAGGAAGAGGATGTGATCAACATCCTCTTTGAAGAGGATGGAAACTGGCCCTGCCCCTGTGTTCACACACCTTCTCCTACTCAACAAGGAAGAGTGGGAGTCCTCCCAGCCTTGCTCATCTTTGGGTCGACAAAGGTTGACACTGACTGGGAGAACTTCTCCCTGCAAGGAGAGTTCCAGGACTTACAATATAAGTATAAAAATTATATTTCAGGACAAATAAACTCTGGTTGTTCTCAAGCTCTTAGTGGGTTGATTTGAGAAAATTTCCTGAATTTTCTCTCGCACCTGAGGTAAACTTACCATAGAAAAATCTTAGCAGAAATGTGGTCAAAGAACATCTTCAAACAGGCCTGGATGAGCTGTAAATGCTCAGTTGAAAGAATGTGGATTCACAGATAAGTTAGGATTGAAGAGGCTCTGATTTTTGTTTCATTTCATTAGTTCACCAATAGCCTTTGATCATTAATTAACAAGAAGCATGTTAATAATGATATTTGGTCAAACCAGTCAATCCTAAAGGAAATCAATCCTGAATATTCATTGGAAGGACTGATGCTGAAGCTGAAGGTCCAAGACTTTCGCCATCTGATGCAAAGAGCCAACTCATTGGAAAAGACCTTGATGCTGGGAAAGATTAAAGGCAGAGGGAGAAGGGGGCGACAGGGGATAAGATGGTTGGATGGCATCACTGACTCAATGGACATGAGTTTGAGCAAGCTCCAGGAGATGGTGAAGGACAGGGAAGCCAGATGTGCTGTAGTCAACAGGGTCACAAAGAGTCAAACATGACTTCGTGATGAAACAACAACAAACTACTCATCCTTCCTAAAAAGTTTACACCCTGCCACCTCTGAGGATAACCTCTGTATCTAAAGCATACTTCAAAAGCAAGGATTAGTGTTGAGCACAGAATGTTTTTCACAGTCCTGAGTACCATTTTCCCACAATGCCAAGCTCTCTGATACCATTCCTCTTCCTTCACGAGGGTCGAGCCCATCCGTTACATCTCTAGTCGTGGGCAGCAGTGGAGCTCCAGGCAAGCTGTTGATCCTTGGGGACCATCACCAGGACACAGAGCCTCACACTGTGTCCTGCAGCTAAGGCAGCAATTCAGGCCAGCCTCAACCACTTTGTTCAGTCAGTTTTACTTCAGCTTTCAACTCTGCTGTGAGAACACATAACCTCCGACATGGAAACAGCCCCATCTGTGACCATGCATGTGTGTGTGTGTGTGCTGTGTGCTCAGTCGCTCAGTCATGTCTGACTGTCTGTGACTGCATGGACTATAGCCCACCAGGCTCCTCTGTCCGTGGGACTGACCAAGCAAGAATACTGAAGTGGGTAACCATTCCCTTTTCTAGAGGGTCTTCCCAACCCAGGGATCCAATCCAGGTCTCTTGCATTGCAGGCAGATTCTTTACTGTCTGAGCCATCAAGGAAGCCCCCGGTGTGACTGCTAGTATTTCAATCCCAGGAAACACACGTCCAGTGCTAAGGCCCCAATTTTGTGA
>SJYA01002033.1:2818810-2831877 GCA_006410615.1 Neotragus moschatus
CCCCTGTGTTCACACACCTTCTCCTACTCAACAAAGAAGAGTGGGAGTCCTCCCAGCCTTGCTCATCTTTGGGTCGACAAAGGTTGACACTGACTGGGAGAACTTCTCCCTGCAAGGAGAGTTCCAGGACTTACAATATAAGTATAAAAATTATATTTCAGGACAAATAAACTCTGGTTGTTCTCATGCTCTTAGTGGGTTGATTTGAGAAAATTTCCTGAATTTTCTCTCGCACCTGAGGTAAACTTACCATAGAAAAATCTTAGCAGAAATGTGGTCAAAGAACATCTTCAAACAGGCCTGGATGAGCTGTAAATGCTCAGTTGAAAGAATGTGGATTTACAGATAAGTTAGGATTGAAGAGGCTCTGATTTTTGTTTCATTTCATTTGTTCACCAATAGCCTTTGATCATTAATTAACAAGAAGCATGTTAATAATGATATTTGGTCAAACCAGTCAATCCTAAAGGAAATCAACCCTGAATATTCATTGGAAGGACTGATGCTGAAGCTGAAGGTCCAAGACTTTCGCCATCTGATGCAAAGAGCCAACTCATTGGAAAATACCTTGATGCTGGGAAAGATTAAAGGCAGAGGGAGAAGGGGGCGACAGGGGATAAGATGGTTGGATGGCGTCACTGACTCAATGGACATGAGTTTGAGCAAGCTCCAGGAGATGGTGAAGGACAGGGAAGCCAGATGTGCTGTAGTCAACAGGGTCACAAAGAGTCAAACATGACTTCGTGATGAAACAACAACAAACTACTCATCCTTCCTAAAAAGTTTACACCCTGCCACCTCTGAGGATAACCTCTGTATCTAAAGCATACTTCAAAAGCAAGGATTAGTGTTGAGCACAGAATGTTTTTCACAGTCCTGAGTACCATTTTCCCACAATGCCAAGCTCTCTGATACCATTCCTCTTCCTTCACGAGGGTCGAGCCCATCCGTTACATCTCTAGTCGTGGGCAGCAGTGGAGCTCCAGGCAAGCTGTTGATCCTTGGGGACCATCACCAGGACACAGAGCCTCACACTGTGTCCTGCAGCTAAGGCAGCAATTCAGGCCAGCCTCAACCACTTTGTTCAGTCAGTTTTACTTCAGCTTTCAACTCTGCTGTGAGAACACATAACCTCCGACATGGAAACAGCCCCATCTGTGACCATGCATGTGTGTGTGTGTGTGCTGTGTGCTCAGTCGCTCAGTCATGTCTGACTGTCTGTGACTGCATGGACTATAGCCCACCAGGCTCCTCTGTCCGTGGGACTGACCAAGCAAGAATACTGAAGTGGGTAACCATTCCCTTTTCTAGAGGGTCTTCCCAACCCAGGGATCCAATCCAGGTCTCTTGCATTGCAGGCAGATTCTTTACTGTCTGAGCCATCAAGGAAGCCCCCGGTGTGACTGCTAGTATTTCAATCCCAGGAAACACACGTCCAGTGCTAAGGCCCCAATTTTGTGACGAGCCTTCCAATGCTGTGATAATTAAAGGTTCCCGCCAGAGGTGCAGTCACCCAGGGCCCATGACGCCTTTTCCTGGATACCCTTGACCAGGAGACACACATACCAGGCAGGAATCAGGCTCCATGGCCCCGGGCTCCTTCCACAATTCAGCTTCCTGGCGCCTGCATGAAGAGTTCCAATGAAAATCACTATTGTCCCTTCTAATTAGACAAAAATCCCGGACATGACTAGGCCTTGAAAAAAAAGAGATTCTGCAAGAACTTCTGCTTACCTGTTTTTGTCCAGTCTGGACATGAGGGTCTTTGTTATAATGCTCAGGAGAGGAAAAAACAAGTCATGTATTTTTTATCTTGGAATATTTTGAAATAGTAGAACTTTTAATAGACCATTCCTGAACCTGAACTATGCAACGAAAAATCTGGTGTTTCTTTGATTCCAGCACACACCCTTTCCCCTGTATGCTTTACATTCCTAAAATTGGGATGCTATCAAAGTTTACATTTCATGAAAGCAAACCAAAAAAATCCTGCTGTTGAATTGATTTTTATCTTCCATTTTGAGCTTCTGAATTATGGGAGTGTGGAGTGTGTTGTTCACTACAGGATAAATTAAAGTGTAAATACCTACAAGAAACATGAAAGATTTTTTTTTCTGACAGGTTCTGTTACCAGGTCACAGTTCAGTTCTTCCTTGGCAAAGAATGTTTCCTGTCCTCCATCAGTCTACCTTCTCCTGATTCCCAGTTCTTCTGTTCCTCTTGTCTGTATTTCTTGGCCCAACCTGATCGCCTCTGGGCTGTCCCATTGCTGTTTTAAGATCCTAAGACGTTCCCTCAATATTCCCTATAAGAAAATACACTTTTTTCAACCACCTCTTTCAGTGGTTTGCTACTGCCCTTCAAAACTCCAGTTGCCAGCAGATATTTCTAGAATTGGCTCCTTTAAACAGTTTGGACTGAAAGCCAGTTGTCATACCTGGGGGCTCTTGAAGTTCTGCTAGAATATATGCCATGATCCTGGCTGTGGCTGGAGAGTTCTGATGTCTTCTGGAGGGAGGAGGGACAAGCAGGCTGGACTGCTGTGGGCAGGACCGTGGGTGTGCCCAGTTCTGTCCTGTGCCACCCCTTCCCCTCTGTCCTCACCGCCTTCCCAAACCCTGTTCGACCCCATCCCTCAGACCCCAGCTGTCTAGCTCCTCAGGAAACACTATTCCTGAAACGGTTCTCTCCCAATGGAATAGTCACTCAACAACACAGTAAGTCCCCTACATATGAGCAAGTTCTGATCAGAGAGCACATTCGTAAGTCGAATTTGTTTGTAACCCAACAAAGTTAGCCTAAGTACCCAATGAATGCAGTTGCCTATATAGTACTATACTGTAGCAGGCTTATAATACTTTTCACACAAATAATACATAAAACAGACAAACATAAAAAATAAAGAAAATGTGTTTAGTCTCAAGTACAGCACCTTGAAAAGCACAATAGTACAGCCCAATGGCTGGCATATCAGGGCAGGCATCGAGTGAACAGGCAAGAAGAGTTACTGACTGGAGGAGGAACAGGACCTGAGAGATGGTAGAGCCGAAGGAAGTGAAGGGCAGCAGGAAGTGAAGGGCAAGCTGATTTCGCTCATGCCTGACTTTGATGGAATGCGAGTTAGCACTTTTGAAAGTTCGAAATTTGAAGGTTCATGTGTCAGGGTATTACTGTATATGTTTTTAAAGTGACTGTCTTGTGTCTACCACAGTGTAGGTACCCCAGTGGTCAGCAGAGTAGCCCATGACATAGAAGGGTGTTTTTTTTCAGGTATAAAGGCTCTAATCTCGTGCCCATTTATATCGCAAGGACATGTTATATGCACAGGAGTTCCCAGGACATTTTGGAAAAATAAACGAAAATCTATGGCTGTCCCAACACTAACTGGGGCCCTGTCCATGGTCTGAATGTTTGTGTTCCTCCAAAGCTCACACATAGAAAGCCTCATGCGCCATGTGATGGTATGAGGAGGTGGGGCCTTGGGAGGTGCTGAGGTCCTGAGGGTGGAGCTTTCATGGAATCAGTGCTCTTGGAAGAGACCCCACAGAGCTCCCCCAACCCTTCTGCCGTGTGAGGACACTCTGAGAAGACAGCTGTCTATGAAGCACCAGAACACACCCATATGGACGCCTTGATCTTGGACTTCCAGGCTCCAGAGCTATAAGAAATAAACTTCTGGTGTTTACAACCAGCCTAGGCAGTGGTATTTTGTTACAGCAGTCCTCAAGGACGATAGTGGCCTGATGGGTGAATTAGTCTGAGGAGACAGTCCAAGGGGCTCAGGCAGAGAAGAAAGGCCTTTAGGATCCAGGAGGCAGTGACTGGAGTGCATGAGAGCCTCAGCGCTCTAGGAGAGCAATGCCCATGTGAGACGACTCCTCAAATCCAAGTTCAAAGACAGAAAGAGGGGAGGTCCCATTCCTGTGCTCGGCTGTGATGGAGATGAATTTGTACCACTCAGAGATGGGCATGGTGGACAAAGAGACTGACCACAGCAGGAGTGAACGGTGCAGCCACAGAGGCCCAAACTCACCTCCAAGGTATTAGAGGTTTGAGATGTGGAAGCAGGAGATGATCCAGACTCCAGTGATGCAACAGGCTCCCAGGCAGGGGTCAGGTAGTGCTGGAAGACTTTGAGCAGGCAGGAAAACAGTCCTGCAGCTCAGGTACCTGAACTGACTTGCTGCCAGGGGTGGGCTGAGCTGACCCGGCCTGACGTTTCACATTCCAAAGGATGATGTATAATCTCAAAAATAATACAAAGTCGGTACCCAGAAAACTGTGTGTCCACATTGGTTCCAGGGCTTAAAACAAATTAAGTGAAGATAAAACATACATATCTTTTTTGGTCACACTGCACAGCATGCAGAACTTCCCTGAGCAGGGATTGAACATGTGCCCCCTGCAGTGGAATCACGAAGTCTTAACCACTGGACCACCAGGGAAGTCCAATAAAGCATGTTTGCTTAAAAATAGAACTGACTCTCCTTCAAAGACCTCATACAACTCAGTATCAAAAAAAAAAAAAAAGCACAAAAACAACCCAATGACTTGTCATTTAGATTTTCATATCTTGGCTAGAGAGGAATAAATTCAAAGGAGCATATGTCTTTTAGAATTAGTGTTTTTGTTTTCTTTCATAAAATGCTCATAAATGCTATGGCTGGATCGTATGATGGTTCTATACTTAATTTTCTGAGGACCCTCCATACTGTTGCCCATAGTGGCCTCACGAACATACATTCCCATCACCAGAGCATGACGGTTCCTTTTTCTCTACACCCTCATCGATACTTGTTAATGACTGTCTTCTGATGACAGCCATTCTGACTGGTGGGAGGTGACATCTTGCCATGGTTTTGGTATGTATTTCCCTGACGATTAGTTATTTGAGCATGTTTTCATGTGCCTGTTGGCCACTTGTATGCCTTCTTTGGAAAAGTGTCTGTTCAATGCACTTCCCATTTTTCCACCTGGTCGTTTGGATTTTTTTGATATTTAATTGTATGAGTTCTTTGAAATAGATATTAACCCTTTATCAGATGAGTTATTTGCAAATATCTTCTTCCATTCAGTAGGTGGCCTTTTCTTTCCATTGATAGTCTCTTTTGCTGTGCAAAAGCTTTTTAGCGTGATATAGTCCCATTTGTATATTTTTGGTTTTGTTTTCATTGCCTGAAAAGACATATCACAAAAGTATTTCTAAGACTGATGTCAAAGAGCATACTGCCTGTTTTCGTCTAGGAGTTTAATGGTTTCAGATCTTATATTCAAACCTTTAATCAGTTTTGAATTTTTTTTCTACACAGTATGAGAAAGTAGTCCAGTTTGATTCTTTTGCATGTAGTCATCCAATTTTTCCAACAGTAAATACCAAAACTAAAACTGTTGTTTTTTTAAAATGTATTAAGTGTTTCGTATATCACTCAATCTTTTTTATCAGCTTCATTTGAGAATACAGTCTTAGCCTAAAATTACTTATTTTTTGAAATTTGAAATAGAATCCCATTATTATACAATCCTTACTTTGTTATCATCATTTCCTGTTATATAAATTGTAAGAACAAAACAACCACAAAACACAGGGTTGAATTGAAGTAAGATAGAGAAAAGAAGCAACAACTCTTATTTTTTAGGCCAATTCCCATCAATAAATGTAATGGACAATAAGTGAACACCATTTATGCAAAGGCCTCTCCGCTTTTATAGCTCTGAGCCCACGCAAAATGTGACTTATTGTATGTGCCAATATGCTCCTCTGTGTCTGATTCTTGAATTTTAAATCCTGCCCAACTCCTCACTGCCTTACACTGGGTTCAATGGGGACACTTTCTTGCTGGAATAACACTCCTCTCTTCTCCCCATCAGTCCACTCACTCTTGTGCCCACCCTGAGTCACTGCAGCGATGAGCAATGGGATGAGTAATGATGTCTGCTGCTGCTGCTGCTGAGTCGCTTCAGTCGTGTCCGACTCTGTGCGACCCCATAGATGGAAGCCCACCAGGCTCCCCCATCCCCAGAATTCTCCAGGCAAGAACACTGGAGTGGGTTGCCATTTCCTTCTCCAGTGCAGGAAAGTGAAAAGTGAAAGTGAACTCGCTCAGTAGTGTCTGACTCTTAGCGATCCCATGGACTGCAGCCTACCAGGCTCCTTTGTCCATGGGATTTTCCAGGCAAGAGTACTGGAGTGGGGTGCCATTGTCTTCTCCATTATGGCCATAGAAAGTGGTGAGCACAGGGTTACTGTTCACCCAGCTAGAGGACCCAGAGCCAGCATCAGTGTCATTATTTATGTTTAAAATTTCAAAATGGTACAAAGGAAAGAAGCTCCCCTGAAGTGAGGAAGGGGCAGTGTGAATGTCTGTAGAGTCCTTTCCCCTCTCGCAGTCCCCGTTCCTGGGTTAGTTGGAGCAATCAGTCAATGCAGTGTCTTCAGTGACTTCTTGGGTCATGCAGTGCCCCTCTCCTGCATTCATTGATTGATAGATGGATTAATTCAGTCATTGTTCTGCACTTTAACCCTATTGCACTTTTATTCCCCCTCCTGCATAGGAAGACATGTTAATATGTGCAATGAACGTCCTTGTAAAGGTATATATACTTGAAGGAGAGTGGTTTTGCTTCTCTTTCCATTTTTTATTGTTTAGTCCAAGAATTTTCATGAAACAAAATCATCCCCCACAGGGGTCTGAACTGAAGCCACTTGAAATTGGTCACCTTGCCAGATCTGTAAGACAGCAGTATATGGGGACACACAGGATATCCCAAATAAGTAGGGGAAGCCACCAGTTATGGTCAGGACTCAGAGGCAATGGAAGACTTCATCAAGAACAGAGTAAAACCTTGGGCTCACCTTCAGTTTGGTGTGTGTGCAGGTTAAGTCGATTCAGTCATGTCTGATTCTTTGTGACTTTATGGACCGTAGCCTGCCAGGCTCCTTTTTCCATGGGATTCTCCAGGTAAGAATACTGCAGTGGGCTGCCATGCCCTCCTCCAAGGGATCTTCCCAACCCAGGGATTGAACCCACATCTCTTATGTCTCCTGCACTGACAGGCAACTTGTTTACCACTAGCTGCTGCTGCTGCTGCTAAGTCACTTAAGTCGTGTCTGACTCTGTGCGACCCCAGAGACGGCAGCCCACCAGGCTTCCCCGCCCCTGGGATTCTCCAGGCAAGAACACTGGAGTAGGTTGCCATTTCCTTCTCCAATGCATGAAAGTGAAAAGTGAAAGTGAAGTCGCTCAGTCGTGTCTGACTCTTTTCGACCCATGGGCTGCAGCCTACCAGGCTCTGTCCACACTAGCACCACCTGGAAAGCCCATATTTATTATGAAACTGGATGGAATTTTATATAATGTAAACTCTGTTGTTGACCCCAAAGTGGAGCCCTTGAAGGGTGACAGAATACACCACCCCAAAATAGTCCATTTTGGTGTAAGAGTTACTTTGAGATAAAGGCACATTAGAAATAGCAGGTTCAAGCAGGCCAGTCTAATCTTTACTTTCTTCTTGGAAACCCAAGATTAAACCTCCCATTTAAATGAAAGATGTCTTCCCTTTTCCAGAAAGAAAGTAGCACTTTTATCATTAAGGATGAGAAGTTGACACAGACGGAATTTTATAAGACCAACCTCATTAAAATAATTCTTATCTCCCTTTGGCCTCCACCCAGAGTGCAATTACTTTCACAATCGCCTCTCTTTGCTCAGCTTATTATAAAAAAAAGCATGCAGGGCCATTTTGGGGGGACTTTATTTTTTATAAGGATTTCTGTATAATGTACATATACATTTTACTAACTGCTTCCATGTCAGTTTCATTTTCAGGCCCAGCCAAAAACATCTCAAAGAAGACAGAGGTAAAATTTTGCTTCCTCAACACACTGAAATGAAAAGTTGGGGGTTGAAATGTTATCTTTAAAAAGCATGTGCTTGTCTCTAAGGAGTTTTTTAAGGTACTGGTCCAGTATGGTGAGCAGCATGCAGACATGAATACCTAGATACTCTCTATTGGGCACATGTGTGCTAAGTTGCTTCAGCTGTGTTTAACTCTTTGCAACCCTATGGACCATAGGCCACCAGGCTTCTCTGTCTATGGGATTCTCCAGGAAAGAATATTAGAGTGGGTTGCCATTTCCTCTTCCAGGGTATCTTCCCAACCCAAAGATGGAACCTGTATCTCTTATATCTCCTGCATTGGGAGGCAGGTTCTTTACCACTAGTGCCACCCAGGAAGCCCATGTACAGATGCTATATAAAGATGGAGACTGAACGAGAGCACACTGTCCTTTCTCTCTTGAGACAGTAGGTATACAGTCCTCTCCTAAAATAGAGTCGGAGAGTTCTTATTCTGATGACTCATCATTAATGAACTGTGGAAGGAGAAAGGAAAAACACATTCCAGGGATAGGATGTAAGTTGCCTCCAGACTGAGTAACAAGGAGTAGAGGAGAAGGACACTGACCTTCCGAGAGAATTCTAAGAGGAACTCATCATCTGGATTCAAGGATTTGCAGGGCACATTGGAGAGCTACTAACAAAAGCATAATGTCTGAATCTTATAGCATTCAATAATATCCAACTTGGGTGGTCTATTAGGAATCTGGCCAAGGCAGACTTCCTACTCTGAGTAAATCCATTAAATGTTCTAAAACAGATACATGAATTTCAGCTTGAATTCAGGAGAGTTAGGACTGTTGCTAAGGAGCCAGTCGCTTGGATTGGTTGCTAAGGAGTCAGAAGTAAGGAAGCAGAGCCCTTGAAAAGTGCCCTTGTCTGATGGAAACAGAACACAAATTGCCTTCATTTCCCTGTTGGATTTTAGCAATTTTCAAAGAGGCCTTGAGGCAAAGGGAAAGGTTAATGGGGGTGTGAAATATATAGCAGTATTTATTTATTTAGATAAGATCATTATACTTCAGCAGTAGCAGAAGAGTAGAAGCAAGATCCTTTGGATGTCTGGTCCCCCAGGGAGAAGAGCTTAAAACTGTCCTTGGACATGTGTCAGTTCTCCTGAACCCTTGCTGATAATAGTGGACACACACATTCTCAGCCCAGAGAGAGGGCTGGCCCTGAAATTATACCCACTATCCACAATGGCCCTAGGCTACCAATTATAGGAAACTCAAAATGCCTTAGGGGTTTTATTGATTTTCAGAAGAAAAACAAAACTTCCAGCACCGGACAGCAGGGCTTCAGTTGAGAGCTTGAGAATTTCTGATAAAAGAGAGAAAGACTACAGGACCAGTGATGACTATTATCATCACCTGGCCCCAACTGATCAATTATCAGGAATCTTAATATTGGGAATTTTATATTTCAGAGTAATATACATAGGTTGGTAAATCAAGCATTTAAAGCAGGTTTTCTTTTATAAAAATTTTATTTTAAAAATATATTTATTTTTAAATTTCTTTTTCAAAAGTTGTGTTTATTTATTTGACTGTGTTGTGTCTTGGTTCCAGCACTCAGGATCTTTCCTTAAGGTGTACGGGTTTAGTTTCTCCATGACATGTAGGATCTTAATTCCCTGACCAGGGATTGAACCTGCAACCCCTGCATAGGGTCTTCCTAGGTGGTTGCTAGTGGTAAAGAACCTGCCTGCCAATGCAAGAGGGAGAGACAGGTTCAATCCCTGGGTCAGGAAGATCCCCTGGAGGAGAGCATGGCAACCCACTCCAGTATTCTTGCCTGGAGAATCCCATGGACAGAGGAGCATGGCTGGGTACAGTCCAGAGGGTCACACAGAGTCAGACATGACTGAAGTGACTTAGCATGCGCGCACACCCCTGCACTGGAAGACAGATTCTTAATCGCTGGGCCACCAGGGAAGTCCCTAAAGCATATTTTCTTATAAAGGTTTTTAATAAGGCAGAGAAAACCCACAGACTGCAGGTTCCCAGGGCCTCGGGGAGTCTGGGGTGAGACCCGTGAGCAGATGTCTGGAGCCTTGGCAGATTGTCCAGGATAGGCCTGTCTGGGCACATGGCCACCCTGTCATGGCTATCAGTACCTCTGTGGAAATCAGCTCCATGGGGTAAGAAAGAAAGAACAAGGTCAAAGCAAGTGTCATACCAGCCAGGACTCATCTGAGCTGGGTGTCATAGCCAAACCTTAGAAGTTGTGAGAATCACCAACCAGTCCTAAAAGCCTAGGTTTGAGGGGTCTCTTGGGTTACAGACCAACTGCAGTCCTGGTGCTTCAGTGAGTCCCCCGTGGTGGCCGAGCTGGCTGATCTGCAGTTGATCACCAGAGGTCACGTCTCAACCACAACAAGCCTCCTACCTTGCCTTTGGACAGATCCATAAGCAGGTTGCTGAAACTACACACTAAGAAGGGGTCTGGTCAGTTCAGGACTCCAGCAGACATCCTCCTGAGGAACATACAACCAAGCACAGTGTGGGTCCCTGCCCCTTCCTCTCCCTAAGTCTGTGTCCCAGGACACTCTCACTTTTGCCAGGAGAGCCTTTGACCTTCCCCCATATGTGGGCTGCCTCTGAGATGCAGGAGATGATTAAAAAAAAAAAAGGGCCAAGGATTCTTGGCTGAAATCTCCAGCACTATCTCGAAGCCCTTAACTTTTGCTGCACCATTAGAGCCAGTCAGAACTCATTACCCAAGTCTGGCACCCTGTGTCCCTAGACCTAGTCCAGGAGCAGCTGAGTCCATTGTGTTGCTCCCAGAGGAAAGTTCTCCAAAGACATCTGTTATCTGTGGGTGGTGGGGACTTCAGGATCAGTTAAGGCTTCTGCCAATGGCGGACTAAAGCTATCCTCAATATAATGTGCTGATGTGCTGGAAAAATATTCTAAAGCATACTTTTGAATGCAAGGCAGCTCTTATTAGTAAGGGAAATACTCGGCTGGCAGAAATGAAGTGAGGACAGGAGTCCCAAGAGATGAAGAAGTGCCAGCACCATCAGCTTTTTGGGAAACCTGTTCTTGCCAGGCATCCTAGACCCTCTGTTTTAGCAGCTGGAAGTGTGGGGACCACTCCGTGAAGATGGAGAATAAAGTGGGGAGGCTCACCTATCCAGATAGCAAAGTATTACAAAACCATGGTCCTTAAAGTGAGGTTTCAGTAGAGAGAGAGAGAAAGAGAAAGAGAGAGAGTGGGGAGGGAGGAAGAGAGACAGAGCATCCCATGGGGCAGAATCGTGAACCCAGAGACAGGCCCAGGGGCACAGTCAATAGACAGGCACAGCTGAATACCTACATGGAGAGCAGCACATACACCTGCCTCAGTCAGTAGCTTGGGGGGATAAAGGTTAACTGTAAGAGCGAAATTTCATACTTTTATAAGTTCATATAAGAGTAAATCCTTGGGATGTCAGAGCCAGAAAGCATTTCCTCAATTAAAGTTGAAAACACAGACCACAGGGGAAATAGTGAAGCATCCAACTTCTTAAATCGAGATCTTCTCTTTGTCTAAAGACCTCACAGAGGAAGTTGGGGAAAGTGCTGCGTGGACAGAGAGTAATGGATTGGGGAAAAGAAAGAACGAGAGAGAGAAACACAGATCACTAATACAATGAGAAGACAGTTCCAAAGGGGAAAATTGGTAAAAACACAGACTGGCAATTCACAGATGAGGAAACACAAATGGCCAAGAAACATTAAGGAAAGCTCAGTGTCACTCGTTAACAAGGAAACGCAAGAATGCATTTTACCACATTCAAGCCAGTTGGCACAGTTAAGATATTTGGTCACACCCACTGTTTGGCAAGGCTGTGGAACAACATGGAAAGGAACTGTTACAAATAGCTGTTAGGGTAGAAATTAATGCAATTTGACTTTATCCAGTAAAGTCAAGCCCTGCTTACCTATGCTGATCAAATTCTTGTCCATGTGCTTCAAGACATGTGTTCAAGAATCTTCCTGGCAGCATCCCTCTGATAGCAAAACCCACAGACAACCCTAAAGTCCATCCATAGGAGAAGGAACAGATGACCTCAGGGCAGGGGTTTCTTTTGTGGGTGCAATGAGAAGGCACTAGGGGAATATTTGCAGGCTGATGATGTATTTCTCAAACACATCGGCTGGTTGGCATGTGGATTTTATTTTATTTCCATGCTGGAAGCCTGGAGTACTGCAGTCCATGGGGTCGCAAATGGTCGGACAAGACTTAGCAACTGGACCCAGCAACTGAACACCACCACCACTATGTGCAATATATATTGTAGTTGTATGTGTCAAGCATTCCATGGCTTAAAAACCCCATTTACAGAGATCCGATCTAAGTGACAAATAGATTCAAGGTACTAGATCTGATAGACAGAGTGCCTGAAGAACTATGGATGGAGATTTGTGACATGGTACGGGGACAGGAATCAAGACCACCCCCAGAAAAATAAATGAAAAAGGCAAAATGGTTGTCTGAGGTGACCTTACAAATAGCTGAGAAAAGAAGAGAAACTAAAAGCAAAGGAGAAAAGGAAGTAAATACCCATTTGAATGCAGAATGCCAAAGATTAGTAAGGAGAAATAAGAAAGCCTTCCTCAGCGATCAATGCAAAGAAGTAGAGGAAAACATTAAAATGGGAAAGACTAGAGATCTCTTCAAGAAAATTAGAGATACCAAGGAAACATTTCAAGCAAAGATGGGCACAATAAAGGACAGAAATATTATGGACCTAACAGAAGCAGAAGAAATAAAGAAGAGGGGGCAAGAATACACAGAAGAACTGTACAAAAAAGATCTTCATGACCCAGATAACCATGATGGTGTGATCACTCACCTAGAGCCAGATATCCTGGAATGTGAAGTCAAGTGGGCCTTAGGAAGCATCACTATGAACAAAGCTAGTGGAGGTGATGGAATTCCAGCTGAGCTATTTCAAATCCTAAAAGATGATGCTGTGAAAGTACTACACTCAATATGCCAGCAAATTTGGAAAACTCAGCAGTGGCCACAGGATTGGAAAAGGTCAGTTTGCATTCCAATCTCTAAGAAAGGCAATGCCAAAGTATATTCAAACTACTGCACAATTGTATTCATCTCACAGGCTAGCAAAGTAATGCTCAAAATTATCCAAGCCAGGCTTCAACAGTATGTGAACTGTGAACTTCC
>SJYA01002033.1:2842954-2948514 GCA_006410615.1 Neotragus moschatus
GAGTCTGAGTGAACTCCGGGAGTTGGTGATGGACAGGGAGGCCTGGCATGCTGTGATTCACGTGGTCACAAAGAGTCGGACACGACTGAGTGACTAAGCTGAACTGAGGAGTCATCTGAGCTCTTGAGGGACAAAGGAATGCTACCTGTTCGTCTGTATATCCTCAGAGCCAACCACTGAGCTCACTGTCTTTCATCCCACAAGCAGCTACCAAGCACCTGTGAAGGGCCAGCCACAGTGCGAGGTGGTATTGATGCTAATGGTGAAGAGATGGCACAGCCCCTGTTCACAGGCGTGAGCATGATATTCATCAGAGACAAACAGAGACTTTCGATAACAGTCTTGCGAAGAGGGCTGGGCCAAGGTGTTGGAATTTAGAGGAGCAGAGAAACATGTGCTGACCCTGAGTGTGTCCCAGGGTTCACAGGGACACGATTGTATGTATTTAAGGTCATTGTTCCCTCGTGTAAATACAAGAGAAAACAAAGAGGTGGAGTTGGTGATTACATTGTCCATCACAAAGCACACCGTACTTAGAAATGTCGCTCTTGGAAAACTTAGCGTTATAGCTATCAAGCTGCTGGGTCTTTTTTCAAGATCCCTGCCCTCTTCACTTTTCATTCTTTAAATACTGCTGCAGTCAGAGATGGAGAAGGCAACGGCCCTCCACTCCAGTATTCTTGCCTGGAAAATCCTATGCACAGAGAAGCCTGGTGGGCTGCAGTCCCTGGGGTCGCTAAGAGTCAGACACAGCCGAGCGACTTCACTTTCACTTTTCATTTTCATGCATTGGAGAAGGAAATGGCAACCCACTCCAGTGTTCTTGCCTGGAAAACCCCAGGGACAGCAGAGCCTGGTGGGCTGCCGTCTATGGGGTCGCACAGAGTCGGACACGATCGAAGCAACTTAGCAGCAACAGCAGCAGCAGCAGTCAGAGAACTCTCTACACCCATGAGCAATTCCTTGCATCTTCAATTACCTGTAGCAACCAACTTCTTCCTCAGAATGAGCTGATAAGTCTAGCAATATCTACCCTCAACCTCCTGAGTGGTCTTGGATAAGTCATGTTCATCCTACTCACTGCTTCCCAGCAGGGATATCTTATAAATATGAGTAGCTATGAAGGATGCTTCATCAAGAAGCTAGTGTTGAAGGCAAGTGATGTTTCATCCTATTTGGAACCCCTGGAGGACATGCCACAGAGCCAGTCCCCCTGAGTGGCTAGGAAGTTGAGGTATACACCAAAATCCATCTGTTATCCTTAAAGGCTGTTTTTAGTGGGTGTGTTGATTCTTGGGTGCTTCTGGCCTTTCATAAGGCAAAGTGAGCATGTGTCAGAGTCAGAACAAGTGCAGAGCAGAGTCTTTGCCTGTAGAGATTGCGTCCTGAGAAGGTAGGAGCAGGGCCCCAGCAGCACCAGCACAGGGGAGATGGGAGAGGGACACTCAAGTGTCCTTGTTCAAATAAAGACCTTGGCCTCTGGAAAGCAGAAACAGAATAAAAAAGTTGATTTTATAGTATTTCTTTCAAGGAACGATAAAAAGTATTCAATAATCTAAAAAATTTAGGGTAGAGAGTAGACTTTTTCAGCAGCTGTTGCCAACACAGCTCTAGCTTTCTCTATGGATGCTTTTTTGGAATAGCACCATGCAGCCTAGGTCGCTCGAGCAGCAGAGCCAGAGAATCTGGAGGGATGAAGCCCCTCATCTTTTCTCTTCCTAAGGGGGTTCTCTCAACGCAACCACCACCAGATGCCCAGCCCCCAGGTTGCACCAGGTGTCTGAAGTGAGGTTGATCACAGAAACTGGGGCAGCTTGGAATGCCATGGAATCCATCAGCCAAGAGCCACCTGCACCAGCTCTTGGTCCCAGCACCTCGAGAGAGCTGCCTCCACCCTCTGAGCACCCCAGGTCTCCCTTAAAGTGTTGCCTTGAGGATAAATGCAACATAGAAACAGAGCCCAGAACTCATGAGAGAAGTTCCTGCTCTTTCCCATTCAGAAATACAGAAACTCCCAGGAACGCAGAGGCCCTTATGAAGGTCATAGCAGGGGAGCCCTAAACTCCTCAGAACAGGGAGGCCTTCCCTGTTACCTTTAGGTATGATTTGTTAGGGGTAAGCCCACTGGTTTGCCTCCAATAGGTAGGTAGCTGGTTGGTTTCTCCAAACACCCGGATCAGGACCTCAATTTTAGTCATGGAGGGCCAGGAGAAGTGGGGACAACAGTCGAAAATGGCAGAC
Source organism: Neotragus moschatus (assembly GCA_006410615.1). Lineage (NCBI taxonomy): Eukaryota > Metazoa > Chordata > Mammalia > Artiodactyla > Bovidae > Neotragus > Neotragus moschatus. The sequence goes on from SJYA01002033.1 coordinate 2,845,196, forward strand.
ATTCTGCTAATTAACTATGACTTGGAGACAGAATGGAGTAGTGAGAAAATTAGAGGAAGTGGTGATTTTGACTGAGAAGTTACACTGAATTAAATTTAAACTTTTAACAGGGGGTAAAAAAAATCTATAAATGTTGGATGACTATATAAGGAAGTATTCAGTTCTGGGTTGTTTTCAGATGCATTCTTTATTCAGGACCCTGTAATAAACTTTGAAAAAAGCAGAGTGGCATGTCTTCGCTGAAACCAGTAAAATCAGTCTAGCCATGATAGCATTTTCCCAGTCGGCGCAACCATGAATCACTACTTTCTCAAAGGACTTAATTAACGTCAAGGCAAAGCCTCTAATTTCTCCCCTATTTATCATTTGGCAACAAAACCTGTTTACTTACCATAGATGCCAAAGAACAGATTAAGCTGATAAAGAAAAGTATAAGATTAACAAGTGCAATTTACTTGTCAGATGGAGGTATTTTATCGTTTCACTGAGTTGTTCTCTCTAGAGGGAAGCTTGTGTGTTGATACTTTGCAACAGAGACGAAGCCAGGTCCAGTTCAGAGGTCAGTGTCAGGGAGGTGAAGACCGATCATCTCTGTGGACCAGGGAATGCCCTTCCCACACCCCTCCCATCACCAGAGAAGAAAGATAAGAAAGGATCTTTCTTACACGCTCTAAGTTAAACAAAGTTTTAAGTGTGCTTGCTTCAGCAGCATGTACTAAAACTGGAAGCTGACAGAGATTAGCATGGCCCCTGAACAAGGATGATGTGTAAATCCGTTAAACACTCCATTATTAAAAAAAGAATTTAAAATATACTGCGGTAGTAAAGGGAACCACACACACACACACACAATAAAACAATATTACAGTGGCAAAAGGGGTAGTTAGGGAGTTTGGGATGGACATGTGCACCCTGCTGTATTTAAAATGGAAAACCAACAAAGACATACTGTACAGCACAGGGAACTCTGTTCAGTGTTATGTGGCAGCCAGGATGGGAGAGGAGTTTGCGGTCGGGAGATGGATACATGTATGTGTATGGCTGAGTCCCTTCGCTATTCACCTGAAAACTATCACAACATTGGTAATCAGCTATACCTTAATACAGAATAATAAGTTGAAGAAATAGAAGCAATAATTACAATATTATTGGTGGCAAAATAGGAAAGTGGAGTCTATAGATGCTATCTATGCTTCTTAAATTAAGACATAAAGGTACTTATTATTCATAAGTGTGACCCATGAATAATAAAGATGACAGCTTGACAAACTAAAAATATACTGTAAATCCTCCAAAGCACCGGAAGTCAAACACACATATCCCACAAATATCAAAAAGAAGAGAAAGGGGAAAACAAAGCACAGAAAGGGAAAGAAATCCCTAGAGCAAATGATTTAGGAAATACAGAGTATATTGAAAACAAATCTCCAAAGTGAAGCTAGTGACAAGTGACACATAAACCATCATGTTCGAGTCATACATTCGGATGAAACGACACTAACAAATGCACATAGGTTCAGCATACCTATTGGGAGAAAGTCTTGCAGAACGAGGTATGTGTGAAAGAAACTACTACGATCAGAATGGGCAAAGACTGACCAGGCACACTCTAACAGAGAGAAAGCTAGGAGTAACAATATCAGGCAAGAATAAAGTTAAAGCAAAAAGTGAAAAACCTAGCGGGAAAGGGGTAATGAATATTAACACATGGCATCACCCGCAACGATAATGCAACTGTATTTTGTGCACTAAATGGGGAAACAAACAAAGCACAACTCCAAAGACTTCCCTGGTGTCTTGGGCTTCCCCGGTGGCTCAGTCAGTAAAGAATCTGCCTGCAATTCAGGGGACCAGGGTTCAATCCCTGGGTCAGGAAGATCCCCTGGAGAAGGGAATGGCAACCCACTCCAGTATTCTTGCCTGGAGAATGCCATGGACAAAGGAGCCTGGCAGGCTATAGTCCACAGGGTCACAAGAGTCAGACACGACTTGGTGATTAAATCACCCAGAGACTTCTAGAAAAAATTAAAAAAACCCAGAAGTAGTATGAGATCAACTCATCCTTATGATATCATGCTTGATCAAGTGGATAAGATTTCTCAATTAATTAAGACGGNGGCAGGCTATAGTCCACAGGGTCACAAGAGTCAGACACGACTTGGTGATTAAATCACCCAGAGACTTCTAGAAAAAATTAAAAAAACCCAGAAGTAGTATGAGATCAACTCATCCTTATGATATCATGCTTGATCAAGTGGATAAGATTTCTCAATTAATTAAGACGGTAGAGGTTCTGAATTCAGTCAGCCTCAGCCCAGATGGGTTTGCTCAAACACAAATCACTGGGTTCCACCCCAGGGTTCTGCTTCAGTTGGTCTGGGTGGGTGCTTGAATCCTGTGCAGATGGACATTCAGTAGACAAAACTATCTGAGGAGAGATGGTGCCCTTTTGAAAGGTGAGGGATTAAAAGACAAGGACGATTCAAGAACTGGTATCAGAAGTCTCCAGGAACTTGCAAGACTTAGGCGGTGGGTCCACCAGCCCAGGGGAATCACAGCAGAGCCTTGAGGTGACTGGAGCCCCAGCAGGAAAGCCACCAGCCCTGGGGGTTCAGGGGAGAGACCTGAGGACAGAGGGGGAATTTTGCTCCCAATCTCTATTTCTAGGGCTTCCCTGGTGGCTCCGATGGTAGAGAATCTGCCTGCAATGCAACAGACATGGGTTCGATCCCTGGGTCGGGAAGATCCTCTGGAGGAGGGCATGGCAACCCAGTCCAGTATTCTTGCCTGGAGAATCCCATNTCTAGGAATTTTATAGTTTCTGGTCTTACATTTAGATCTTTAATCCATTTTGAGTTTATTTTTGTGTGTTAGAAAGTGTTCTAGTTTCATTCTTTCACAAGTGGTGGACCAGTTTTCCCAGCACCCCTTGTTAAAGAGATCGTCTTTTCTCCATTGTCAAAGATAAGGTGTCCATAGGTGTGTGGATTTATCTCTGGACTTTCTATTTTGTTATATTGATCTATATTTCTTTGTGCGAGTACCATACTGTCTTGATTACTGTGGCTTTGTAGTGGTTTTTAAATAACCACTTTAGGGACTTCTCTGAGGGTTTAGTTGTTAAGATTTCACCCTCTAATGCATGAGGTGTAGGTTTGATCCCTAGTGGGAGAACTAAGGTCCCACATTCTTTGCGGCCAAAACCCAAAACNATTTCTTTGTGCGAGTACCATACTGTCTTGATTACTGTGGCTTTGTAGTGGTTTTTAAATAACCACTTTAGGGACTTCTCTGAGGGTTTAGTTGTTAAGATTTCACCCTCTAATGCATGAGGTGTAGGTTTGATCCCTAGTGGGAGAACTAAGGTCCCACATTCTTTGCGGCCAAAACCCAAAACGTGAAACAGAAGCAGTATTGTAACAACTTCAATAAACATTTTAAAAATGGTCCAGATTAAAAAAAAAAATCTTTAAAATAAATACATGCCCACTTATATAATACTTCCTCTATCCAGTTTTTAACTCACTTTTTTAAAATAAGTTTAGATTTTTACAGGAAAATATAAAAATAGGACAATAAGCCCCTGAACTATGACCCCAGCCTCCACTATTGCCAAGTCTTACATAACCATCCTGCAAGTATCAAAACCAAGAAATTCACATTGGTTCACTTCAGTTCAGTCACTCAGTCATGTCTGACTCTTTGTGACCCCATGGAGTGCAGCATGCTAGGCCTCCCTATCCATCATCAACTCCCGCCGAAGCTTGCTCAAACTCATGTCTATTGAGTCGGTAACCATCTCATCCTCTGTTGTCCCCTTCTTCTCCTGCCTTCAATCTTTCCAAGAATCACGTTTTTTTCCAGTGAGTCAGTTCTTTACATCAGGTGGCCAAAGTATTGGAGTTTTCAGCTTTAGCGTCAGTCCTTCCAATGAATATTCAGGAGTGATTTCCTTTAGGATGGACTGGTTGGATCTCCCTGCAGCCCAAAGGTCTCTCAAGAGTCTTCCCCAATACCACAGTTCAAAAGCATCAATTCTTCAGTGCTCAGCTTTATTTATAGTCCAACTCTTACATCCATACATGACTAGTGGAAAAACTATAGCTTTGACTAGACGGACCTTTATCTCTGCTTTTTAATATGCACACAGATTTCTCAGGAGGCAGGTCAGGTGGTATGATATTCCCATCTTTTTAATAATTTTCCAGTTTGTTATGATCCACACAGTCAAAGGCTTTGGCATGGCCAATCAAGCAGAAGTAGATGTTTTTCTGGAACCCTCTCACTTTTTTGATGATCCAGTTGATGTTGGCAATTTGATCTCTGGTTCCTCTGTCTTTTCTAAATCCAGCTTAAACATCTGGAAGTTCATGGTTCACGTATTGTTGAGCCCTGGCTTGGAGAATTTTGAGCATTACTTTGCTAGCATGTGAGATGAGTGCAACTGTGTGGTAGTTTGAGCATTCTTTGGCATTGCCCTTCTTTAGGATTGTAATAAAACTGACCTTTTCTAATCCTGTGGCCACTGCTGAGTTTTCCAAATTTGCTGGCATATTGAGTGCAGCACTTTAACAACATTATCTTTTAGGATAATAGGTTCACATTGGTTCAATATCAATAAAAAAAAAAAAAAGACTAAGGCCTAATTTGACTTTCACTAGTCTTTCCACAAATGTCCCTTTTTTTGGGTCCTGGGGTCCTGGATTGGGTGCCCCTAGTTTCACCCCTTGTGGTTCTAGACTTGCTTTCTCACAGAAAGATAAGACATGGTATTCTGTCAAACCAGTGTTTCTCAGAAGAAGCCTTTGAGCTGGCATCTCAGCTGAGTGCTGACCGTGGACCTGACAAGCAATGGGTTGGCAACACACAGACAGGATGCCGGAGTGCTTCCCGTCACCTCCAAATATACGAATGCCACACGCTGCAGACCACGATGCACGCTCTCTGTGTTGTCACCTTTACAGTTTTCTTTATTTTTCAGGCAAGAATTTATGTAAGAAGATGATGAAAAGGAACAGGTCACTCAATGACCTATTGGATGGAATGTGAGCTATTTATTCAATAAATATTTTCTGAGTGTCTACACATGCAAGAGGCTTGTGGAAAAGACAAAGAGGCACCCAGGAATTAGGGACAAGATGTGTTTCTGTAATACTTGTTTATTTAGGAAAATGGGATTTGTAATTCCCAGAAAACTTTGATCCTTGGTGGTTACTGCTCAGTCCCAAACTTCCGCTGCTTGACACAGCTAGTCTCTCTCTGTGTCTTTCTCTCTCTCACACGCACACACACCCCCTCTTCCTGCCCCTAAGCCTTTGCCCTTTGTCTGAGTGATGTCAGCTCAGGAGACAGTACCTAGGAGCCTCCAGGAGAAGAAGAACCATAGCATCAGAAGATAGAAGGAATTCTCAGGGGCCCAAAGTGATAGAAGTTTTGCTTTACACTCACTACTATCAAAACCAAGCTGAAAAAGAGAGGACAAAAGAATACGCATGCTTATAAACCAAGAAATGTCCACTTTGTCTAAACTGAAGGCAAAGGCTTTGGTTCCTGAAGTCATGAAACTTTCAAATGTCCTGTTCTTTCAAAACTGGTCTTCCACCTTGAGATTATCATACTGAGTGAGGTAAGTCAGAGAAGGAGAAATACGTGACATCCCTTATATGTGGAATCTAAAAAGAAATGATGCTGCTGCTTAGTCACTAAGTCCTGTCTGACTCTTTGCAAGGCCAGGCCCCTCTGTCCATGGGATTTCCCAGGCAAGAATACTGGGGTTGCCATTTCCTTCTCCAGGGCATCTTCCTGACTCAGGGATCAAGTCCAATGTCTCCTGCATTAGCAGGCAGATTCTTTACTGCTGTGCCAGCTGGGAAGCCCATTTATTTATATATAATATTCAAGCATTATAATATATTTATAAGAACTGTATTGCAGAAATATTGCAATGTATTTGTATAGCTCTACCCACTCCAGTGTTCTTGGCTGGAGACTATCAGGGACGGGGGAGCCTGGTTGGCTGCCATCTATGGGGTTGCACAGAGTCAGACACGACTGAAGCGACTTAGCAGCAGCAGCAGCAGTTTCTAAATAGGAGTGTTCTGANGCAATGTATTTGTATAGCTCTACCCACTCCAGTGTTCTTGGCTGGAGACTATCAGGGACGGGGGAGCCTGGTTGGCTGCCATCTATGGGGTTGCACAGAGTCAGACACGACTGAAGCGACTTAGCAGCAGCAGCAGCAGTTTCTAAATAGGAGTGTTCTGACAGTGCGAGAGAATTTAGAAAGTGCCAGGAGAAAGGGAAAACATGGAGCCCGATTCTGAAAGCCAACAGAGTGCAGGGTGGGCACCAGAGAGACAGTCACACCTGTTACCTGCTGTACACAACTGAAGCGACTTAGCAGCAGCAGCAGCAGCAGCAAGACTGTCACGTTGAACAAGTGGGATTTCAGAGAATGTGCCCACAGCCCTGGCAGTGCCTGGAATGTCCCACCACTTTGTCGGTGATTATGGTGTAGTTGTGGCTTCTGAGCAATATCTGTGATCAGACTGAGGGTGTTTTAGGTAAAACTTTTCTATAAAACCATCAGAACGTGAAGCCTTTTGAAAAGATAGATTTAACAGTCTTCCTGGTTTCTGTTATGGTGCTTAGTCTAGTCACTGTTTAACCTCTTGTTGACAAATGCTGTTAATTGATGGAAATATCAAATGCACCTAGATTTTTTTTAGCTTTGGATTAAATTTATGCAGAATGTGCTCTTAAGGAAAAGCTGTTTTATCAGTCTGTTCATTTCTTTTCTCCTTCACAGTGCATCAGGTTGTGGCTCTTCGTGTTTTTCTTGAAGAGATGTGCCTGAGATTGATTTACTTACTGGCCTTTTCCTGGAAGCAGCATTGGTTTTATTTATGAATTCTACACATTGCTTATCTGGGCACTTTTGTTTGATTTCAGATTCATTAGTGACTAGTTTGGTGTTTATAACTGCTTTTTTCTAACTTCCTTTTGTTGTACATTCTTTACTTCTTAAGTAATTTTTAGTGAATATATTTCCAAATATTTTTTTGTTAATTAAAACATTTATGACTACGGGTTTCCTTCTGCTATAATTTTGGACCAATATACAGTACTCTCCTTGTCTTGAACTTCTAAAAAGTTTATAATTTTGGTTGTTGGTTGTTTTTTTTTTCCAGTTTGATCTAAGGACTTTTTGAATTACTATTTTTAATTTCAGTTGGTTAGATTGATAGCAGTGGAAAGGGACAGGGGAAATGTTATTTTTAAGTTCCAGTTTTTTTAAGGGTTCTGTTGTTCTGGTTTCTATTTATTGGTTTTGTTTCTCTGCTATTTTGCTTCTCTGGTTATCCTCCAGTAAACAATAGGAGATATAATATGATTTATACACGATATATTATAAAGAGTTGGCTCACAGGAGACTGGGAAATCTCATGACCTTCAGACAAGGAAGATGTGTGAAGGTGTGTTAGTCACTCAGTCGTGTCCAACTCTTTGCAATCCCACGGACTATAGCCCACCAGGCTCCGCTGTCCAAGGAATTTTCCAGGCCAGAATACTGGAGTGGGTAGCCATTCCCTTCTCCAGGAGAGTGTCCTGATCCAGAGATCAAACCTGGGTCTCCTGCATTGTAGGCGTTTTCTTTACCATCTGAGTCACTTGGGTGTCTGCACCGGGAAAGCACGTATTAAAATTCTAGCCTGAGTCCCTCTGAAAGGTGTTTGTTAAACACCATGCCTTGATTGTGTTTCTATGAGATTCTCCTTATATTTCTAACAATCATTGCCATAGATGTTCACTAATATTCTTACACACATATATACATAAACACTCATGAGCATTCCACTTTCTTGGTAGATTTTAACCTTTGACTTTAGGTGATGTTTCATGAAGTTTCAGTATTGACATTGCTGTCTTCTTTTTGTGGTGTATTATTATTATTCCATCCCTTATTTTCTTTATTAAATGTCCAATCTTCTTCTTTTAAAAATAGTACAGCATTTATAAGTGTGGTTTCCAAAGTCCGCTCTTTCAATTCCCTGTCTCTACCCTGGCCAGTTATTTATCTGACTATCTGTCTGTCTCCCTGTTGAGATGTAGTGTGTGTTAAAGGGTTTGAAAGTGCCTGGCGTGTAAGAACCCAACAAACGTTTACCTATGGACTTTTTTATGACTATCATTTTATTTTATGTTAGAAACAGCAAAGCATTTATATTATAAATAAGGAAACATTAGAATTTAGTTTTTTAAATCCAGTCTGAGAGCTATATATTTTAATAGAGTGAATTAGTGAAGTGAAGTGAAGTGAAAGTCACTCAGTTGTGTCCGACTCATTGCAATCCCATGGACTATACAGTCCATGGAATTCTCCAGGCCAGAATACTAGAGTGGGTAACCGTTTCCTTCTCCAGGGGATCTTTCCAACCCAGGGATCTAATCCAGGTTTCTCACATATATTTTAATAGGGTGAGTTAAAATCCACCCAAATTGATTTCCACCATCATTAGTAGAGGGGTTTATTTTTATACCTATTCTTCCTTTTACATTTTTTATTCACTTGGATTTTACTATTTTAGCTGGATCCTGTCTCAGTTGGGGAAAATGGATGATTCTGGAAATTTATCCATTTCAACTGGGTTATCCTATTTTGTAACAGATTGGTCTTCGTAGTGTTATACTTCTTTATTTCTGTAAAGCCTTTCATTTCTGACTTTTGTCATTTGGTTCTTTTCTCTTTTTTTCTTAATCTACTAATCAATTTGTTAATTTTGCTGATCTTCTCAGAGAATAAATTCCTGCTTTCGTTGATTTTTCCAGTTTCTATTTTGCTTTTTCTCTGTTATAATAGCTTTATTGATCTCCTTTTGCTATTTTGGGGTTGTTTGCTCCTCCTTTTATAGTTTCTTAGGGTATAAAGTTTTGCTATTTCTTTGGATGTGTCTTTTTTAACATAATTGAACACATATGTTCAATTAATATATAATTGCAGTTATAAATTTTCCTCTTAGGTCTGCTTTTACCATGTCCTATATACATTTTGGTATGTTGTGTTTTCATATTTGTTATCTTATTATTTTTTTAAATTTTCTCATTGATTTATTTTTGAACTATTGGTAATTTAAGATTGTGTTGTTTAATTTTCCTGCTTGTGGGTTTTTCTGTTCTCTAGTTCCATTCTATTGTGATCAGAAAAGATATGTTATATGATTTCAGCCTTTTGAAGTTTATTAAGTCTTTGTCCTCTGCTCATTAAATGCTCTGTGGCCTGACATACAGTCTACGCTGTAGAATGCTCCTTGTGCACTTGAGGAAAACTCACATGTTTGATATTGTTGAGGCACTGTTTTTATAAGTCTGTTAGGCCCAATTTACTTAGAGTGTTGTTCAAGTTCTCTACAGGCCGACTCAGAAAAATTGCAGGTTCAATTTCAGACCACCACAATGAAGCGAATGTTACTATAAAGGGAGTCACAGGAATCTTTTGGCTTCTCAATGCCTATTAAAATTATATTTATACTACACTGAAACTTATTAAGTGTGCAATAGCATTATGCCTAAAAACTAATGTACATGACTTAATTTACAAATACTTTATTTTTACAAAAATTGATAACCATCATCTGATGATGGAGAATTGCCGCAAACCTAAAAGGACCTGAAGTAGTCTGATCCTGCTACTGTCAATCTGAGACCATTATTTCTTCTGTAACATCCACATTTCATAAGTTACTCAATTATTTTTACCAAGTATATTTGAGTCCTAATATATAAAATTTTAAGCAGAAGAAACTCTTTCCAAACATTGCAACACAAAGATTTCTAAGCTGGATAGAATCCTGCTTCCCTGCCACAATCAAGATTCTGAGGCCCCCAAGGATAAATCAAGATCCTCAAGAACATTGATTTTTATCAAGGCAATGTGTAGGAGCTGTCTGTTCAAATACATAATTGATGAAGATATTTCTCTTAGATCTTAAATAAGTCTTTTGTTGAGCTGGGCAGGCTTCTCAGCAGACAGAGTGCTCTCAATTCTCCTGAGTACTTTAAAATTTCCAGTGATTTTTGTTTCTCAGAAAACTTCTTGCTTTCAGCAGTTTCTCAAAGAATGTCAACAGAAATCTGTTTCAGTGTTACAATGAGTCCATTTTATCCTTTACATTCCTCTTACTTCTGGAAGACAGCTCTTTTAGAGGTTTTATCTCTCCCTTCACTCTTGTATATTATAGAATTTTGTAGGAGGTCCAATGTATTAGATCACCCAGAAAAAGCCAGGCATATCCTAGTCAGACTGCCAGAGAGTGACCAGTTTTGTCCTCTGCTCAGGAAATGTTTCATAGCTCTCTCCCTTCTGCATTTGCAATGAGAATTCAAAATGGAGTGAGTATCTCTCCACCTGCTTATCTCTCTGTCTCCTAAAACACAGATGGAGGCCTTAGCACTACCTGGAGGTTTGTCCACTGTCTTTAAGTGGTTCCCTCAGAAGTTATCACTGAGAGAAGGACTCAAGTGCAAGCAGTTAATTTAGGGAGTGACTCCAGGAAACACCAGTGGGGGAATGGCAAATTGAACCAGGGGAGGGACATCGACAAAAGGCCCCTTATTGAGCAGATTGCTGTGGACAGCAGCTGGAGCTCAGTCCCCGACTAGCTGGGAGAGCAGGGAAGATGCATCCCAGAGCTGTCCTAACCAGAANTGCAAGCAGTTAATTTAGGGAGTGACTCCAGGAAACACCAGTGGGGGAATGGCAAATTGAACCAGGGGAAGGACATCGACAAAAGGCCCCTTATTGAGCAGATTGCTGTGGACAGCAGCTGGAGCTCAGTCCCGGAATAGCTGGGAGAGCAGGGAAGATGCATCCCAGAGCTGTCCTAACCAGAAAACAAGGGAGGCGGGGTGCTGGTCCACTAGCTTCTCCCAGTCACTGCCTGAGGGCTTCTCCTGGAGATATTAACTCTCTAGCATTTCTGGCCCCTCCCATNTTGATAACCATCATCTGATGATGGAGAATTGCCGCAAACCTAAAAGGACCTGAAGTAGTCTGATCCTGCTACTGTCAATCTGAGACCATTATTTCTTCTGTAACATCCACATTTCATAAGTTACTCAATTATTTTTACCAAGTATATTTGAGTCCTAATATATAAAATTTTAAGCAGAAGAAACTCTTTCCAAACATTGCAACACAAAGATTTCTAAGCTGGATAGAATCCTGCTTCCCTGCCACAATCAAGATTCTGAGGCCCCCAAGGATAAATCAAGATCCTCAAGAACATTGATTTTTATCAAGGCAATGTGTAGGAGCTGTCTGTTCAAATACATAATTGATGAAGATATTTCTCTTAGATCTTAAATAAGTCTTTTGTTGAGCTGGGCAGGCTTCTCAGCAGACAGAGTGCTCTCAATTCTCCTGAGTACTTTAAAATTTCCAGTGATTTTTGTTTCTCAGAAAACTTCTTGCTTTCAGCAGTTTCTCAAAGAATGTCAACAGAAATCTGTTTCAGTGTTACAATGAGTCCATTTTATCCTTTACATTCCTCTTACTTCTGGAAGACAGCTCTTTTAGAGGTTTTATCTCTCCCTTCACTCTTGTATATTATAGAATTTTGTAGGAGGTCCAATGTATTAGATCACCCAGAAAAAGCCAGGCATATCCTAGTCAGACTGCCAGAGAGTGACCAGTTTTGTCCTCTGCTCAGGAAATGTTTCATAGCTCTCTCCCTTCTGCATTTGCAATGAGAATTCAAAATGGAGTGAGTATCTCTCCACCTGCTTATCTCTCTGTCTCCTAAAACACAGATGGAGGCCTTAGCACTACCTGGAGGTTTGTCCACTGTCTTTAAGTGGTTCCCTCAGAAGTTATCACTGAGAGAAGGACTCAAGTGCAAGCAGTTAATTTAGGGAGTGACTCCAGGAAACACCAGTGGGGGAATGGCAAATTGAACCAGGGGAAGGACATCGACAAAAGGCCCCTTATTGAGCAGATTGCTGTGGACAGCAGCTGGAGCTCAGTCCCGGAATAGCTGGGAGAGCAGGGAAGATGCATCCCAGAGCTGTCCTAACCAGAAAACAAGGGAGGCGGGGTGCTGGTCCACTAGCTTCTCCCAGTCACTGCCTGAGGGCTTCTCCTGGAGATATTAACTCTCTAGCATTTCTGGCCCCTCCCGTTGGGGGAGAGCAGGCTTAGACAACTAGAAATGGCCCACTGGCCACAATTCTCAAGTACCTGCAGTTGGTGTTCTCAGCATCCTGTCTGCACATTGTAGGAGATGAGGATGGGAGGACGTGGGTGGGTACCAGCCACATCTGCTACACACTCCTTCAGTCCTTCCTTCTACTCACTGGGGGAGAGCGGTGAGACTCCAACCTTCCCTGCAATCCTCTAGATATATGCTCTAAGAAGTCCTAGGAAAAAAAAGGGAAATGATGATTTTGGCAACTAAATCTTCCAGTATGTGAAGTTTTCTGTAAGCCAAAAGCATTTCCAAGAGAATAGATTGCTATTCACAGGGAAAGGTCCATTTTTCCTCCCGTCTTTAAAGTGTGGCTCTGTTTTTAAAGTGTGGCTCTATAAACAGATGGGCTTCCCTGATAGCTCAGTTGGTAAAGAATTTGCCTGCAATGCAAGAGACCCTGGGTTGATTCCTAGGTCTGGAAGATCACTGGAGGAGGGCTGGGCTAACCACTCCAGTATTCTTGGACTTCCCTTGTGGCTCAGCTAGTAAAGAATCCGCCTGCCATGCAGGAGATCTGGGTTTGATCCCTGGATTGGGAAGATCCCCTGGAGAAAGGAAAGGCTACCCACTCCAGTATTCTGGCCTGGAGAATTCCATGGACTGTATAATCGATGGGGTCGCAAAAAGTCAGACACGACTGAGCGACTTTCACTTTCACTTTACTATATACAAATGCACTAATTCACTTTTAGGGTAAAGGAAAGTCTCAGAATATTAGCATTCTCTATGATATGATTGGCAGAAACTAAGCATGCCAATATTGCTGAAGCAGCAACAACCAGAGGAAGGATCTTTCTATTTTAAATATGTAATTTATTTTCTGCCAACTGCTTTTTAAAAGTATATGTATAATATATATATATTAGATATATACATTTGAGAAACCCCCTTGAGATGAACTCAGCTGCCTACCTTTAGTACATCCACATGGAGAAAAATTTTTTACAAAACATGACATACCACTCAGGGTACATTAATCAGGGACCTAAAGTGTGCCAGAAACTGTGCCTGGCACAATAAATAAGTGATGAGCTCCTACAAGCCTGGTCCCAAGGATCCCACACTGTGGGAGGAAAGAACAAGGCAGGGAGAAGAGCCAGATCAGCAGAGGAAGGTCACAGAGAGGAGTGGTCGTGAGTGTGGACCCCAGAGTCAGAATGGTGCTCTTAGCATCTCTGCTCAAATCCTGCTTCTGACACTCACTCATCACTTGTCTTGAGCTGGTTGTGAAAGTGGCTCAATTGCATCCAACTCTTTGCAGCCCCATGGACTATTCAGTCCATGGAATTCTCCAGGCCAGAATACTGGAGTGGGCAACTGTTCCCTTCTCCAGGGGTTGTTCCCAACCCAGGGATCAAACTCAGGTCTCCCACATTTGTAGGCAGATTCCTTACCAGCTAAGCCACGAGGGAAGCGGAATTACAGAGCCGCTGATCTTCAATTGTTCTCACCTATGATGTGCTAATAACACTACCTGCTGGGGACAGAGCAGAAAGACCAGAGGGGCTGAGCATCACATCAGTGGCTCAGTGAATAGCTGCCAGGGATTATTAGTGCAAAGAACGGGATTAGTAATTGCTTACTGCAGAACAAATCACCACACATTTAGCACCTTAAACAAGACATATTTNCGCTGATCTTCAATTGTTCTCACCTATGATGTGCTAATAACACTACCTGCTGGGGACAGAGCAGAAAGACTAGAGGGGCTGAGCATCACATCAATGGCTCAGTGAATAGTTGCCAGGTATTATTAGTGCAAAGAACTGGATTAGTAATTGCTTACTGCAGAACAAATCACCACACATTTAGCACCTTAAACAAGACATATCTCTTACCTTTCGGCATCCATGCGTCAGAAATTCAGGCACAGCTTAACTGAGTCCTGTGCTTCAAGGTCTCTCTTAGGCTCCAGTCAAGGTGTCAACCAGACCTGTGTTTCCATCCTAAGACTCACTTGGGGAAGGGCTGCTCCCAAGTTCCTGGGTTCTTCCTGAAGGGTTGGACTGAGTCCTCACCTCCTTTCACGCTGTGGCTGGAGGCACCCTCGTCACTTGCCACATGGTCTCCCCAGCATGGGGGCTGCTTCTTTAAAAGGGAAATAAGGAAGAGACGAGCCACAGTCCTGTGAGATCTGTTCACAGAAGGACTTCTGTCACTGTCATCACATTTCTTTGGTTGGAAGCATGTCACAGGTCTCACCCAGAGTCAACAGGAGGAGATTCCTCAAGGATCTTAACACTGGGAGGTGGAGAAAATTAGGGGCCATGTTAGGGTCTCCTGCTACAAGCATGTTTTAAATATATAGTAAGTCCCCTACATATGAACTGATTCCATTCCAAGAGTGGTATTCATAACTCCAACCCAGTTAGCCTAGATACCCAACTAACACAATCAGCTATATAGTACTATACTATAATAGGTTTATAATACATAACAAACAAACACAAAAAAACAAAGAAAACATTTTTAATCTTACAAAACAGTATCTTGAAAAGTTCAGTTTGACAACTGGCAGACAGGGACATGTTTGTATCTTTGAAAGTTCACAGTTTGAAGGTTTGTGTGTAGGGGACTTACTGTAATATGGTGTAAGTGGTCTGCTCAAGGAGGTGAGATTAATTAGTAAAGGATATTAAGGAGAGTCTTCAGGGAGTAGCTGCTAAATTGAGCTGGGAAATGCAGGGATTTCCCAGGAAGGCCAAGAACCAAGGGCACCCGGGAAGAGCAGCATCCTGCACAAGGGCAGGCGGTGATAAGCCATGTGTCATCATCCTGGGGGCCACATAGGGCAATGGAGAAGCAGGCAAGGAAGAGCATTATACTTCATTAAAATGCCCTTCACCTCCCCCCTGCATCCATGCCATCCCCTGCTCTGTGCCCTGGGAGGCTGACTATCACAGCTGGCTCCAGCTGGGTTCAAACAATGCTGAACACTCCAGGAGGTAAGAGGGCAGAAAGAGAGAGAGACTGGGATGTCTCTGCTTTCTGGACCACTCCTGGGGGTTTGCCTCGATCTGGTGGAATCCTTGGACCAAGAGTAAGACCTTCGCAGCCAGCGGTGTTTCCAGATTCCATGGCCACCCCTCCCTTCACCTCTTCAGGCCTGGGCATGATGATAGTGTCATTTGTTTCTAGACTGTGGGCATGCATGGTAAGTCTGTTCAGTCGTGTCTGACTCTTTGCCACCCCATGGACTATAGTCCGCCAGGCTCCTTCGTCCATGGGAGTCTCCAGGCAAGAATACAGGAGAGGGTTGCCATGTCCTCCTCCAGGGGATCTTCCCGACCCAGGGATCGAACCTGCACCTCACGTTTCTCTTGCACTGCAGGCCGATTCGTTACTACTGAGCCACCAGGGAAGCTCCTGTTTCTAGATTGGGGCACTTTTGGGGGGCTTTCTTACCCGTTGCCTGCAATTCTGCAAATGGCCCCTTTATTAAAATGTCTTCAGATTACCCAGTGTGGGTGTGGCCTTTCTCTTCTGTTAGGGTTAGGCTCACCCTAGACTTGCTGTGGTCCTGACAAGGGAAGCTGAAGCCCATCTGTGAGGCAAGGGGACAGTGAGGAGATGGGGTGGGGGTGGGGGTGGTACAAGCATGTGCGAAGTTTTGTCCCAAGGACCCAACATCTTACGGGAAGAGAAGAGAATTCAGATGGCTTCCTGGTCTGTGCTTGGTTTTCCAAGAATGGCTGTGTATGTCACCCAGGGGAAAATTCAGAGGAAGAGTGAGTTTAAAAAATGAATGATGAAGGTTTGACTCAGACACGCAGAACTGCAGGACCATGTGGAACAGAGAGCAATGCCCATAGACATTTGTAGCCCAGAGGGTGTTCTGAAGTAGAGACACGAAGCAGGAGGCATTAGTTTGAAATTTGTGTTTACAAACATTGGGGAGAAAAAGGTGGTCTAAGGACAGGATCTAGAGAGAGAGGAACAAGACATTTTAGAGATAATTAAGAGACAATGAAGGCCTAATAGATATAAAGGAACACCTGTATATTTTGCCATGTTCATAATACAAGTGTTTCCCCCTTTTTGATTTATCCCACAAATATTTTTGACCAACTGTCACTGGTCTAGATGAGTTTGGTCCATCAGCGATCAAGAAAGGCATCAGCAGCTTGCCTCTCTGGCAGGGGAGGGGGCAAGGAAAAACGAGATCTAGGGAGCCAAGGTTACAGTAATTTAGAAGGTGATAAGGAGACAAAGGAAAAGTGTGGTAGGGGGTAGGGCTCAGAGAAGAACTGTCAAGGAAGAGGATGAGGCTCCCAGGATGGAAGGCACTCCAAACAGAGGGAACACCAGAGGCCCTAAGAGAAGAGCAAGCCTGGCCAAGCACCACAAGAAGGTCAAAGTGGAGAGTGAGCTGGACAGAGGAGGGAAGATGGTATCAGAGACAAACAGGAGACAGAAGTCATGAAGCGTCATCAAGGACAGTGAAGAGCCCTGAGGGGGGCCTTATGCAGAGGGGGGAGCCACTGTGAGCTGTGAAGACCACGGACTGCCTGATGGTTTGGACAAGGGTGCAATGTGAGCTGACTCTCACTTTACCAGGGCCACGTTGCCCCTGGTAGGGAGTCTGGAGGGGCAGGGGTGAAAGCAGGGGGATTCCAAAGAAGGCCTTACACAAGGGATATGGTGGTGACTGCAACCACATGGTAACAGCAAGAGGGCGAGAGTGGATGTGCTGTGTGCACATTTTGAAGATGGAGTCAACAGGGGAAAAACCAGATATTTCCTAGGAGCCACTGACTCAGAGGAGGGTCATCAGTGGGTTCTAAAATCTATGGTGTAACTTGAAGACAAACAGGATACTTACAAAGTCTTCAGGTATCTTCTCACAAGATATTTATTAATTGCAAAAATTGGGGAAACTCAGCAGATGTCACATTCACCAAGGGATTTGTGTTGACATCACCCATCATGAGACAGCTGGACATCTTGTGCTGGACAATTCAAAGCACCAAGGAAGATGCAAAGTACTTCAACTGGAAGCTTACTCACAGTGTTCAGTTCAGTTCAGTTCAGTCTCTCAGTTGTGTCTGATTCTTTGCAACCCCACAGACTGCGCACGCCAGGCCTCCTTGTCCATCACCAACTCCTGGAATTTACTCAAACTCATGTCCATTGAGTCGGTGATACCATCCAACCATCTCATCCTTTGTCATCCTCTTCTCCTCCTGCCCTCAATCTTTACTAGCATCAGGGTCTTTTCAAATGAGTCTGCCCTTTGCATCANAGTTAAATAAGCAGGGTGACAATATACACCCTTGCCGTACTCCTTTTCCTATTTGGAACCAGTCTGTTGCTCCATGTCCAGTTCGAATTGTTGCTTCCTGACCTGCATATCGATTTCTCAAGAGGCAGGTCAGGTGGTCTGGTATTCCTATCTCTTTAAGAGTGTCAGTCAGTCAGTCAGTTCAGTCGCTCAGCTGTGTCCAACTATTTGCAACCCCATGAATCGCAGCACGCCAAGCCTCCCTGTCCATCAACAACTCCCAGAGTTCACTCAAACTCATGTCCATTGAGTCGGTGATGCCATCCAGCCATCTCATCCTCTGTCGTCCCCTTCTCCTCCTGCCCCCAATCCCTCCCANCCATGAATCGCAGCACGCCAAGCCTCCCTGTCCATCAACAACTCCCAGAGTTCACTCAAACTCATGTCCATTGAGTCGGTGATGCCATCCAGCCATCTCATCCTCTGTCGTCCCCTTCTCCTCCTGCCCCCAATCCCTCCCAGCATCAGGGTCTTTTCCAGTGAGTCAGCTCTTCGCATGAGGTGGCCAAAGTGTAACACCAGACAAACCCCAGATTCAAGGGTGTGCTGCAAAATATCTGGCCCGTACTCAAGAAGGAAAAAGGTAAACACAACAATTGAGAAATTGTTTCTGATTTTAAAGACTAAAGTTTATTGATAAGATCGTGAATGACTCCCCTCCACACACACTTATTCTAATAAAGGCCATTATTGGGTCAACTGACAAAATCTAAATTAGGTCTTTAGGTTAGAAACAATATAGTGTAAATGCGTGCTTAAGTTGCTTCAGTCATGTCTGACTCTGACCCAAATGGACCATAGCCCATCAGGCTCCTCTTGTTAATTCTGTGACTTTAATACCAGTCCTGAATTAAGTAAGAGAATGTACTTGTTTTTAGGAAATGTGCTCTGAAGTATTTAACAATAAAAAGGAAGAATTAGATGTCATATCTGCAACTTACTCCCAAATGAGCAGAATAAGCACTAAAATACATACCATGAGAGTGCAAATGTGGGAAAATGTGAACTTCGGGGAATCTGAGTGAAATATACACAGGAAGTCCTCATATTATCCTTTCAACTTTTCCATAAGTCTAAAATTATTTTACATTATAAAAGGTTATTTTATTTACAAAAACTCTTTCCAGGAATTTTGGGAATTTCCAGAGTTCCTCAATTCTCTAATCAATTCCAGCTTATGATTAAATACTAACAGACATTATATTAAAGACATATTTAAATTCCTAAAGTAAGATAACCAGAAGGGGAGATCCATTAGTTAGTATATGGTTTCCCTGAGAATTTATAAATCTTTCCATTCATGTTAAGTTCATCAGGTGGAGGTTTCTTTTTTTCCTTGCTGTTTTTGGGTAGAAGGACTACACAACTTGCTGTCATGTAAAATTTACCCCAGCCTGTGCCCTCACAGCTACCAGATCCCCTTCCTCTTCTATTCAAGGAAACCTCTGACTTCTTGGTGTGTTCTTGATGTTCCTGGGAACCCAGCCCGAAAAGTTTTCCACCAGCAAATCTGGGGTGAAAATGCTTCTGAGAAGGAAATGCTCCTGTCTCCATTACCCCCAAAGGCAACATGCATTTCATACCTTGATTTGATTTAAATCAAACTCTTTACCACTACTTTTGACAATAGAACTCTTGGGATCCAGGATTCTCAGCTGTGGGATAACCTTTAGACCATCTTTAAATTTTCATACTCAACACATTAGGAGGAGTTGTTCTGAAAAATGTACACACAAGAGAAAACCCATATTTCAGACCATATGGAAACAATAAAAAGATGTGTCAGCGGTTCTAGGAAGATGTCAGCAAGTTATGAAATTTAAAGGGAGCAAGGCAGCTTATCTGAGCCTGGAGACACAGCTGGTGCCTGGGGGTTTGGCTAGTTCCTCACCCACAGCTCACTAAGTCATTGCCTCTGACTTCAGGCGGTAAAGGTGGGAGAGATGGCAACAGGATTCAGACATCCCTGCTGGAGAAGAGCACCCCGTGGGCCCCTGCTCAGTCCCCATGTCCTTGGCATTGTTTCTCATCTGCATAGTGCATTGATCAGACCGGATGCTTTTGCTTCACTTTAGGAGTCCTGCAGTTCCAGGCATGGGTGACCAACTCCACTGTCTTGAACAAGGAGGGCTCTGGGCAAACATCACTGGTGGTGCCCTAGTCCTCAAATGTCTCCCCACTCCTTCATTAAAATAGGCAAGGAAGACCCCTGGCAGTCGCATGCTAAAGCAAATGAAGACACACAGCCCAGAGGCACAAGTCCTGGAGGCTCTGAGCTTGGGATAGGGGTGGGGTACAGAAAAGGAAGCAATAGGGTGTCTGATGGCAGAACCCCAGACTCCACAACAGGGCCCCCACCGTGGGAAGCTGTGTCACCGACAATGGGTAGGATGTTGTAGACGGTGCCGATGAAGAATGGCTGACTTTTAGTCACTGATATTATCTCGTTCATAGTCCCTGTGGATAATGTACCCTTGGCCCCATCCTCACAGTGATGGCAACTAACATCACAAGAAAAGACAACCAGACATCACAGCCTCCTGATGGACAGTAACCACGTGACCTAGAGTCCTGCCAGAGACATGGAGCCCGACTTCAATCCAACTTACGGGAGATACTCAGGGGCAGGTTGAAAGGTGCAGGAGTGTCTGCAATACAACCCCCACGCTGCAGACCAAACAGCAAGGCTCTGCTTGTTTTATGACAAATTAAAAGAAAGGACTGAGGGTCAATCCATAGACTGACAGAGACTAAAATAACAAAGCGAAATTAAAACTATGGACAGCAAGAAGGAGAAATACCATAAGATATCCCTTATATGTGGAATGTAAAAAGCAATACAAATGAACTTACAAAACAAAGAGATTCATAGACTTAGAAAACAAACCTATGGTTGCTGGGGGAAAGGGATAGTTAGGGACTTGGGGAAGGTTATGTACACACTGCTCTATTTAAAATGGATAACCAACGAACCACATGGAACTCTGCTCAATGTTATGTGCCAGCCTGGATGGGAGGGCTTTTGGAGGAGAATGGACATGTATGGCTGAGTCCCTTCACTCTTCATCTGAAACTATCACAGCGTTGTTCATTGGCTGTACCTCAATACAAAGTGTTTTGGTGTTACAAAATAGAATAAAATTTAATAAATAAATAAAACTATGAGCAGTATTAAACTACATTATCCAGGGATTCACATTTTAACATTACAGAGGGACTTCCTTGGTGGTCCAGTGGCTAAAACTTCATGTTCCCAATGCAGGGGACCTGGGTTCAATCCTTGGGCAGGGAACTAGATCCCGCCTGCCACAACTAAGACCAGGTGCACCCAAATAAATAAATAAATGTATTTTTTTTTAATTACAAAGAAACACAGGAGATGATGACTGTAAAATTGGGAGAGTGGTTACACTTGGAGCTGAGAACGTGATTAGATTCCAGGGACTTCTGAGATAACTAACAATATCCCATTTCCTGGCCTGGGTGTTCACATCAGCCTTGGCTTTGGAGTCCTGATTAAGCAGTGCATTGTGTCTCCTTTCAGAATAAATTGTTTTATTCATGGTTTGAACAATAGAGAGAATAGGTGGATAGTTAGATGCCATTGACAGGAAGCCCGGTGTACAAGGCAGCTGGGAGATGTGGCATCCAGCCGCAAAACTGGGTCTGTCTGAGGATGAATCACATACTCCAAACTACCACACTTTCCGTGGAAACCCGCCAGATGGGCACTACCTCACCTTTGGAAAACTGAGCAATGGAGTCTGGGGGTTCTTGATTGAGGAGGGAGATTAAGGAGCACAGTGAACATGGGCCTGTTGTTCATCAGCAGATACCAAGTGAGGATCTACTCTGATCTCCTATCTCTCTCCACTGAGTGAATTCCACCCGCAGGAGGAACTTACCCAGTACCTGGGACATCCAGGAGCCCAGGTTGACCTCTGGCTCAGCCCCTGGGTCTGCTTTGTGCCAAGGACTCTCTGGCAGTCTAGGTAAGCCATCAGACCCCTTCATGTGTGCCGTGCTTAGCTGCTCAGTCGTGCTCAGCTCTGCGACCCGATGGACTGTAGCCTGCCAGGCTCCTCTGTCCATGGGGATTCTCCAGGTAAGAATACTGAAGTGGGTTGCCAGGCCTCCTGCAGGGGATCTTCCCAACCCAGGGATCGAATCCAGGTCTCTCACATTGCAGGTGGATTCTTTACCATTTTAGCCACCAGGGAAGTCCAAGAATATTGGAGTCGTAGCCTATCCCTTCTCTAGGGATCTTCCCAATGCAGGGATCAAACCCAGGTCCCCTACACTGCAGGTGGATTCTTCACCATCTGAGCCACCAGACCTCTTCACAGACTGAGGCTTTCCAGTATGCAAAACACACAAGATTACAAGGGAATGCACCAATCAAAAAATACATATGTATCTATATTAAAATGTGTTATATGATTAAAATGTTCTCGCTTAACAAACTGAAAAAGATGTGGCTCTCATACTGACCATGATTTCAAAGGATGTAAAGATGTGAAGAATGAACATCTGTGACAAATGTAAAATGATATAAAATGTGGTTTTTAGGGTGAAAGAAAGCACAGGTTTCACTAAGACTGCTGTGATTTGCTGTCTGCATTCATAACAGAAGGACCTGTGAAGCCTCTAAGAAAAGTAAGACATAGGTTTGGGGCTTCCCTGGTGGCTCAGACAGTGAAGAATCTGCCTGCAATACAGGAGACTCTGGTGCAATCCCTGGGCTGGGAAGATCCCCTGGAGAAGGGAATGGCTACCCACTCCAGTATTCTTGTCTGGAGAATCCCATGGACAGAGGGGCCTGGTGAACTACAGTCCGTGGGGTCACAAAGAGTCAGACATGACCAACTGACTAACAATTTGCTCTCCACCCAAGGTCACGGATTCCCCACTGTTAAGGATGCTGCCCTAGAGAGGGTTTCCACAGAGGATTGTTTGCGGATCCACATAGTGTGATGTAGACTAGATTTATAAGGAAACCTTTCTGTGTAAAATTTATTTTAAAAAAGAGATACAGCGCCTCAAAGAAGGGCTAATGTCCTTTACGACAAATAGTATATTTCTTCACTTTTCATCTTGAATGAAATGAAAGAGAGAAGGCAGGTCACAAGCCGCCTGTTTATGTGTCTGTCAGCTGGAATGCCCACATGGAGTCCTCAAGAAGGGAGGGATATTTTTGTTGGTTTAAGCAGAGGATAGAAATCGAATAGTGTGTTTACATTCAGACCACACTAAAAAAAAAAAAAGAAGAAGCCCAGAAAGATTATTTCAGGGCCTTGCATTCAAATGCATATGTGTGACCAAAGGAAGTGGTTTTTCAGAGAACACATTTTTCCAATTCAAGCCTACATTTCTCTGATGCACTGAATTTGACAATGAAATGAGCATTTCTGGTGTCTGGCACTTTTTCTTAGGTTCAGGACAATACACTTTGTGTTAAAACTGAAACAGCACAGCCTGGTGACATCTTCCAGGTTGGCGCAAGATACAGTAAGAACTCTACATGTGTGCATTAGTCATTTCAGTTGTGTCCAATTCTTCTGGACCCTATGAACTGTAGCCCACCAGGTTTCTCTGTCTGTGGGATTCTCCAGGCAAGAATACTGGAGTGGATTGATGTGCCCTCTTCCAGTCGAAGTCCCCTACATAGGAACCTTAAAAAATGTGAACGTGTGTTCCATCAATGTCAGGCGTGAGTGACATTGCAGCTTGCCTCCTATTGCGGAGGACTGTTCAGCTCTACCTTCTTCCACCTCCTCCCCTTCTCCAGTCACTAACTCTTCTTGTCTATGGGATTTTAACTCCCTGACCAGGGATTGAACCTATGTTCCCTGCATAGCAAAGTGGATTCTTAACCACTGGCCCTCTGGGGAAGTCCCAATAAAGACATATTTGATGCCACAAAGTAACTATCATCTGCCTATGAGTAAATATTTACCTAAAAGGCAAGTTTCTAAGTGTATGCTGCTGCTACTGCTGCTGCTAAGTTGCTTCAGTCGTGTCTGACTCTGTGCTACCCCATAGACGGCAGCCCACCAGGCTCCCCCGTCGCTGGGATTCTCCAGGCAAGAGTACTGGAGTGGATTGCCATTTCCTTCTCCAGTGCATGAAAGTGAAAAGTGAAAGCGAAGTCACTTAGTTGTGTCCGACTCTTAGCGACCCCATGGACTGCAGCCTACCAGGCTCCCCCGTCCATGGGACTCTCTAAGCAAAAGCACCAGAGTGGGATGCCATTGCCTAAGTGTATGGAGCCTGTCAAAGCCCAGGAGATAAACCCCTTTCTCAAGAAGCTCATAACCCAGGGAGGAAGAAATATCATCCCATGGAAAAGCCACCCCCTCCTGGCAAGAACATCTGTACTTCTAGGCTAGAGGGAACCCTAGATACCTGGAAATCTCTCCTGGCCCTGATTTCAAGCTAACCTCTGCTGGGGATGTTCTGATAGCCCTTAGTCCATGGATTTTCACAACTGCCTTGTGAATGAAGTTTATTACTGTCCCTCACGGAGAGGAAATTAAGGTTCTGTGAAGAAAAGAAACTTGGAGTGCGATCTAAACTCTCATGAGAAAATGTTCTGCAGAGAATTTGCTGATCTTGCAGGCTTTCACTCAGTGATTCAGAAATCAGGCAGCATCCAAACCAACAGGTGGAGAGGGGCTCCAAATGGTTGTGCAAGGTGGCAGATTCTTATAGAACAAGATGAGAGGGAACAAGGGGTTTACCCTGGGTCTTGGGTAAGAGATTTTACCCTTTCATATCAGGCAGCATGGGGCCACCCATGCTTGACCCTGGATGATGGTCTGGTGTCCTGGGGGTACTTGCTTTCCCATCAGAAATATGAGTGCTGAGTTTACCTGTCAGCACTGTCTTGCACCTGGGAACAGGACATTTTTTGTTTAATTTCTTCAGCCAAGAAGACACTGAGTAATGGTAGCAGAGCCTCAGAGAGCATGCCTCCAGCCCATGCCACCAAAGGCCTTGAAATAGCATCTTTCAGAGTGGGGCTCAAGAGACCATATGGCTCAAGCCATATGTGACACCATGGACCACACCAGGATGCTCTGTGAGGGGTGGAGGTCCAGGGAACCAGCGTCTCCGTGTCCTCTTTGTGCAGGAAAAGCTACATCATCTCAGCTGAGAAACAATGCTCAGCTGAAATGAGTTGAATGTTCAGCTGAAATGGGCTGAAAAACGAGTTCAGCCCATTGCCCTTCTGTTCTATTCAGTAGATGAAATTTAGCAATTAGGACATAAAGCTGTAAAAGACAAGACCCCAAGAATAACACAGGATTGAATGACATAGGGGTGGGAGAAAGATGAGTTAAAAATAACAGATGCATGAAAACACTCAATTTAATAAACCAGACGAATCTAGCCACATCTGTGAGGACAAAGTGCTTTAAATACTGGGCTTTCAGAGTTGTTGAAGAGAGATTTCTGTGGTCATGGGAAATCCCCGGACTCACACTGTCCAATGCAGTGGCTACAGTATTGCAGTCCTACAATGTTCTTCCTTTTCCCATCAGAAAAGCATACAGAACAGCTAATTCAGGAAGCAGGCTGGGGAAGTCAGACTGGAAAGTTGAGGCTTTAAGAAGTCTTGAGAGGATGCTGGGGAAAGTAACAGAGGCCATGAACAGGGGGGCTGCTGGGCGATGTTCTAAGGTCCCAGAAGCGGAAGGCAACCCAGAGAAAGCAGGGAGAATGGGCCCCAGCCTTCCTCTCATCAATTCCAACCATTGTAATCTGTTCCGAAGTAGTAGTCATTCTTTGGTCAAATTCACCGCTGTTGCCAAAATCTTGGCTCCCTGTCCACCGATGCCTAATAGAAATATGGAGACTGAGTTTAGAGGAAATAGAAACGACTAGCTGTATTAACTTCTCCAGGCAAAAGGTTAGCTCCTCAAGAGCTATGCCCCCTTTCTCGGGAATAGGGAGAGGTTTTAAATCCTCTTGAAGGTCTTACTGTTTTTCCTCTTTTGCGAAGTTTCAAAACGGCCGCAGCTGGTATTAGGCAACTAGGCAGCTGGGTCCAGTGTCCCTGAAGTTATCAGCCCAGGACCTTTCTGAAATGCAGAATGCTACAAGAGAGTGCAGAGGGACAAGAATGCCAGGTATAGAGTATAATCTATACAGAGTCAGAGAGTAATTAGCTTTGTGAAGGACAAGTTCAGCTATAAGTGTTTTTTTTTTTAATTACTATTTTATTTACCTTTATCTGTGCTGGGTCTTTGCTGCTATACCAGCTTTTCTCTAGTTGCAGTGAGTGGGGACTGCTCTCTAGTTGCAATGCACGAGGTTCTCATTGGGGTGGCTTCGCTTGTTACGGAGCACAGGATCCAGGGGGTGGGGTCTTCAGTAGTTGTGGCTCATCAGCTTAGTTGTCCTGCAATAGGTGGGATCTTCACAGACCAGGGATCAAACCCACATCTCCTGCGCTGGCAGGCAGATTCTTTACCTCTAAGTCAGCAGGGGGCTGCCAGCTACAAGTGTCTCTTAGTAGTAATAGCTAAAGAATAACCAAGACAGTTTAACTCTTGTAGGCTTGTTTGGCTGGTATGTGCCAAAGGCTGTTCACGCATTTCTGTTTCTGCTGCAACACTATCAGATTTTGAGCTGGGCCCTCCTAGTGTGCCTCCTGATTTTGAATTCAAACCGTTCCCAGTTCTTCATCACTTTGGGAGAGAAGGCAGGAAGGGAATTTAAATTGTTCATCCAAGAGGTGAGTTAGACAAAGGGGAGGTGTTTCTAGCTGCAGAAGACCTGAGGCTGTGGCAACCTGACCCTGCAGACAACTGCCAAGGCTTCCCACTGTCCTTACAGAGGTGGGGGTGGGGAGACAGGTGGCTCCAGGGGAGGCAACTCTTCCTCCTGGGCCCTTTGTCTCTCTGCAAAACTGAAATGAGGCAAAACTACCACAAAACCCAGTCCAATCTACACTGTCTAGAGCAATGGGGGAGCCTGTCTCTCAACAGGGGACATTTGACAAAGCTTGGAGACTTTTCTGGATTTCACAAAGGCAGGGGCTTGAGGAGTGGGGTTGCCACTGGCATCTCAACAGTGGAGCCCAGGGATGCTGCTAAACCTCCCATAAGGAGATGACACCCCTTCCTCAGAGAATCATCCAGCCCCAGAAGTCAGTGGGATCCAGGCTGAGAACTGTGCTCTGAACCTTTTCAGGTGAATGCGATTTAAATTCCTATGATGGGTTCTCTGCTCTGAGGATACAGACAGCAAGACGTCCTCCTCTACCAAGGACACCCATACCTTTGTTAAAAGGGTCCATCAGGGGCCCCTTCAGGGAGTGGGTCGGGGGAAGCAGGTTGGGGTTGGGATGTGGAGGAAGCATTCCAGGGTGGGTTTCAGGCAAGGCTCAAACTGGGGGCTTCCGCTGACCGCATGAGGTCCCCTGGAGGGTGGGTGATATCTCAGAGGGTTCCAATTTGAGGTTTCACAGCCCTGCACCCACGGTCAGGGTCAAGGTCACCCTAGGAGAAAGAATCGCATGTCTGGGCATTGAGGGGCCCTGGGGCCCCAAAGGCTGGCAGCTGGGAAGCCACACATGCGGGCAGTTCAGGGCACACTGATGTGAAGGAAGGGTGCAAGGAAGGAGCTGGGGGCAAGGCAACACCGACTCCAGCCCCTGGGGGCGGGGGCCAGGGTGGGGTGGAAGTCAGGGGGCAGTGTGGGTCACGGTGTCCCCCCTCCCGTAGGACATCGTGGATGGCAGTTTCAAGGGACAAGCGCTGTGGAGATGGCCACGGCCCTGACGGGAATTCCAGGGTAAATGCCCCCAGAGGCAGGGAGACCAGGGCCGGTAGGCTCCTCATGACTGAACTCTTCCATGACCTCTCTGGGCTTCCACAGAAGCTTTGAAGAAAACTGGGGCACATGTGATGGGAGGGGACGTGGGTGTCTTTTCTTTTCTCCTCTCCTGGCTTCTCCAGTTCCTCTTTCCTCTAAGCACTGACCACCCCTGTCTCCATCATCACTTGACACCTAACAGGGGCCCTGGTACAGAGCAGAGGGAGACAGGAGACCGCAGGTGGATGGAGAGAGCCTCACCTGAGTGGACACTATCGCTTGGGGCCCTGGGTACCCTACCCCCACGGACCAAGGGAGTCCCCGCCCGCGTCCAAGCTCCTCCCCGACAGGGTCTTCCCTGCCTCTCCTTCCAGTGTCTCTGCTGATGCTAAGTCGCTTCAGTCATGTCCAACTCTGTGCGACCCCATAGATGGCAGCCCACCAGGCTCCCCTGTCCCTGGGATTCTCCAGGCAAGAACACTGGAGTGGGTTGCCATTTCCTTCTCCAATGTGTGAAAGTGAAAAGTGAAAGTGAAGTTGATCAATCGTGTCCGACTCTTAGCGACCCCATGGACTGCAGCCCACCAGGCTCCTCCATCCATGGGATTTTCCAGCCAAGAGTACTGGAGTGGGGTGCCATTGCCTTCTCCGTGTCTCAAGTCACCAGAAACTTTTGAATCCAGGCTTCCAGGAGCAAAAAGAAAACCATCTCAGTCCATCTCACTGATCAGCACCGATCCCTGGCGGTCTCTTTCATGAACCAAAGACCTGCCTGCGGGATCCTCAAGCAGTTCCTCTCCCTTGGGGAAGGAGTCTGCTGTTACAAGCAGAGGTCTTTACCCCAGGGTCCCTGGAGAGATTCAACACAGGACTCTGGGTGGGGAGAAATGACAAGTTAATTTCCACCACCCTGTAACTGAAATCTAGCAATTCTGAACAACAGGTGCATAGTTAATTTGTACACATCCAGAAATGCAGAGTTCTCCAGACCTCACCTCATGTATTTGAAAACCTGGGGTGGCTTTTCTGGGATCCACCCTGGGTAAAGAAGCAAGGCACACCAGGAGACACGTGCTGCCCCCAAGCCACTGACCCCGCACCTGGGAGGTGGCATAAGCCCTTGGCTGGCCATCCCCTGTCCCTGAGTGACACATAGCAGGCACAGCTCCCAGCCACCCACCGCTCCTGACTTCAGGGCAGAGTGTGTCAGGCACTTTAATGCCCTATATCACTGTTACTGCCATTTCCTCGCCCAGCTCCTTTTCAGTCTCTGGTGGGTCCTGCCAGCCCCTTTTTACAATTTGTCCCCATTGCCTTCATGACACTTTAAATTGCAGAATTAAGAAACACAACGCAACAAACTAAGAAAAGTCTGGATTACCAAGGTTTGTTTGTGGATTGCTTTAAGAGCTCAAAATACATTTCCCCAGAAACAAAGTAGATAAGTGAAGAAGGCCACGTGGCTCCCTCCCAGGCCTCCACCCTGTGATGTTCAAAGAGCATAGTGTTATTTTACCAGTAAATTGCTCTTAAAACAGTGCATTCTGAGTTCAAACTCACATGCCTATTACCTTCATAGGAAGGCATGATGGTTTTAAAGTGTGACCCCCAAATTCTTCATACTTCTTTCACTGGGGTGAGTCTATGGCTTCTCCCCAGGAGTCTGGGCTCTGTGACTACTTGACCAAAAGAACATGGTGGGAAGGATCCTGTATCAGTTTCATTTTATAAAGATAGTACTATCCTGATACCAAACAAAGACAATACAAAAAAAAAAAGAAACAAAGACCAGTACCCCTCATAAATATAGATGCAATGATCCTTAGCAACATGTTAGAAAATAGAATTCTGCAAAATGTCTCAAAATAATCACACACCATATCCAAGTAGACGTTTCTCCAAGGATGCAAGGCGGATTATTTGAAATTTTCAAATATCTGAAAATGAATTAATGTAATCTACCATACGTATACATGTTAGTTGCTCAGTCATGTCCAACTGTTTGCGACCTTTAGACCATAGTCCACTGAGTTTCTCTGTCCATGGGATTCTTCAGGCAAGAATACTGGAGTGGGTTGTCATTCCCTTCTCCAGAGGCTCTTCCAGACCCAGGGATCAAACCTGGGTCTCCTGCATTGCCCGGGTAAAGTGAATTATTTACTGTCTGAGCCACCGGGGAAGCCCAATCAACCGTATTAACAGACTAAAGAAGGAAAACCATCTGATCTTATTAACTGATGAGAGGGAAAATGCATTTGACAAGACTCAATACCCATTCACAATAAAAAGCCTCAGGAATACAGGAGAACTTCCTCAACTTAATGAAAACCATTTACGAATAGACTGGTTTCTCTACATGGTCACTCTAGGCAGCATGTGTATTGTTGGTGTTCAGTTGCTCAGTCGTGTCTGATTCTTTGACTTTCATGGACTACAGCACACGAGGATTCCCTGTCCTTCACTGTCTCCCAGGGTCTGCTTAAACTCATGTCCACTGAGTCGGTGATATTATCAAACCATCTCATCCTCTGTTGTCCCCTTCTCCTCCTGCCTTCAATCTTTCCCAGCATCTGGGTCTTTTCCAATGAGTCAGTTCTTCGCATCAGGTGGCCCAAGTATTGGAGCTTTAGCTTCAGCATCCGTCCTTCCAATAAATATTTAGAACTGATTTCCTTTAGGATTGACTGGCATGTGTATGGGGATTTTCTAGTGTCCAGCAAGATGAAAGTCTTGGCTCTCTGCTTGCCTGCTCCGACATCACCTGTTGTTGGAGGTGGGGCTGCCCAGTGGGGGCCGAAGCCCTGACGCCCTCTTGGCCATGGTTGGCATGGGCAAGAGTGGGGACATATGCTTTTCTGTGGTTTGGGGCTGAAGGACATCAGCTCTTGTCAAAAATCATTTTGTCTTTCCAGGCTGCCCTTTCCCTAGTACTCTGGCTGGAGAGAGCAGGGATTTTTAGTGCCGTTTGTGTCTGTGTCTTTGGCATTTCTGGGTTGTTGGCTTCTCCAGCTCCAATGCTGGGGTATCTGAGTCAAGAAGAACTCCACGCCCACACGATGTTTCCTTGGGTCTGAGGTTGGTCGCCAACCAGGCTTTTTTCCAATTCCACAGTCTTCTGTTGTCTTCATGTGTAATGGCTTGGATTTTAGTTGTCCTTAGCAGGAGGAATAGGGAAAATCACCTATTCTGTCTTCCTAGAGTATTAGACAGAAGTCCTGACAGTTTTGAAATATCTTCGTTCTCCCTTATTGTTTATTATTTGGATGTGAAGAAAGAAGGAGATCAGCCCTGAGATTTCTTTGGAAGGACTGATGCTAAAGCTAAAACTCCAGTACTTTGGCCACCTCACGTGAAGAGTTGACTCATTGGAAAAGACTGATGCTGGGAGGGATTGGGGGCAGGAGGAGAAGGGGACAACCGAGGATGAGATGGCTGGATGGCATCACTGACTCGATGGACGTGAGTCTGAGTGAACTCCGGGAGTTGGTGATGGACAGGGAGACCTGGCGTGCTGCAATTCATGGGGTCTCAAATAGTCGGACATGACTGAGCGACTGAACTGAACTGAACTGAATGGAATTTTAAGCGGTGTCTCAGAATCTGAAGGTTTTGCTGCACTAATGTTTACTCTTCCAATGGTGCCTTCTGCTTTTGTTCCCTTTAAATGGGGTCTCTCTCTCTCTCTTTCTCTCTCTCAACATTGCTTTGTCTCTAAAACTCTGAAATCTCAGGAACATGAGCCTTGGTGTGTATGTTTTGATCTCTCTTACTGGGTAACCTTGAGTCCGGAGACTCGTGGCCTCAGAATGGGGAATTGTCCTTCTACCACTTATTTGATGGGTGCATTTCCTTTGCTGTTTTCATTATTTCCAAGTTTCTGAAGAGTCAGATGTCATGTCTTCTTGAGTGATTTTCAAAGTTCTTTTCTCACCTGCATGCCCCCTTCTTCATTTTCTTTGTGCTCATAGGTTTATCAGACCTTGTTTTCTTTCTTCACCATCACTGGGGTAATTTTGGGTGGGAGGAAGGAGGAAGGCTGAGAGCAGCCCGCGACACTAACCGGATGCTCGCCCTGAACTTTGAGGTCGGTCCCTCAGCTACTAGCATCCAGCCTGTGTAACACATATAACCTGGTAAAGAATCTTCCAGGATTAGATATTTCTGTTTGTATTTTTTAACCTCATGTGACTGCTTTTGCCCTATTGCACCATTTTATTACTAACTTCTGTCAAAACCCTCTCATCTGTGACCTAGAAAGAACTCAAGAACTTTAAGATGAAATTCTAGAAAACCACTTTGCAGTCACTGGCCTTATATACTGCTTGTGTCAAGACTACTTTCCTTTTATTCTTATCTGTATATAAGTAAACATTTTTTTTTTCTTTTCAAGTAGTTATAGATAGAAAAGTTGTAAGGATAGGTTCCATCTGTTTCTCTGGTGGTCATCATCTTATATTACTGGGTACATTTGTCACAACTAAGGAACTGACATCACTTCCTCTAAGTTCACACTTTATTTGGCTTCCACTGGTTTTTTCCCTCATGTCCTTTTGCTGTTCCAGAATCACATCCAGGAGACGAGATTACATTTAGTCATCCTATCTCTGCAGCCTCCTTGGGTGTGTAACCGTATCTCGGACTTTGCTTGTTTTTGATGGCCTTGAAGAACACAGGGTGGGCCATGTGTAGAATGTCCCAGCAACTGGGCCTGTCTGGTGTTCTTCTCTTAGTTGGGGTCATGGAGTTTGGAGTCCAAAAGCAGCAGACAGAGAGTGAGTGTCCTTCTCAACACGTCCCTTTGGGGGACACGTCTGCAGGGCCAGCGGTGGTGACCGTCGGCTGCAGCAGCTCTAAAGCTGCCCCTGTCTCTTTTCATATCTGCTCTCCGGAAGCAATTCACTAAGTTCAGCCCACTCCTGAGGGGAGTGGGGAGGGCAGTACCTCCTGGAGACCTCCCCTGACCTGCTTTTTATTTTTACAAAGCCAGGAATGATTTCAGAGCTCCAATCCGCTGAAGCCTCTCCGTTGAAGAGCAGGCGTGGTCCTCTGTGTGTATGGGAGCATCCTTGATGCTGGACAAGGCCAAGTGTCCTCTGAGGCCCCCGACATCCTTCCTTCCAAGATAAAACAATTGTCTCCTCTCAGAAACAAAGTCCATGACATCAGGGCAATGGGTTTTCTATAGAAACCAGGCCCATGTTAGGAGGCCTCCTGGGGTTCAGAAGAGCCAAATTTATACTTAGGTGTGGGTTTCAGAAAGTGGTTAGATGTTTGTGGGGGGTGTTTTTTTGAAGGAAACTGTACATTTGGTGTTAAAAGCCTGAGGAGCGCGAGCCGGGAACCGGGGGCCATGTGCAGGTGGGTGGGGTGGGTTTGGGGTTGGGGGAGGTTTGGGGAGTGCAAGTGGATCTTCTCCCTCACTGCTCCCGTTTCCTCTGTACCCGGCAGCCTGTGCCTTCCATGGTGGGAGACATGGATCATTTCTCTCAGCATGTCCCCATCTCTCCAGGCTCTTCTGGGGCTAAGGAAATAAGTGTCTGAAAAGTTCTCTGTGCTTCCTGGACAGAAGACGAATGCCAGGCCACATGGATGTTGCCCGTGTATTGCTGACAGCTTCACCATGGGCAGCAATGGCCAAGCTCCAATCTCTCTGGATTGATGGGTAGGAAATGGTGAACATTTCCTGCAGTGCCAACCAGTGAGGGTGTAAAAGCCCGCAGAAAAAAACATGACCCTGTGCGTCACCCACTCATCACCTCCATAGACACCTCCCCCAGGGCCACACCCACAGGTCACTGAACCATCTCCAGCTTCACGGCTTCAGGTCCCTTTTTTCCAGTCCCTGCAAGTTGTGGAAGCAAGCCATTGTGTGCAAACATCTTGAGGTGAGGTCCCTCAGCTATGTGGCCTGCTGGCCACTGCTCCACATACCCAGAGTTCATCCCAGGGCAGGACAAGTGAAATCATTCTCAACTCATTCTCAGAATTACAGGCCCCAAAACGCAGAATTCAAAACACCCTGGACTTGGACGAGCCGGCTGTCGGAGTGAAACGATCCCTGACTATAAGGCTGCTGCTCATAGTGAGATTTATAGATAGCAAAAACGTTGGAAGAAGCTGGGGTCCTCGCTCATTGACTCACTCACTCCCGGGCTCACTCATCAAAAATGCAGCTGGCCTGCCCACCCGCCCTGTACCCCTGAGGCCCAGGGACCAAGGAGTAGGGTGACTAGAGCCATGGAGCCGTGTTTGATAGGAGGCCAAGCTGGGGGTGCACACAGATGGTGAACCCGCCCGGCTCCTCACACTCTTTCCAGGAACACACCCAGGAAAAGGTGAGGCCCACTCGCTGCATGGATGATCTGGCCTAGTTACAGAAAGACACGGGGTTATTTTTATAAAGAAAGGAAAGAGACAATCCTTTCCAAACAAATCCCAGCTGGGCCAAGACCCCTTTCTATAAAATAAACACGCCCAGAACTTAGGAAGTGCAAAGGGAAATGTTTACAGGGAGATCTGAGAGCCGCCTGCTGGGGCCGAGGGCCTGGAACCTGGGCTGTCTGAAGTCTGCCTGTTTTGTGAGAATGGCCACTGAGGCGTCAGGAAATTAGCCCGGATGCCAGGGTTCTCCACACAGTGACACCAGTTTCTTACAGAGACAGTCACCTGTGACGTATGAAATTCACCGGTGTTTAATTAAACCAATTATTTTTAAGATCTGTATTAAGCTGGACTGTGCTGTGCTTACTTGCTCAGTTGTGTCTNGGCGTCAGGAAATTAGCCCGGATGCCAGGGTTCTCCACACAGTGACACCAGTTTCTTACAGAGACAGTCACCTGTGACGTATGAAATTCACCGGTGTTTAATTAAACCAATTATTTTTAAGATCTGTATTAAGCTGGACTGTGCTGTGCTTAGTTGCTCAGTTGTGTCCGACTCTTTGTGACCCCATGGACTGTAGCCTGCCAGGCTCCTCTGTCCATGGGGATTCTCCAGGCAAGAATACTGGAGTGGGTTGCCATGCTCTCTTCCAGGGGATCTTCCCAACCCAAAGATAGGACATAGGTCTCCTGTGTTCATCTACTGCCATGCAATTTGCCTTTGACAGAGAGGCATGCTGCGATCCGTGGGGTCGCAGAGTCAGACACGACTGAGCGACTGAACTGAACTGAACTGATTTATAATAAGCAAGTAAACTGAACATATGACTTGAAGAAAACAAGCAGGGTGTGTGTGAGTAGGTGTGAGTACAGAGGGGCACGGCTGAGTGGATGGATGAATGAGTGCGTGAATGTTAGGGCAGCCAGATTTAGCAAAAATGTGGAACATCTGGTAAAATCTGAATTTCTGATGAACAACAAATATTTTTTGAAGGTAAGTCCATTCCAAATACTGCATGGCTCTATTGCAAATATGCATTGAACTTGCTTACACTGAAAGTTTTTCCTTGTTTATCTGAAATGCAGTGTAACCTGCATACCCTGTGTTGTATTCAGCAATCCTAGTAAGTGAGAGTGTATAGGGTTGGGCCAGCATGTGTGTCGTGAGTGTGAGTGTGTTGGAGAGAGTGTGTGTATGTGTGTGAGTGTGTGTTACAGAGATGTGTGTGTCTGAGTGCTTATACATGCGTGTGTATAAAAGTATGAGTCCTGTGAATGTGCACACACAAGCAGGCTGGAGTCAGGGGAGGGGAGGAGGTCTGGTGAGGAACGTGGTGAAAGTGTCACTGGCAGCTGAAGGCACCTCCCAGCCATTCTTCCCCCTCCAGAAGGAAGCAGTGCCAAGCAGAAATGCCAAACTGCCAGTCTCGATAATCTCCAGATTTCATGCAAAGCAAAAATATAAATTTGAAGAACTTTTGTGACTTTGGTCAAAAACTTTCACATCTGAAAACGTCTGGTCCAGTGAATCTCTGGCTTAGGGACCGAATCTGAGGACTTTTTCCCGAGCCCCCGGTTCCTCACGCCACTCCTTTGTTTATTGTGCACACGAGTAGCTTTGAACTATGCCTTCACTTCATCACTCCACACCTGGGGAAATCATCCCAAGAAAAGAGTCTGCAATGCACTAACCGCAGCTGCAAGCTCAGTACTTATGAAATAGAAAACACCTGCATATACCTAAAGGTTATAGCAAAGGATGCCCACATCAGTGTGGGTCCATTCACACAGCAAAGCAGTGTGCAGTCAGTGAAGCAACATTTGTGAATGCTTTATTTTATGTACACTCAAGGCAAAGTGGAAAACAGGAGACAAAGCACACGTGTAAAAGGGTCCTTTGGTGCAAATACTATATGAAATCCACAATGTATGAAGGGACTGGTAGCAAAAGTACAAAAAAAATGCACAAATTTTCATCAAATTGGAAAGACAGAAATGAAAGGAAATGCACTAATTTATTGGTAGAACTTTTCTTTTTGTGATGGGTTTTTTAAAAATGGTGGGTTTTTTTTTTTCTGCTTTTCCTGCTTTTCGTAATGAAAACATGTTGCTTTCAAACTGGTAATAAAATTTACTTTGGAAGCAGAATGAACGTACACAAAGTGTTTTGATGGTGGCGATGTAGACGGGCACACTGGGTGTCTGAGATGGGGTGAAGCTGAGAGCAGCCTGGGAGCCCGGGATTCTTATGAAGCGTAGATGCCCAGTTGGCTCATGGCTGACCCTGATTCCGGGGCCCTGGGGCCTGCAGCCAGGGGATGCTGCCTAGAGAAGGGAGTAGGTATTCAAGGTTAAGAGGAGGTTTCAGTGAGGGGGAAGGTCATGACTTTTTGCCAAGAATGGCTACAGTGTGGCTGGCCTTGGAGCAACAATAAAAATGCAAATCTATTGCCTCAGGGAAGGACCTTGAGTCAAACCAGTTCCCACAACTTGTGAGCCAAGTGTTTCCTCTCCCTGGGCTCTCCCACCTGCTGTTCTCATGGCCCCCTGCCCACCAGGTCCCCTCTGTTCTTCACAGCTTCCCACGATTCTAACGTCTGTCTGTGAATCCCACCTTCCTTTACTATCCTTGTGTATTTTCTCAAGAGGACCCTTGAAATCTCTGACCTGGGGATGGCCAGAGCTTGGAGCAGAGGCCAGGGGATGGGATTGCATGGGCCCAAGGGGAAGGCTGAGGCAGAGTTGATATATTGACCCTTCTGAGTGGGATATTCCAAAGTGACATTGTGAAAACAGAGCTCAGAGCCTTGCACTGTGTTGAACTCTGCTCCAGGGCATGGCCCCAGCTGGGGCACAGATCTGTATACAGCCCCTGGAGGAGCGTGCTTGGCCCTCAGTCTGCACCCCACCCTCCTCTGTCTGAGGCCAGCTGTGGGTTGGGGTCTGACTGTCTCAGTCAGTGGGCAGATGTCTGCCTCCCCTGCTAAGGGATCCCTGTGAGTACTAGTCCAAGAATGGACACGTTACCAGTCTGGGACATGTCCAATGGGACATGAGGGCAGGGCCCATTGAGGTGTGTGAACACAAACCTCAGGGCATTGAAATAGCACTATGAAGGAAGTCAAGGCCCTTTAGGAAGCTGGCAGGACAACATGTAGGGGGCAGGAAGGACCACCTCGTTGAAACAGCTGTTTTCTAGGTATGGGGTCAGATATGCAGGTGTTTTCTAGGTATGCCTTTTGTTGTCCAAACTTGTTTGCCTGAGATGTTCTGTCATTTACACAGAAAACCTCTGAGCTGGTTCCTGTATGTTTTCATTCAACAATGAGGATAACGGATGTGTCAGAAAAATAAAGACAAAAACTTTGGTTTCTTGGAAAATCCAGGATCTACAGTTTCACATAAAACCAAAAATAACACCATTTCCCTCAAACAACATGACTTGAGGACTCATTCAAAATCATAACCGACAAAAGGTGTGACGTGAAATGATGGGGTGGCCAGGTCCAGAGCAGCCCCAGGCCTCACCCGCCTTCCGTCCACTTTTCTCCCATCCTGCGGCTCTGTCTCCACGGTCAGCAACCTGGGGCCCACCGCCAGGTAGGCTGTGGCCTGGACAGACTTTCGTTTCTTCACTTACTAGGGGGGCAACTTGGGCAACTTTTAGAGATGCCTCCAGCAAATTTGCCTCATGTCAACTGGCTCCCAGTGGGGCCAGGTTAGTCCCTGAGCCATCCTTCTGGGAGAGGAACTCCAAGGGATGGGTTCTCACCAACTCAGTCACTGGGGCAGAGAGCATGGGTCCTTCACCCTCACTGGTTCAGACCAGCCTTGACAAGAGGCCCAGTGATGGGGCACTGGAGGGCTAGTCATTGCGGTGTTGGCTTCCTGCTCACCCAAGCAGCCCATTGCATTCTTACCCTGCCTGACGTTGACTCATTCACCATCATGTAACATCACTGATAAATGTTAAAATGAGTTAATACTGACATTCAGTATTACTGAATGTATACTCAGGGGAGGCTGTGGCTCGCCTCCTGACAATTTTCTTTGGTGTTGAAGACTGAAATCTTGGGGATTTCCCTGGTGGTCCAGTGGCTAGTACTTCACATTCCCAATGCAGGGAGCCCGGGTTCGATTCCTGGTCAAGGAACTAGATCCCATGTGCTGCAACTAACACTTTGCATGCCACAGTGAAGACCTTACATGCTACAGCTAAAAGATCCCACATGCAGCAACTAAGACCTGGTCCAGCCAAATAAATAAATATGGTAAAAAAAAAAAAAGGACTGGAATCGTGGTGGTGGTGGTGGGGGGGGTCTCACTCACCCTTTAGGAAAGAATGTCAGTGGAGACAGAGAAATGAAAACAGCCTGCCCATCCCAACCCACCACTTTATGAATTGCAGCCCCGAGCACCCACAGCCTCCTGACCCCAAGAAGCTATCTATACGCCCCATGATACGAAGCACCACTGACATGGTCACGAAGCACCACTGACACGGTCAAGTTTAAATAGGAGACAAAGTGAGCACTCTTCCCGACACTGCCATGGCCAGTCTCTAAACAAAAGCAAAGCTAAACAAAATTTGGAGCTTGTGGTTTAACAATGAGACCAAAGACTTGAAAACCGGCTTGGTTACAGAAAGTTCAGGCTCTGGGATTGCAGTTCTTCATTCCCACGGCGCTGATGACCCTGCACCCCCGTGAAATAGGGCTGATGAGATGAGAGCAACAGGAAAACATTTGGAGGGAAAAGAAATCCATTCTTCATGCAGACACAGTGGTCACAGTGAGCAAAGGAATGCAATGAAGCACATTTCTTTAATGACAGTTGACGTTTAGAAACAATCAAGTCCTTGAGTTAAATGCAGAATGTTTTTGGCAGGGAGAGAGAATAACTGTGTCAAACATCTCAACAAAGCCTGCAGCGCCACGAACCTCAACAACAACAAGGCATCCAAGCACCGGTAGGAGGACATACCAAGACATATTTTGTACTGCTTTTTCCACTTCACACTTGAAACAACAGGAAGAGAAAAGTAAGATATAAGTTGTAATGAATCACAGTCCCTGTTGAAGAACCAATTAAACAAACACAAATTCGAGCCACCTTGGGAAAACCTGACATAACTATCTTTCAACCTAGGAAAACGCACAGCTTGGCTGGAACTGTGAACAACACAGCAGACCTGCTTAAAAGTGGTTCAACACAGAGCTCATATCATGTATTAACACAAATATGTGGGATCTAGAAACATGGTACAGATGACCTTATCTGCAAAGCAGAAATAGAGACACAGATGTAGGAAACAAATGTATGGATACCAAGAGGGAAGGTGGGTGGCAGTGGAGGGAGGTGGTGGAAATTGAGAGGCTGGGACTGATGTATATACACTATTGATACTGTGTGTAGAATAACTGATGGGGACATACACTATAGCACTTGTGTGTGATATGTTGCTGCAGTTGAGTCCGACTCTTTGTGCCCCATGGACTGTAGCCCACTAGGTTTTTCTGTCCATGGGATTCTCCAGGCAAGAATACTGGAGTGGGTTGCTTTGTCCTCCTCGAGGGGCTCTTCCCAACACAAAATTGAACCCAAGTCTCCTGCACTGGGAGATGAGTTCTTCACCACCAGCACTACCTGGAAAATCCCACTGTATAGCACAGGGAACTAATTAATGCACCGTAATGACCTAAATGAATAGGAAGGAAGTCAAAGGGAGGGGATATATGTAGCAAAGATGGGTACAGTAAAGGACAGAAATGGTGCAGATCTAACAGAAGCAGAAGATATTAAGAAGAGGTGGCAAGATACACAGAAGAACTATACAAAAAAGATCTTCATGACCCAGATAATCATGATGGTGTCATCACTCACCTAGAGCCAGACATCCTGGAATGTGAAGTCAAGCGGGCCTTAGGAAGTATCACTATGAACAAAGCNCGGACATGAGTTTGAGTAAACTCTGAGAGTTGATGATGGACAGGGGAGCCTGGTGTGCTACAGTCCGTGGGGTCACAAAGAGTTGGACATGACTGAGCAACTGAACTGATAGTTGATTCATTTTACTCTACCATAAAAACTAACAGAACATTGTAAGGTAACTACACTCCCCAAAAAATTAATTTAAAAATATATTGGAAGTTAAATATATATCTTGCTATATTAAAAAATAAAAAATGTGCAATGAAAGTGAACAGAAACAAAATACTCTTTTCCTGAAATCTCAAAATTTCAAAGATTTCTTACAGCGACTAAGGCAGAGTTCTAACTGGTTGACTCAATAGCTGTCCAAGCACCAAGGACCCATATGCTCTTTTTCCCTCTGTTAGACCATCTTCTGTGGGCCGAGTTGTGCCAGACTGGCTGCCCTGTGGTAGTAAGATGGCTGGAGGAGTTCTTACAGCTGGGGTCCAGGGACAGAAATGGGTCAGCCCTTCATGTATCTCCCTCT
Source organism: Neotragus moschatus (assembly GCA_006410615.1). Lineage (NCBI taxonomy): Eukaryota > Metazoa > Chordata > Mammalia > Artiodactyla > Bovidae > Neotragus > Neotragus moschatus. The sequence continues at coordinate 2,885,384 of SJYA01002033.1, forward strand.
TAAGAATGAGGAAAACTTCTCCAGGAGCCTACCAGTCACCTCCCTGGGATTTGCTGGTCACCCGTGGGCCAGTGCTCAGCCATGACCCAGTCATGGCAAGGGCACCAGGCTGCCATCAAAAGCCTGTATCAGTCATGCATTCTGCTGGGGAGGGTGGGGTCATCACCTTGGAATCACATAGGAAAGGAATAGATACCTGAATGGAATCAGAGCGTGATCAGGAATTTATTCTAGTCACGTTGTCCAAGTTCAGCTGTTTCTAAAAGCACAAAAGTTCAATTTTGGCTTAAATTGACTGGCCAAGAATTTAAAACATTTTTTATTTCAGAAAATAATATCAAGGTCAGCAATTAGGGTGACTTTTTCCTCCAGATTTGCTTTAGTTCTAATCTTCTATTTCAAATGCATGGTAATTTACCTTATAAACATTCTACATACACAATACTTGAGGGTGTGTATATTGTATGGAATATGGCTCACTTATGTTTGCATTGGAATGAATTCTGTTCAGGGAAAATATTGCAAAAAAGTGCTCCAATGATAGTCCCAGGCTGTGCTTTGGAAAGTTGAATTTTTGTTGCTTCTTACAAAGCATTAAAATGTCATTTTAAATATTCTTTTCTTTGACCTATATACAATATTAAAATTTCCATAAAGAAATGCTAATTGAATTTTGTATGTAACTGAAGAATACAATGCAATTTAATACAATTCCAAAAATGTAGAAATTTAATTTGATTGTTATTGAATATGAAAGAAAGAAAAGTTGAGCCGTTGTGTCTGAATATATTTGGAGAGAAATCTGCCAAAAAAAGAAATATTTCGCTTCTCCAAAAGGCCTATTTTAACCTAATTTGAAGATTATGGATTTATATGACAATGCCACGATGTTTATCCAAAGGTAGGAGAAAATGTGGTCAGTTTTAGCCAGTCCCAAATAGCTGTTGCTGCTGCTGCTGCTGCTAAGTCATTTCAGTCGTATCCGACTCTGTGCAACCCCATAGATGGCAGCCCACCAGGCTCCCCTGTCCCTGGCATTCTCCAGGCAAGAACACTGGAGTGGGTTGCCATTTCCTTCTCCAGTGCATGAAAGTGAAAAGTGAAGTCGCTCAGTCATGTCCGACTCTTAGCGACCCCATGGACTGCAGCCTACCAGGCTCCTCCGTCCCTGGGATTTTCTGGGCGAGAGCACTGAAGTGGGCTCCCATTGCCTTCTCCGTCCCAAATAGCAATTAATCCAAATAGCATTTTTGCCCATCTCCAAAATTGTAAAGCCCAGATTCATCTTCCTGTGTCTTCACTTGATGACCACGATGGCAGAGACAGGCCACCCACTTTCTTTCTGTGCCATTTTGGTTATGCAAGATGTTATTTGATCCAATGTTTCTAGAAACACAAAGCCGAGAGTTAAAGTCCCTAAAGGCCCACCATTCACCTTCATTGCTTCCCAAGGTCTGTCTTTCCTTCCTTCTGTTTTTCTGTTTTGGGGCAAGGGGTCACATAAAGAGGTTGGTGCCTCACTCCCGGGCTGACCCTACAGTATCAGGGAAGGGGATTCGCTGCCACACCTGAGGAAACATAAAAATTGTGTTCAAGTTAACCCACTGTTGGCACTCCAATTTTCCACATCTGGGAAGCTCTCAGAAAAGAGCTCCTCTGCACCAACTCCTTGGCCTTGAGGGGCAGGCCTGGCTGAGGCTCTGGGGGTCATGGTAGGTGAAGCTGCCCCTGTGGGCCTTGAGTGTGGAGCCAGAACCATGGATCAGGGTCCCCTGGGAACACCAGTCCTCGGGAGGCCCAGACCTACCCCTGGGATGGGGAGGTACCCGGGGACTTTGTGCCGACAAGCCTCTGGGGGTTCTAATGATGCTCCAATTTGAGGACTCTGGTCTGGATCATTGTTCTCCCATTCATTGCTTACAAAAACGAGTCTGTATTAATCAGTTATGTCTGTGAGTTGTTGAAGGTTTTGAGGGAAAGCTGAATTCCCCCACCTAAGCCTACATTGTACATTGTACCACAGCGTCCTGGGGACAGCCAAGGCAGCACTGCAGGTTCCAGGTCTGGTAGACCCTTCTGGGATCGGAGGCCTGGACCCGGGGACAGACAGCTTCTTCTGCTCATGAATAACTCACGGTGGGCGCCCCTGGACTGAGAGCCAGCCCCAAGTCCCCACAGACCGGCCTCTGCCTGGAACTGGCAGCATGTGCACGCAATCTGGGATAATGGAGCTTTGTTCATTAATGTTTACCATTAATCCATGCGTCCTGTCTGGGGATTCGCCCTATGGGACATGGAGAGTAGCAACCACCCCCCACCCCCCAACCACATGGCCAGGGCACACCCGATGGCGTGCTGCCACTGGGCTGGAGCAGAGGGGTCCTCCCAGGACAGGAGTTCACCAAGTCCGAGTGCTCTGATCCCAGCTCATCCCACTGTGAGAAGCTTCCAGAATGCATAATGGATGTGGGTGTAGAGAGAGATGAAGGTCAAGGGGGATGACATTCCACATCTCAAGCAGGCGCCTGTGCACTGCATTCTGCGTGGGCTGGGAGTTAAGGGTCAATGGTATCCTCCACCAGGTGCCCAGGGGAGGCAGAGTGGAGGACTTGACTCTGGGATCTTCACCACACAAATGAAGGGAATTCACACACAGATGGGCTTTCCTGGTGGCTCTGATGGTAAAGCATCTGTCTGCAATGCGGGAGACCTGGGTTCGATCCCTGAGTCAGGAAGATCCCTTGGAGAAGGAAATGGCAACCCACTCCAGTACTCTTGCCTAGAAAATTCTATGGATGGAGGAGTCTGGTAGGCTACAGTCCATGGGGTTGCAAAGAGTCAGACACAACCGAGTGACTTCACTTCACATATAAATACTCTAGCTCGGGACAGAGGGATTTGAGCAAATTTTAAGTAGCCGTGCTTATTCTCTCAGTTGCGTCCAACTCTTTGAGACCCCATGGACTGTAGCCTGCCAGGCTCCTCTGCCCATGGGATTCTCCAGGCAAGAATACTGGAGTGGGTTGCCGTGCCCTCCTCCAGAGGATCTTCCCTACCCAGAGATCAAACTCAGGTCTCTTCCACTGCAGGCAGAGTCCTTACCATCCAAGCCACCAGGGAAGCACATGAATACTGGAGCAGGTAGCCTACCCCTTCTCCAGGGAATCTTCCCTACCCAGGAATGGAACCAGGGTCTCTTGCATTGCAGGCAAATTCTTTGCCAGCTGAGTTACCAGAGAATCCCTTTACGTAGCTAAATGGCCCTAGAGTGAGGTGCTGGGATCTGACCCCAACCTGTAGTTTGTGCCTGCCCTGCAGTCCTGGGTGGTTTACCAGTGTGTTTGTATAGGATCGGCCTACACGTTCCAGCTGCTTCTCTCGACAAGTGAGGCTGAGGGTGTGAAAGTGCTCAACGGCGTGGAATAACTGGATCTGCTTTTACCTGGTTTCCACCAGGTTTTCCTAAGATATCCTCCAGAACTGATTTTTAAAACATCCTAAATATCCAGCAGCAGAAACCAAGAGTGGAAGCAGTGCTTTGCGTGCATACCTGTCCAGGAAGAGCTGGAGTCAGGCGGGTGCCGAAATCACCAAAAGGCAGCCCAGGAGTCTTCTGGCTTGTTCTCATTTCTTGGTCTGGAGACAGTATGAGTGCCTGGTAACTCTCCCTCCTGAGAGTTTTCACGTTTCTTCTCCACTTACCCTTCCTGTTGCTGCTGCTCTGGTGGTGCTCCAGGTCTGGACGATGGTGGGGGTGGAAGTGGGTGCTGCCACTGGCCGAGTAAGGCCAGGGTCCGCAGTATACAATCAGTCAGGTCCACTAGGAAGCCCACCTCCCGTCTGCAGAGTAGAAGCACCTCAAGCCCACCTGCACTGGGCTGAGCATCAGATACTTGGGCGGACCTTGGAGATGCCCTCTCTGCCCTCAGGTGCCCACACCTTGGGCAGGATTACTGAGCTGGGTTTGACAGGGGCTGGGCAGAGACAGGGCCATCAGGCTGGGGAAGCCACTGGGAGGAACTATTTTTGACACATGAACAAATTAATAAGTGGGAAAACCCCACACAAACCCTAAAGTGCATCTGATCGGCTTTCCGGTGGACCCACTGCCGCCCATCAGCTTCTCTGCTGATGCCAACCCATGGTCTTCCTGTGCTAGAAGGACCCAGCATGAGCCCCAGCCCTACCCAGCCACTGTCCAGACACTTTCTGGGGACCAAGGACCATCACAAGATGGGTTGGGCCCTGTTTCTTCTTCTGGGCCAGTGTGTGGGTCCTGCCCTGACCTGCTTTTGCCTCTTCTCTGAAATGTGGGAATAAAGAATCGTATACTCTCACTTGTGAAGAGGACCAAGTGGGGAAGGTATGGGAAGGCCTGGGAACCACATGGTTCATGTGGAAGGAGTTATGGGTCTTCTCCTTCTTCTCCATGAGGCCACAGAGCCCAGAGCTGGGTGGGCATCGGGGATACTGTATGTGGCCTCCTCTACATGAACCCGAGGTCACTCAGAGCTGTTCTGGTAACAGTACCAGGGACAAATGATCTACCCTCCATCCCTCCCACAGATCCAGTCCAGGTGCTTCTGTTTTAAGTGTGGCCTGGTGGAACTTCTAAGTTCAAGGCCGATTGGCAGGTGTGCACACGCCCTGCTGATGGAGGAGATGCTCCTTCGAGATTCAGCCATGAAATGGTGGCTGTCACTTCACGTGTGGGTTCGGAGTCTGTGCTGCTCCCAGACTCTCTCCGCACACGTGTTTATTCGATAAACCATTTATAGGAAACTGGACTGTCTTTGAAATGAGAGACTGCCTTTGAGTCTCCGTCGACAAGCTGTAATTCTGAGAAACCGCACCATTTCTGAATCCAGCGTCTGCTCTGCGGTGTAGCACCTCGGCATTTAGAGTTTCTAGGAAAATGGAAAGTGTCCACCTGGGTTTGCTTTGAGCCAGCTCTGGGAGGGGTGAGAAGGAGGGAGCTGATGCTGTCAGGCCCTGTCCGTACCCCTCAGCCTTGCCGTTGGGGTCACGGGAACAGCGTCACATACCTTCCCTCCCCCAGCGCCTCTTTTCTGCTGGTGAAGCCAGTGTCCCTGAGAGCTGCATCTGGGCCATGATGAATGGCGCTGTGCTTCTGGTCCCAGACACCCCAGTCCTGGCAGACACCCCGGCCACCTGCCCCAGGAGGGGTACAGGTCACTGTGTTCGGTCCTCGTCACCTCCTGGAGCTCCCTGTGGCTCTGAGGCCCGATGCCCACGTGGAGATCTGCTCCTAGACAACCCTGCTCTTCCCTTCCCCGGCTCACCTCTCTGCCCTGAGGATGCACCTGGGTTCACCTTCCAGGAAAACCATATAAAAGGCAGAAAGGAAGGAAACTCGCGAGTGGCCTCCCTCAGGGTCTTTGGCGGGGACAGGCCCCCGTCAGCCCCAGGCAAGATGAAGGGGCTGGATGATGCTCCATGTTTTCTTCCCGTGAAAGGAATATAAACAGAGGAGTAGAGCATCGGATCAGTTACAAACGCAGAGGAACTTACTCATAACTTCCCATTTTAATTTTTTAAATGCTTACTCTAATGGAGGGTTAGGTTTTTTGATTTTTACTTTTTTAAACTCAGCTGTTTCCTACTTCTGCTTTATAAAATCAGAATTGAGGAGATCTCAGTGTCTTACAGGGAATAGCGCCTACTGGAATTCCACCCCCCGCCCCTGAGGGTCAGCAGCTCTGAGGCCCTGCTGAGAGCCGGGGACTGTGAGCCGGATGGTCAGGTGAGAGCTGCCTTTGTCAGAACAAAACCACAAAGTGATGCCCCGACCTCATGCTCTGTCTAGTCCAGGGATGATGGAGAACCACAGTCCTTCATTATAATTCAATTCCCGGGCACTCTGAGGAAGTCGAGCCTGTGACAGGGTTTTTGCCTGGACTGTTAGCACCATTACTGATACACACGTTTCATCAGAGATAAGGGACTGTCACCCTCCTGCCACAGGACCAGATGTGCTAACTGTTACAGACTGTTCAGGAACAGTTGGATAACTGCTGCTGCTGCTGCTGCTGCTGCTGCTAAGTCGCTTCAATCGTGCCACTCCATAGACGGCAGCCCACCAGGCTCCCCTGTCCCTGGGATTCTCCAGGCAAGAACACTGGAGTGGGTTGCCATGGATAATATCTACTAAAATCTAAAATGTCCTTACCTTTTCACCCACATATTTAGCCTTGAGACTGCTATAGATATCTAATCTCTACATCTCAGAAATTTAGTTGAGAACTATTTAAAGATGTACAAGGGGGTGGTAACCATGACTTTGTAAATAATACCAAAAATGGGAAAAAAAAAAAAAAAAAAATCAACAGGGAACTAGTTAAATGTGCGTTTGCTCAGTCTTTCAGGCATGTCTGATTCTTTGTGACCCCATGAGCTGTAGCCCACCAGGATCTTCTGTCCATGAAATTTTCCAGGCAAGAATACAGGAGTGGTGTGCCATTTCCTTCTCCAGGGGATCTTCCCAACCCAGGGAGCTAACCCAGATCTCCTGCATTGGCAGGTGGATTATTTACCATTGAGCCATCCAGGACACCCTGAATAGTTAAATAGATGATGGAATATGGACTATTCCCTAGAATATGGTGCAGCCATTTAGAAGAATGATGTAAGCCAATGTTCACCACATGGAAAAAATTAAGATTAATTACATTAAAAAAGTAAGTGCAGAATGATAGATTTGCCTACTACTCAAGCCAAATCAACCAACGGATTAGCCCAGGAGCCCCTGCAGCCTTGGGTGGCGTGCGGTGTGTGTGTGAGGACATTTCACCCAGGGCATGTGGGGGAGGCCAGCCAGTCCACACAGTTACCTCCCTGGGGTGCTGGCCTGGTGTCCTTGGGCAACAGGGCACCACCCGTGTAAACATGGCTGCAGGTGGGAGAGTGGTCTACCTCCTGCCGTGGGGTTAGCAGAGAAGTGAGTCTACGGAGCACCAGAAAGGAAATGGAGAGACTAAGACCCAGTGAGTGGGGCAGGGGGCCTGCCACATGAGATCCCATGACTCTGTCCTGTTCCAGCGTCAGGGGATATGCCCAACCTTGGGAGACACAGGCCGAGCTCCACCTCCGCCCCCGCCGCCCCCAGAACTGAGGGACAAGCTCCTTTCTATGTGGGAGATGCTTAATTCAACTTCAGTCCTTTCTCGTACTTGCCGCCCCCTGAGCACTTTCTAACATGAGTCAGTTCTGGACATTAGAAGCTATTTCTGTTCGTAAACCTCTTGCAGATTTCTTGACTCGCTGGTTGCTTGGCAGACTACTCCCTTCTCCTGACCTTGACCTTTGTTTCATGTTTTCTGTCCGTAGTGTGTAACATAGTCCTGACTGCTCAGCTGGCATTTCATAAATGCTTCTGGTCCATGAACCAGTAGACTTACCTTCAAACGATGCAGCAACAGACGAGGAGGGCCAGTGGGTTTGCTGTATGAAAACACTCCCTGTTCAACAGAACTGTCCTTCATTGCTGATGTTCAATGATTTTCACTGCAAAATAATTTCATGTGTGATGACACTGCACCATTTATAAGGCCTTTTCACATCTGTGATCACTTGTTTGTGGGGACAGGCTCTGGGGAAGGGGACTCTTCCTAACTCACGGTGTGTGTATGTCTGTGCTAAGTCCCTTCAGTCGTGTCCAACTCTGTGTGACACTATGGACTGCAGCCCGCCAGGCTTCATGGGATTCTCCAGGCAAAAATTTTGGAGTGGATTGCCATGCCCTCCTCCAGGGGATCTTCCTGACCCAAGGATCGAACTTGCATCTCTTAATGTTTTCTGCATTGGCGGGCAGGTTCTTTTACTGCCGCGCCACCTGGAAGCCCATCCCAACCCATGGAGTAGGGGTCAATTCAGGATTTGAATCCACTACCACCGGTGCCCCTGGTACCTGTGTCTGAGAAGAAATATAGGGCAGCCTGTGCTCTGCTACAGCTCAGCCCAATGTCCCGGCAGCCACACCCACCACACTCCCTGTGACTCAGGACACACGTGAGTGCTGAAATTGGCTCAATTCGCCAAAGCCCAGAAAATTCAGTTGCCCAAGTCCCTGGGGACTCATATTCAAACCTGAAGAGGAAGAAGGAGGTGCCTCCACTTAGAGTGAGAGAGAACTTACTTCAGGGTCATAAGATTCAGTTTCAAGATCTTGCCAGAAACGTGGTTCATATAAACCTAGTATCTTGTGATCAAAGCCAAGTTTTCATGTTAATAAAATTGTCACGTCACAAGAGCAGGCAGCTTTTAGCTCTGAACTGGGATGATCTGGGAAATTATTTCAATAGTTCCACTTAAAGTTTGGATTCCCCCAATTGACCAGTAAACCCAAACTCTCTCGCACCTTTCCTTTCCACTCACCTGCATTTATGAGCTTCTTTTTCTGGCCACTGATGGAGTACGTGTAGCCAAACACGCGCCATGCCCAGCTTAGACACAGTCACCACATTCCTGCTATGTATGTCCTTTGACAAAAGACAGCAAGTGTCTTTAGCTAACGGNTTTCCACTCACCTGCATTTATGAGCTTCTTTTTCTGGCCACTGATGGAGTACGTGTAGCCAAACACGCGCCATGCCCAGCTTAGACACAGTCACCACATTCCTGCTATGTATGTCCTTTGACAAAAGACAGCAAGTGTCTTTAGCTAACGGTTGCCATGACAATACCAAAACTGAAAGAACAGTGTTTCTTGCACACCAAGGATGCTTACAGTATAGGCTTCATGTGAGTCATCATCTCTAAAACTTTTGTTAAGATTTAGAGTTGACTATCAGCCAATTGCCCCTTGACATCCATCCATTTTCCCAGTTTTATTTGGCTTGCTGTCCCCTATTCTATCCAGAAGAGTCAAGCTCCACTTTTCTAAAAAGCCTTGAACATTTGGCTGCTGTATACCAGACTCAGAGGTCACTCCAGGTGGACCCTTCCCAGTTGGTAACAGAAACAAAAGCTGTCACACCCCCAGGAGGCTGTCACTTCCCTTCCCGGATCGTTTATAGTTTCACTGCCTTTGGCCAAGCTCCTGTTTGCATTTCTGTAATTATTCAGCCCTTGAAATTTCAAAATCCTTGGACATTTGCCTCTCCGTCTGGTCACATACCACTAACAAGAGAAGTGAGAAAACATAGGTGAACCTGATAAAGATCAGTAAGTATACACACATACAACCATACATACTTGTAGTAAGTTTTGTGGTCTGAGAATGGTGCATTGCAGGCACTCAATAAATGGGTATTAAATTAATGATTACAAGCACAGAATTAAAATAGACTTGAACACCTGTACAACTCATCAGCCCATTTTGACTTGGCTGCCTTTAGCATGAATTCTTTGTAGATCCTGGATATGTGTTTGGAGTGGGTTGACTGGATAGACAATGAGAGAAATAAGAGAATTCAGAACCAGATTCTCCTGACTGATGATGAAAGGATCCCCAAAAGGCAGCTATCTTTTCAACAAAATGCTATGTCAACTGGTCCTCCAGGTGGAAACATTGAACAATGACCCCTACTTCATTCACACCATTCCTAGAAACCAGTACCAGATAGATAATAGACTGAAATGTGAAAGGCAAAATGATAAACTTTTAGAGGAAAACAGGACAACATTTTTATGACCTTCAGTGAAAGTCCACTCCTATGTGCTCCTTTGACATTTGGTGAAATTGGGAAGATCTAAAATGGCTTAACCACAAATCACTTCCCCACTCAGCTCCCAAGAATAAGTTCCCTAACAGAACACCCCTCCTCATCAAGGGAACCAGTGCAGCTCCTGCTTCTTCCTGAGTACTGGGTTTCAGTTCCCTGCAACACACAGAGCCATTTAAATAAAACAGTCGCCTTCTCCTTTTGGAACCAAGAAACTCCTCCCCACCCTCTTGATACTGACCGCACAGCCAGCTTCCCACAGGCTCTGCTGGTTCACTCTGATCCCAAGTGCAACCCCTGTATGGCCCTGCATGGAATGTGAGATCTTCCCCAGGCTGTGAGTATGTGATTAACAAACGGATGGCAATCTCATCTTTCATTATTGGGTGCCATGTGTTTTGCCATCCCCATAACCCTAGGGTGAGAATTCCTTTCTCATCAGCAAAGAGTAGGCCATTAAAACATCTGACCATCCATCCACCCATCCATCCATCTATCCATCCTCTGTCCAGTTCAGTTCAGTTCAGTTGCTCAGTCATGTCCAACTCTTTGCGACCTCATGGAATGCAGCATGCCAGGCCTCCTTGTCCTTCACCAACTCCTGGAGTTTACTCAAACTCACGTCCATTGAGACCGTGATGCCGTCCAACCATCTCATGCTCTGTCGTCCCCTTCTCCTCCTGCCTTCAATCTTTCCAATCATCAGGGTCTTTTCAAATGAGTCAGCTCTTTGCATCAGGTGGCCAAAGTATTGGAGCTTCAGCTTCAGCATCAGTTTTTCCAATGAATATTCAGGACTAATTTCCTTTAGGATGGACTGGTTGGATCTCTTTGCAGTCCAAGGGACTCTCAAGTCTTCTCCTACACCACAGTTCAAAAGCATCAATTATTCAGCCTCAGCTTTCTTTATGGTCCAAGTCTCACATCCATACATGACTACTGGAAAAACCATAGGTTTGACTAGACGCACCTTTGGTGGCAAAGTAATGTCTCTGCTTTTTAATATGTTGTCTAGGTTGGTCACAACTTTTCTTCCAAGGAGCAAGTGTCTTTTAATTTCATGGCTACAGTCACCATCCACAATTATTTGGAGCCCCCCAAAATAAAGTCTCTCACTGTTCCCACTGTTTCCCCATCTATTTCCCATGAAGTGTTGGGACTGGATGCCACGATCTTACTTTTCTGAATGCTGAGTTTTGAGCCAACTTTTTCACTTTCCTCTTTCATTTTCATCAAGAAAATGAAAAGAAAACTCTGTAGTTCTTTGCTTTCTGCCATAAGGGTGGTGTCATCTGCATATCTGAGGTTATTGATATTTTTCCCGGCAATCTTGATTCCAACTTGTGCTTCATCCAGCCCAGAGTTTCTCATGATGTGCTCTGCATTTAAGTTAAATAAGCAGGGTGACAATATACAGCCTTGACATACTCCTTTCCCAATTTGGAACCAGTCTGTTGTTCTATGTCCAGTTCTAACTGTTGCTTCCTGATCTGCATACAGATTTCTCAAGAGGCAGGTCAGATCCACCTACATATTTTACAATAGCTGTAGTTTTGCTTGTATTTTGAAATGAGGTTTTTATAGATGCACAAAGAAAACATCACCCCTACACATGTCCAAGTGTTCCAGTAAGAACACCTTCAGGGTTCTTGAAAGCTTAATTTCCAGAAATGTAAGGTTGCTGACACATCCAATGATACAAAAGGGACATGACTGTAGAGCAATGGTACACCTAACTTTCCAGCAAAGAAACGATGAAGACTTGAGAAAGGTCAGCCGGATTCCTACCACCAACAAGATGTTTCTAAAGTGCTAAGTGTCCTGAAGAAAGGACATCACAGAGCGCCCACACACAAGGAGCTGTGAATGACGCTCAGGTTGAAGAAATGCTCTCATCCAGTCTCTCGGCGTGTTCCACACTGAGGTCCCAAGACAAGGGAGCTCTAAATCTGGGATACCCATGGAGGCTTTGAGATGCAGAAACATACCTGGTGCAGCTGAGTCAATGGGTGAGAAGGCTGACCTGGAGGGACAAGCAATCAGCCTTGGGCTGCTGCTCTAGCCAGACCATCCTCCTCTACTCCCGGGTACTGGAAAGTTACAGCCTCTGGGTCCCTCAGCTGCCTGAATCTCCAGTTTGGGACTTGAAGAAATCTGTGCTCCCGTCTGTTATTTCCTTCAGCCCAAATTTCTTCTCTACTCCAAACTGTGGAGAGTTTAGAGGGGAAACTCTCAAGAGAAAATATTGCACACACTCAAAACAGTAAACATGAAAACTCTGGTGAAGGAGACAACCTTTCAAATTGTTCAATTTGTCTGGTTCTATGGTAAGCTCCGACAGTTGTCATTTGGTCCCGGGATTTCGGAGGTGGGAAAAATCTCAGTGTTCACTCAGTCCTGGCTTGTCAGCCCTGAGTGGACATCAGATGAAAATGGCTGGAAGCACGCATCCTGGTGTTCTTGATGACCTCAGGTGATTCTAGCGTTGAGGCAGGATTGAGAACACAGAGGTAGGTGCTCCAAATTTCCTTGACTACAGGTGAAGCCAGGAGACTCAGCAACCCCAGCAAAGCAGGACTACATGGCCCGCCATCATCAGGAAGACACTGCTGTTGTATTACCCAGGTGAGCATCTTTTTCCACTCCCCAGAATTTCGTGTCTCTGCTACAGGGGAATAAAAAGAGAGCCAGTGGAATCCATCATCTTGCTTTCCATTTTCTTAGGAGACTGGCTGACTGTCACATGGCCAGAAAGGTCTATAAATTTACAGGGTGAATTTATGCCAGAAATAAAGTGCTTGACTACAAAATCACAGAAAAAGCATAAGTCATAGGAAAGAAATTTGATTCTACCCTACTTCACTGAGGATGACACAGGGAAAGAAAATATTTATCGGTTTCTTTTTTACTAAATTATTTTTTCCAGTTTTATTGAGAAATAATTGACATACTTTACTGTATAAATTTAAATCATACAGCATGATGGTTTGATTTACATGTACTGTGAAATATTTACCATAACAGGTTCAGCTAATATCTGTCTTCTCAAATAGATGCAATGAAAAGAAAAAAAAAAAAGGAAAAAATAATTTCTGTGATGAGAACTCTTAGGACTGACTCTCTTAACTTTCTCATATATCATAGAGCAGTACTAACTGTAGTCATCATATCATACATTACATCTCTGGTATCTACTTATTCACCTTATAATACCAAGTTTCATTCAATTTCTCTTCCCCCTACCCTCTGGTCACAAGTCTAATGTCTTTTTCTATGAGTTTGGTTTGTTTATTTTTATATTCCACATATAAATGAGTATTTGTCTCTCCCTGTCCGGCTTATTTTACTTAGCATAATGCCTCTAAAGTTGATCCATGTTGTCACAAGTGGTAGAATTTCTCCATTTTTACAGGTAAGTACTATTCCATTGTATTTGTGTGTGTGTGNTTTGAGCCAACTTTTTCACTTTCCTCTTTCATTTTCATCAAGAAAATGAAAAGAAAACTCTGTAGTTCTTTGCTTTCTGCCATAAGGGTGGTGTCATCTGCATATCTGAGGTTATTGATATTTTTCCCGGCAATCTTGATTCCAACTTGTGCTTCATCCAGCCCAGAGTTTCTCATGATGTGCTCTGCATTTAAGTTAAATAAGCAGGGTGACAATATACAGCCTTGACATACTCCTTTCCCAATTTGGAACCAGTCTGTTGTTCTATGTCCAGTTCTAACTGTTGCTTCCTGATCTGCATACAGATTTCTCAAGAGGCAGGTCAGATCCACCTACATATTTTACAATAGCTGTAGTTTTGCTTGTATTTTGAAATGAGGTTTTTATAGATGCACAAAGAAAACATCACCCCTACACATGTCCAAGTGTTCCAGTAAGAACACCTTCAGGGTTCTTGAAAGCTTAATTTCCAGAAATGTAAGGTTGCTGACACATCCAATGATACAAAAGGGACATGACTGTAGAGCAATGGTACACCTAACTTTCCAGCAAAGAAACGATGAAGACTTGAGAAAGGTCAGCCGGATTCCTACCACCAACAAGATGTTTCTAAAGTGCTAAGTGTCCTGAAGAAAGGACATCACAGAGCGCCCACACACAAGGAGCTGTGAATGACGCTCAGGTTGAAGAAATGCTCTCATCCAGTCTCTCGGCGTGTTCCACACTGAGGTCCCAAGACAAGGGAGCTCTAAATCTGGGATACCCATGGAGGCTTTGAGATGCAGAAACATACCTGGTGCAGCTGAGTCAATGGGTGAGAAGGCTGACCTGGAGGGACAAGCAATCAGCCTTGGGCTGCTGCTCTAGCCAGACCATCCTCCTCTACTCCCGGGTACTGGAAAGTTACAGCCTCTGGGTCCCTCAGCTGCCTGAATCTCCAGTTTGGGACTTGAAGAAATCTGTGCTCCCGTCTGTTATTTCCTTCAGCCCAAATTTCTTCTCTACTCCAAACTGTGGAGAGTTTAGAGGGGAAACTCTCAAGAGAAAATATTGCACACACTCAAAACAGTAAACATGAAAACTCTGGTGAAGGAGACAACCTTTCAAATTGTTCAATTTGTCTGGTTCTATGGTAAGCTCCGACAGTTGTCATTTGGTCCCGGGATTTCGGAGGTGGGAAAAATCTCAGTGTTCACTCAGTCCTGGCTTGTCAGCCCTGAGTGGACATCAGATGAAAATGGCTGGAAGCACGCATCCTGGTGTTCTTGATGACCTCAGGTGATTCTAGCGTTGAGGCAGGATTGAGAACACAGAGGTAGGTGCTCCAAATTTCCTTGACTACAGGTGAAGCCAGGAGACTCAGCAACCCCAGCAAAGCAGGACTACATGGCCCGCCATCATCAGGAAGACACTGCTGTTGTATTACCCAGGTGAGCATCTTTTTCCACTCCCCAGAATTTCGTGTCTCTGCTACAGGGGAATAAAAAGAGAGCCAGTGGAATCCATCATCTTGCTTTCCATTTTCTTAGGAGACTGGCTGACTGTCACATGGCCAGAAAGGTCTATAAATTTACAGGGTGAATTTATGCCAGAAATAAAGTGCTTGACTACAAAATCACAGAAAAAGCATAAGTCATAGGAAAGAAATTTGATTCTACCCTACTTCACTGAGGATGACACAGGGAAAGAAAATATTTATCGGTTTCTTTTTTACTAAATTATTTTTTCCAGTTTTATTGAGAAATAATTGACATACTTTACTGTATAAATTTAAATCATACAGCATGATGGTTTGATTTACATGTACTGTGAAATATTTACCATAACAGGTTCAGCTAATATCTGTCTTCTCAAATAGATGCAATGAAAAGAAAAAAAAAAAAGGAAAAAATAATTTCTGTGATGAGAACTCTTAGGACTGACTCTCTTAACTTTCTCATATATCATAGAGCAGTACTAACTGTAGTCATCATATCATACATTACATCTCTGGTATCTACTTATTCACCTTATAATACCAAGTTTCATTCAATTTCTCTTCCCCCTACCCTCTGGTCACAAGTCTAATGTCTTTTTCTATGAGTTTGGTTTGTTTATTTTTATATTCCACATATAAATGAGTATTTGTCTCTCCCTGTCCGGCTTATTTTACTTAGCATAATGCCTCTAAAGTTGATCCATGTTGTCACAAGTGGTAGAATTTCTCCATTTTTACAGGTAAGTACTATTCCATTGTATTTGTGTGTGTGTGTGTATGTGTGTGTATATAGAGTGAGAGAGCACTGGGGGCTTGTGTTATCACACATAGGGAGAGGAAACCCGAAGTCTCCCAGTGATAAACAACCCACAGTAAACAGATATCCCACTGATGACAAGAGCAGAACCTGATGAAGTCACAGAGTGATGCTGGGGACCAGAGGTCCCACCCACAACTCTGGACCATTCTCGACAGAAACTGTCTAGGTACTGAATGACCAGCTCCAAGGTGACATCTGCAGATTGTCCCCATCATCCCAGAAATGAGACAACGGAAAGCAGAGGTTGATAGTAACTGCCTCCCTCACTGGAGAAAACAAAGTTTACCATAAACGCCAAAAGTGACCTTATTGAAGTGAAGCTGTAAGCTTCTGATGGAGCCTGGCTGGGGGAAGGAGGTGGTTTTCGAGGCTGGGTTTGAGGCTGCTTAGGTTTTTGAGGCTGTGACCCCAGGGAGAATGAACCAGAAGACCTTTCCAGACCTGGCTGGATGCTTCTTCTCACACACACTTAGCCACTCTTAACTCAGGCTACACATGTCCCGAGGAGTCATGATGTCTTCCGCTGGGACTTCACAGGACAGCTGTGAGACTGCCTGGGATGCTGCTTGGGATGGATTTTGAAGATTCTGAATAGAAGGTAGGTCTGGAGGAGAGAGCCAGCACCCTCCACTTCCTGGGTCTCTCTTCCATGAAGGCTGCCTGATTTCTCCATGTCTAGAGGTAGCTCAACCAGTAGAGAATCTGCCTGCAATGCAGTAGACCTGGGCTCGATTCTAGGATCAGGAAGATCCCTTGGAGAAGAGAATGACAACCTATTCCAGTATTCTTGCCTGGAAGATTCCATGGACAGAGGAGCCTAGTGGGTTACAGTCCATGGGGTCATAGAGAGTCAGACACAGCTGACTTTCACTTTCACTTATCTCTGGCCAATTGTGCTGATGCCAAGTCCTTCCTGGTGGCACACACATTGCTCAGGCCAGATGAATGCCAGCGAGAAGGATTCTGGAAGGTGAGTGGACACGTGGCGTCTCCTTTTGACATTTCCCACATTCTTCTGGTTGGTAGTGGCTTGTTCTATGTTCCTTATTGGGACCTCCTGTCACAAAGTAACTCATGTGAATGGTTGCTATGGTGCCTGGCCCAGGGCGGGCATTTTCAGCCACTGTGCTTCCCCTAGCAGCCCCCAACACTCAACCTTCCTTCTCTGATCTGTGGAAAATCCACATCCTTCTCAAGTCATTCAAGAGTTTTTGTGGATAGATGTCCTCCCCATCACTTTGACTTTGGGGTGAGTATTTCCCAATCCTTACTCTTCATGTTTGGACCCTATTTCATCACTACTTGGAGAGAACTCAAACCTGAACTCTAATTTCATCAACACACATGTACATGCACACACACACACACTGAAGTCAGGGGGGCACTTTAGTCAGTGTTTGAGGGTGGGGGGTGAAAGGATTTGCATGAAAAAAGGCGAATGATGTGAAATTAATTACACGGTCCCACCTTCCAAGCACTTCACCCCAAGGCACATGCTGGGCCACTCAGGGGCTGCCCCCATCCCACCCTCTCCTTTACCTCTCAGGGTCTCTGAAACCTTTGCATTCTGAGTACAGAGAAGGTGGAGCTAACTTCAGACTCACAGCCCTGACCAGCCTACCTTCCCCACCCCGCCCCATCCCCACCCCTTCTCCTGCCCTGCAGCCCAGCCAGAACTCTCTTCTCACCAAGAGTAATCCCCTCCGCCCCACGAGAGGAAAGATAGCTCAAGCCCTGAGAGCAACCACCCACACTGCACCCACTGCCCCACACCCACCTCTTAATCCCACCCCCACCCCCTAGCCCTAGATGAAGAGGGAGATGAGATGAGGGCAGGGCTGGAACTGAGTCTGATCCGGAGGGGCTGCTGTTTCACGCTTCACTTTCAGATCCTGAGCGCGCTCGGGGGGAACTGGAATGACTGCTGTGCCCTGGAAAGTAAAATGCACCGTTGCTCTGCTCCCTGTGGGGGCCACAGGGCTTTCTGCCTAAAACTGGAAACCAAGAAGAGGGCTGCGTGAATCCTTTACAAACGTGGAGTGACTGGCTGTATTTGAATGTGTTACTTCTTTAGCAAATTCTAACGGTCCGTCTTCATTTTGATCTTCGACAAAGCAGCCCTTAAGACAAGGATTTAGGATAAAGCAGTTTACATGGAAAGTGATTCCAAGAAAAGCACGCTGAGGGCTTGGGGATGTGGGAGAGGAAGTTGGTAAAAACAGGACCCCCAGAGAGTCAGCCTTGGAAGCCCTGGTAACCAGGCAATGGTGCGAGTGGAGAGCCTCAGAGCTGCCCCAGGAGGGTGTAGACATAGAGTGGCCCACCAGACCCCATCTTCATGGTCCCCTGGGCATTTCAGACCCCCTCCCCAACCGCCGCCCCCCCGCCGGCCGCTCAAGCAGATCAGAATCGGCAAGTGAGTTCTGCTGGCCACTGAGGGAATATGGGCTGGACTCTGACTCCATGTGCTGCTAAGGACCAAGGTGACTTTTCCCCACTATAACAAGCATGCGTATTATTTGCTTCCTGCCTAAAGAACATTCCTCCTACTTAAGAAATAAGACTGTGGCTCAAGAAGGGTAAGCACCTGGCCCCATGCCTCACAGCCAATCATCATGAGGCCAGGCTGACTCTAACCTCTGATGCTGTGATACAGGTCTTCAACAGTGCCATCGCCCTTTGGCACGAGATGTATCATCTGTGGTCACCCTCAAATCTGGGCTGGCCTGGGACTGCTTTGACTGACATGTGAGGCAGGGTAACACCCTGCCAGTCCTGGAACCAGGCTGCGTGGGACTGCAGTTCCCAATTTTCTTTTTGAAGTCAGACCCCAGGGGCCACCTGAGACCACCCGGCTTGCTTTAGCCTCCTGGAGAAGCCTTGCGGGCAGCACTTAGAGCCAGTCACATGGTAAAGGCTTCTTGGCCACAAGTCCAGCAGCCCAAGGAGCACAGCAAAGTGAGGGACCTCAACCGACACCCGAGACCCAGAGGACGTGCTCGGCGGGGACCAGTCAGCCAACAGCTCCGCAAACAGGAACAGATGTTATCGTCTTCAGCCACAGACTCTGGCATAGTTTACTGCATGCAACAGTCTACTGAAAGGAAACCCAGCCATTTTTTTGTTTGTTTCAAAGCCACCCTCTACCCGTATATAACTTGGATGAGTAGGATTTGTTTCAGATCTAAAAAAGGTAGTTAAGGAAAGATCGGATAGGGGAATCTTTCGTTTCTCTTCAGTTCAGTTTAGTTCAGTTGCTCAGTCATGTCTGACTCCTTGCAACCCCATGGACCGNTTTCAAAGCCACTCTCTACCCGTATATAACTTGGATGAGTAGGATTTGTTTCAGATCTAAAAAAGGTAGTTAAGGAAAGATCGGATAGGGGAATCTTTCGTTTCTCTTCAGTTCAGTTTAGTTCAGTTGCTCAGTCATGTCTGACTCCTTGCAACCCCATGGACCGCAGCACGCCAGGCCTCCCTGTCCATCACCAGCTCCCAGAGTTTACTCAAACTCATGTCCATTGAGTCGGTGATGCCATCCAGCCATCTCATTCTCTGTTGTCCCCTTCTTCTCCCTCCTTCAATCTTCCCTAGCATCAGGGTCTTTTCAAATGAGTCAGCTCTCTTTGAATCAAGTGGCCAAAGTATTGGAGTTTCAGCTTCAACATCAATCTTTCCAATGAATATTCAGGATTGATTTCCTTTAGGATGGACTGATTGGATCTCCTTGCAGTCCAAGGGACTCTCAGGAGCCTTCTCCAACACCACAGTTCAAAAGCAGCAATTCCTCAGTGTTCAGCTTTCTTTATAGTCCAACTTTCACATCCATAGCCTTGGAAAACCGTAGCCTTGACTAGATGGACCTTTGTTGGCAAAGTATTGTCTCTGTGTTTCTCTTAGCCATCATGCAATTGTGAAGCATCCCCAGGCAAGTCTGCTTTAGCTGCAGGAGATAATGCAGCCAGCCAGAACACGACAGAGTCTGCAGCCCCCATCTGTCCTTGTTCTGAACCCGGGCTGCCTTGCCAACATTCATTTAGGGGTGGGTTTGTCCATCTTTGTCTCCATTTGGAGATGCTTAACCAGGGCCAGGAATAGAAACTGAAGCTGAGAGGCTGGCTGACATAAGGAGGCCCAAGGTCACTGGTGGCCCAAGGACAATGGTGTCATGCCCTCAAGACAGATGATCGTGTTCAATGAGCTGTTCAGTCATTGGCGAGACCCAGAAAGGAGACAAGGCCTTGTCCTCAAGCAGTGGCCAGTGTAGCTGGGAACATAAAATTCCCATGAGACAAGATTAGCGAGCTCCAGAAGAGGAGATTTGACTTCAAGGCTGACTACAAAGCTACAGCAATCAAGACAGTGCGGTGATGATGAAGAAACAGATCCATGGATCCATGGAATGTAAGATGGCACAGCTGTGTTGGAAGACAATTTAACAGTTTAAGACAAAATTGCACATACTCTTAACGTTCGATCCAACAGTCAGGCTCCTTGGTATTTATCCAAAGGAGTTGAAAACTTAGATCCAGATAAAAACCCACATGTGAATGTTTATAGCAGCTTTATTCATAATTGCCCAAACTGGGAAGCAACCAAAATATATCTTTCATAATTTAGTGGATAAACAAACTGTGGTACATTCAGAGAAGGTAATATTATTCGGTGATAAAAATAAATGAGCTGTCAAGCTATGAAAAGAGATGGAGGAATCTTAAATGGAAAAGGGAAAGAAGCCAATCTGAAAAATGCTACACACTCTTACGATTCCAACTCTATGACATTCTGGAAAAGGCAAAACTGAGGAGGAAGTAAAAAGATCAGTGGTTGCCAAGGGTTTATGAGGGTAAGGGCTGATGGAAGAGAGAGAGAGAGATGGAAAGAGGGATGAATACATGGAGTGCAGGGGATTTTTAGGGCAATGAGAGGATTCTGTGTGATATTGTCACGGGAGATACACGTCATTAGATATTTGTCAAAGCCCACAGCATGTACAACACCAAGAGTGAGCCCCACTGTACACTATGAACTTTGGTTAATAACAGTATATAAGTGTTGGCTCATCCTTTGTAACATATATATCAAATTAATGAAAGATAATATCAAGAGAGGAAACTAGGGGTGGGCAGCAATGGAGGCCTCTCTGTACATTCTGCTCCTTTTTCTTTTTAAGTATTTGCTTATTTATTTGGCTGGGCTGAGTCTTAGTTGTGGCATGTGGGATTTAGTTCCCTGACCAGGGATGGAACCCGGGACCCCTGCATTGGGAGCATGGAGTCTTAGCCTCAGGACCACCAGAGAAGTCCCTCATTTTTCTATAAACTTAAAACTCTCCCCAAAATCGTGTTATCATTTTAAACAAATAAATAGATGTAGCTTTGTATGCAGAAAAGTGAAGTCACTCAGTTGTGTCCAACTCTTTGCAACCCCATGGACCATAGCCCTCCAGGTTCCTCCATCCATAGGATTTTCCAAGCAAGGATACTGGAGTGGGTTGCCATTTCCTTCTCTGGGGGATCTTCTTGACCCAGGGATCAAACCCATGTCTCCTGCACTGCAGGCAGACTCTTTACTGTCTGAGCCACCAGGGAAGGCCATTATGTATGCAAAAGTGAAGGATAGACACTAAATTCTCTCTCTGGGACACTTATGGTGTCTGTTTTCTTCTCTTCCCTGTCTGTGTGTTCCATTTTCCAGCAATAAACAAACAAACAAAAAAATAATTAGAGAGTAGATGTGAAAGTGTCCTTCCCTGATTTACGGCAAGGGGAGGAGTTGAGGCTGGGTGCACTGAGATGGTTTCCATGAAAAAATTGGGTATTTGGGTTAGTGAAAGAAAATAAAGTTCATGCCTGGGGAAGAAAAACTGAGGTGACATAAAAAGAGCTAGAATGTTAATTGCTGCAGCCAGTGTGGAGAACAGGACAGAGGTTCCTTAAAAAATGAAAAGTACAGCTATCATATGATCTAGCATTCCCGCTCCTGGGCATATATCTGGAAAAGACAAAATTCAAAGAATTGTATACACCCCAATGTTCATAGCAGCACTAGTTATAATAGCGAAGAAATGGAAGCAACCTAAAAATCCATCAACAGATGAATGGATAAAGAAGACATCACACACACACACACACATAATGATGTGATATATATGTATAAATACAATAACATTCTACTCAGCTATAAAAAAGGATGAAATACTGCTATTTGCAGCAGCATGAAGGAACCTAGAGATTATCATACTAAGAGAAGTAAATCAGGCAAAGAAAGATAAATATCATATGCCCTCACTCATATGTGGAATCTTAAAAAATGATACAGCTGAACTTACTTATAAAACAGAAATGGACTCACAGATACAGAAAACAAACTTATGGTTACCAAAGGGGAGGAATAAATTAGAAGCCTGGGATTAAAAGATACAAACTATTAGATATATAATAGACAAATAATACGTTCTTACTGTATAGCACAGGAAATTCTGCTCAACACTCTGTAATGATGTAGATGGGAAGAAAATCGAAAAGAGAGTGGATATATGTATAATTGACTCACTTTGTTGCACGTCAGAAATTAATACAGCATTGTAAATCAACTACAATTTTTAAAAGAGGAGCAAAAGGCATACGAACAGGCCATGCATAACCAGCTTTGAATGTATAGAGGATGGAATATCGGCCATCTTGCCTGTCTTTTGCAAAACCTGTATGCAAGACAATAAGCAACAGTTAGAACCAGACATGTAGCAAGGCTAGTTTGAAACTGGGAAAGGAGTACATCAAGGCTGTATATCGTCATCCTGATTATTTAACTTATATACAGAGTGCTGCTGCTGCAGCTGCTGCTAAATCACTTTAGTCGTGTCCGACTCTGTGTGACCCCAGAGACGGCAGCCCACCAGGCTCCCCCATCCCTGGGATTCTCCAGACAAGAACACTGGAGTGGGTTGCCATTTCCTTCTCCAATACATGAAAGTGAAAAGTAAAAGGGAAGTCACTCAGTCATGTTCGACTCTTCGCGACCCCATGGACTGCAGCCTACCAGGTTCCTCCGTCCATGGGTTTTTCCAGGCAAGAGTACTGGAGTGGGGTGCCATCGCCTTCTCCAATATGCAGAGTACATCATGTGAAATACAGGGTTGGATGAATCACAAGCTGGAATTAAAATTGCAGGAGAAATATCAACAACCTCAGATATGCAGATGATACACTGTAATGGCAGAAAGCAAAGAGAAACTAAAGAGCCTCCTGATGAGGGTAAGAGAGGAGAGTGAAAAACCTGACTTAAAACTCAACATTCAAAAAACTAAGATCGTGGCATCTTGTCCCATCACTTCATGGCAACTAGAAGGGGAAAAAGTGGAGATAGTAACAGACTTTATATACTTGGGCTCCAAAATCACTGCAGATGGTGACTGCAGCCATGAAATTAAAAGAAGCTTGCTCCTTGGGTAGCATCTTATCTCCAAATTCAATGGACATGAATTTGAGTAAAGTCTGGGAGATAGTGAGGGACAGGGAAGCCTGGCATGCTGCGATCCGTGGGGTTGCAAAGAGTTAGACACAAATTAACGACTAGACAACAACAACAACAAAAAAAGTTATTTAAAAATTCAGTCTTTTTTAGTCTTACACAAACTTCAGTCTATTTGTCTTGCACTTCCAAACTCACTCCATTTCTTCCATGAACCCATTTGGGTGTCATAGGGGAAGCACTGTGGGTGGGCCCTTTCCTTCCAAAAGCTGAGCCAAGGCTGCACAGCAGGCTGACCC
This sequence comes from Neotragus moschatus, assembly GCA_006410615.1. Classification (NCBI taxonomy): domain Eukaryota; kingdom Metazoa; phylum Chordata; class Mammalia; order Artiodactyla; family Bovidae; genus Neotragus; species Neotragus moschatus. The sequence continues at coordinate 2,908,582 of SJYA01002033.1, forward strand.
CTGTCCAGCCTGCTTTGGACCTAACAATACTGCTCTTGAAGTGCAGCAGTGTGTAACTGAGAGACCTGTTCAGATCACAGCACACCAATGGCCCCCATGTAAGAGAGCGGTGTGCAAACAAAAATCTGAATTTTACAAAGGTATACAATTTTGTTCAAACTGCAAAATGATTTAACTCGTGTGGTCCTCAATGAATATATCAAGAGGAATCAACTTCTTCCTAGAAGCAATTTTGGATAAGGAGGGAGAAATTAAGACAAAGCCTGGACCATTGAAGGGCTGGCGGTTGTTGTGTGGCCTGGCACACATCTAACTGTCCCTAGGAGCAGAGCAGTGGACAAGAAGGCAAGGTTTCTGCCATCACACAGCCAAAACAGGCTGGTAAGCACATAATTACAAGCTAATTATCCTGCCTCTGGATGAAAGTGAAAGAGGAGAGTGGAAAAAGTTGGCTTAAAACTCAGCTTTCAGAAAACTAAGATCATGGCATCTGGTCCCATCACTTCATGGCAAATAGATGGAGAAACAGTGGAAACAGTGACAGACTTCATTTTGGGGGGCTCCAAAATTACTGCAGATGGTGATTGCAGCCATGAAATTAAAATATGCTTGCTCCTTGGAAGAAAAGTTACAATCAACCCTAGACAGCATATTAAAAAGTAGAGACAGTACTTTGCCAACAAAGATCTGTCTAGTCAAAGCTCTGGTTTTTCCAATAGTTATGTATGGATGTGAGACTTGGACCGTAAAGAAAGCTGAGCGTCAAAGAATTGGTGCTCTTGAACTGTAGTATTAGAGAAGAGTCTTGAGAGTCCCTTGGACTGCAAGGAGATCCAATCAGTTAACCCTAAAGGAAATCAGTCCTGAATATTCATTGAAAGGACTGATGCTGAAGCTGAAACTCCAATACTTTGGCCACCTGATGCGAAGAACTGATTCTCTTGAAGAGATCCTGATGCTGGGAAAGATAGATGGGAAGAGAAGGGGACGACAGAGGAAGAGATGGTTAGATGGCATCATGGTCTTAATGGACATGAGTCTGAGTAAATTCTGGGAGTTGGTGAAAGACAGGGAGGCCTAGCATGCTGCAGTCCATGGGGTCACAGAGAGTCGGGCATGACTGAGCAACTGAACTGAACTGAATTATCCTGCACTGACTCATCCTAGTAAAATAGGATAAAAGTGAGTCCAATCTAGCTTGGAAGGTGGGGAAAAGCTTCTCAAAGAAATACACAGCTGCTGGCCAATGAGGCAGGAACTGGCAGGGGAAAGGTGGCACTGGGAGGGACACTCAGATGCGAGGTCACGGAAGTGTCAGGTGTAAGATGCAGCATGTCCAAAGGCCCTGTGGCAGGAAGGGCTGGCTGGGTCAGAAACAACAGAAGCTTGTTTGTGAGCCTGAGACAGAGCTAGCAAGGGGTCAGAGGTGAAAGGTGAGGCCTGCAGGTACGTGGGGTCCTGCAGGTCTGGTTGAGGAAGCAGGATGATATTCTCAGGCCCACGGGGAGCCCCAGGGGTTCTGAGCCCAGGACTGGCATTTTCTAATCTGTTTTAAAAGAGAATGGAGCTAATGTATAAATATTATCAGCGGATATTTTGTTCTCAATCTTCAGCTGTAACTGGTCTGAAGTTATAGTAAAAGCTATTTTTTAAATCTTACTTTGCATCCTTCATGAACTCGTTTCCGGAGCTCTTGCCCAGGCCTGGGGGATGGGAGGGAGGAGAGGAGGGATGGAGAACGTTCACTCTGCAGGTCCTGCCCCACCAGCCACGTGGGGGCAGCACTTCCCTGTGGCCATCACAGCGGAGTGCCTGAGGCAGTACAGCTGCAGGGCCTGAGATACTCTGGGAGGCCTTCTGGGCTGCTCTCAATATACAGATGCGCCCAGGCCATCCTGGGGCACTGCATTACCCAGGCCTCCAGACTAGGCTCCTGTCCCAGTTCCTGCATCCAACAGAGTTCATCCCCTCCACAATATTCCCTTGGGCTCTCTTTCCCCAGGACTCAGGTGTATGGCCATCAAAATGAAACTGCCCACAAGGCCGTCTGCTCCAGGGCCTGGGCTGATCCTGGTCTCCAAGCAAAGAAGATTTTGCAAATAGAGACCTGAAGGTCACGCCCCGCCCCCCACAGTGGTTCCTCTGGGTTCCTGTGTACCCAGGAAAGGCCAGGGGGCTCGGGGCATGACTCCGGGGAAGGCCCAGATGTGTCTCCTCTTTCCAGCTCTGCAGACACAGGGATGTCATGCGTGAGGCTCATATGTGCTAGCGGTTCTCATATTAACTCCTGTAGAAGCGCAACTTTTCTAAGGTCTACTTTATAGACGAAAACAAAGAACAACTACAGACGGTCACAAAAGTACAAAGCATTCTGACCAGAGTTACAGAGCAACTAGAAGACAGGCCTGGGCCTTGCACTAACATCTCCCTCCCAAGTGTGCATTTTTCCCTCCACTGTGCTGTGGATATGCATGGACTTTTAGCAAAACCACAGACCCCAGCTTCCGGCCACACCAAGACCCACTGTTTATCGAAGCAGCAGCTTGATGTGGTTCAATTGCTAAAAGATGGTTCTTGAAAAAATGACTGAGGAAGAATTCAGTTTCACAGTAAAAGACAGTTGCCGTAATAAATGTCTGAATAACTGATTTTTGTCTGCAAGTACACACTCTTCTGCTCTAGTTCAGTTCTGATAAAACTGTAGAGCTCTTTCATTCTACGTTGCTTTAGTATTTACCTATTTTTAGGATGCCTGCCATTAAACGATAAGCAGCCTATTTCAGACGGTGCATTTTATAGTTCTTAAATGTGCAATTTACATAGCTTCCATCTGTCTACCAAAATTTTCTTTATTATGAGTGTGTTTTCCTTTACTTCATAGAGTATAGTTACAACAGTTACTTTAAAACTTTTATCAGCTGGTTCTAATATCTGGGTCATCTCCAGATTGGCTTCTGTCATTGTCATTTTCTTGGCTCTTAATATACTGGGTGATTTGGGATTATATACTGATATTGTGGGACTTTCCCAGAAGTCCAGTAGTTGAGACTCCAACTTTCAATGCAGGGGGTGTGGGTTCAATCCCTGGTCAGGGAACTAAGATAACACATGCAGTGTGGTGTGGGTAAAAATGGAAAAAAAAAAAAAGATATATTCTGACATTGTGATCACAGGGCTATAGAGTCAATTGTTTTCTAAGGAGAGTGCTCACAATTGTTTGTCTGTGTGTATATATATGATTGTTTTAGCAGGAGAATAACTCAGCCAGGCTCTGACTGAAACTCTTTCCCTGACAGGAAAAAATCTTGGGGCTTCCCAGGTGGCGCTAGAGGTAAAGAATCTGCCTGCCAACTCAGGAAATGCAGGAGATTGAGGTTCAACCTCTGGGTCAAGAAGATTCCCTGGAGGAGAGGATTGCAGCCCACTCCAGCATCCTCGCCTGGAGAATCCCATGGAGAGAGGAGCCTGGCAGGCTACAATCCACGGGGTCACACAGAGTCAGACACGACTGAAGCGACTTAGCCTGCATGCTTTTGACAGGAGCAAGCCATAGCTCAGCTCTTTGATCCTTGCAGGCTGCTTTGGAGCCTGTAGTTCAGGACTCAGCAGAGAAGCAGGTGGACCGACACCCCGAATGTGGAACCCGCATCCCCACCCGGACTCTCACCTTCCAGCAGCTCAGTTACCCTGAATTTTGACCTCTCAGTTACCCTGAATTTTGACCTCCAGCTCTTCAAGCCACTGGAGAAGCAAACCACTCCCTAGAGTTTCACCTCCCAGGACAGCACAGACCAGGTGGGCCTGCCCTCAGCTGGAAGCTGGACCTGCAGTGGGCAGTCCACACTGGGCCATGCCCTTCTCCCCGGTGCTGACTCCCTTCCAAAACCTTCTGTAGGAGCCTGCTGAGCACATTGGGTTTTTTTTTATTTTTATTTTTTAATATTTATTTTATTTGGCAGTGTCTGCATGTGGGATCTTTCATTGTGGTGCATGGATACTCCAGTTGTGGAGAGCAGGCTTAGTTACTCCGAGACCTGTGGGATCTTAGTTCCCCGACCAGGCATCGAACCCATATCCCCTGCACCGCAAAGTGGAATCTTAACTGCTGGACCACCAAGGAAGTCCCACTGCTGAGTACTTTAAATCTATGTCATTTTAGGCTTGCAGCTACTCCACGAGGAGGGCAATGGCTTAGTCATCACCCGCTTTTACTGAACAGGAAACATGAGCTCAAAGAGGGTAAATCATGGCTTCAAGGTCAGGGTCACACAGTCGGTAAATGCCACCGGCAGGAACCCACCCCAGATCAGCTGGGCCTGGAGCCCCGGTCCTTCCTCTCCAGGCTGTGTCCACACCTCGGGTTGGGGTGTGGCCTCTCCTCAGCTGTGGTGGCAACCCTCAGAGGATGGAAAGGATCACAGAGTTAGACAGGTGCTTGGGGCAGGGCCTGGGGAGGGGGTTCCACCAGGTCCCAGGGAAGCAGAGGTCGGGGACCTGGAGGTGTGGTTCCTCCCATTTAGTTCCAGCTGAAAGGAAAGCAGAGTCATCATGGGCTGAAACAAGCTGAGCTGATGCAGAAAGGCGGCCTGTGATGGCCTCAGGATTGCAGAGAACATCAATTCGAGGACTTGGAGGAAGAAAGGAAAACCTCCTTTACTGGGGGCCTGTGGACGGATGGATGTTAGTGCCATGAGCTCTGCAGGTCCCAGGCGAAGCCATGCTCTCCCTGCAGCACCCAAGCGGAAACTCAGCTGAGCTGCAAGACCACGTGGAGGTTAGCACCGACCAACCAGCCACTTTCCTGTTGCCTAACTTGCCCAAGTTGCTTCATGTTGCACCTTAAGGTGGCACTCAGGAGGAAAGGGACCGTGTGTGAGTGAGGGAGGAGACTCTGTATCTTGCACAGAGCTTGGCACACACCAGATCCAAAAACGTGTGTACCCTCCCTCACCCTGAGGTCAGCAGCGTTCCTGGGAGATGGGGCCCCAAAGGAACACAGGGCTTGTTCAGTCTTCACTTCCACATTCTGCCCTAAATTGTTTATAAATAATTGCCCATTAGGCATGGAGGGGTTGGTTTACACCCACAAATACGTGCACCCATGAGGGGAGACATCACAAAGGTAAATCAGACGGTGACTTGACTTCCCTGGTGGTCCAGTGGTTAAGCCTCTGCACTTTCATTTCAGGAGCACAGGTTCCATCTCTGGTCGGGGAACAAAGACTGAGAAATGCCACACTCCATAGTTGCTGAACCTGAAACCGCAGCTAAGGTTCCGTCATCCGGGGCTTTCCGAGGAGGGTGGCCTCCTCCTTTGCCCCCTGCCCGTGGAAGTACAGTCTCGACTCTGGGGGCGGGGGGAGCGGGGGAGCACAGCACCTGGAGGACCATCCCTGCCCCTCGGAGCTGTGGCCTGCGATGCCCTTATATTCCCTGGCCTGTGCATTGGCCTCATTCTCCTCTTGACTCACCCTCTCTTGCTCATCTTGGGAAAATTAAAAATCAGAAAAATCTAGGCTTCAGACAAGAAAAGACTCCACAAGTGGGCATCATTCTCTTCGAGGCCAGAAGCCCCAGTCCTTTCCTGTTTCTTCTTTTCGCCTCAACAGATACAAACAGGATTTTCAATGAATAGCTGTATTTTAAAAAGTAAAAAGAAACAGGAGGATTTGATTTGTAAAAATATATTTTACCCAGTATATCCAAAATATCATTTCCATGTGTCATCAACATGAAAATTATTAATGACACGTGTACTTTTTTTGTACTAAGTCTTTGAAATCCAGGTTGTATTTTAACTAATAGCACATCTCAACTCCAACAGGCTGTGGGTTCGAGGCTCAGGGCCACAGGTGTTGCCACTGTGTTGGACGGCACAGGCCTGGATGTTTATAATTCAAACAGGGCTTCCTTTCTACCCCATCTTGGTTAATTGCATCCCGGTCCAGACAGTCTCCTTACCAGCTGCCCATCCTGTGGCAGGACCAGGAGAAGAAACTGTTCCCTCCCTGTCTGTCTGTCCCTCCTTGTTGGGCAAAGCGTCTTAGGTCTTGGTCAGGAAATGATTTGATTTCTGGAAAACTCACGCTATCCTGTGGTTTTCTAAGAGTCCGCTAACCAGTCCGATCTGTGCTGTGGTTAGAAGCATGGACCCTGGATGGTCTGAGTTTGGAGCTCTCCCCACTGGTTACCAGCCTTGGAAGAGTCAGTTCTCTTTTGAGCAGCCTCACTTTTCTCATCTGTGAAATGTGGTGGGAGCTCATGGAGAGAAGAGGAATTTAATAATATACGTGACGCCCTTAGAATGAAGTGTTGCCTGGAATACGGTGCTCCCTAGATATGCCTTAGCTTCTGCCACTGGTACTGTTACTCCTGTTACTACTGCTGCTGCTATTATTACAACTATATTGCTGTTACTACTACAGTCATTATCGGGGCCGGGGCTGGGGGGTGTGGTTGTGACAAACATGTCCTCAAGTTATTCAAGGCTACAGTTATCAGATTTAGCAAATCAAATTACAGGGTGCCTGGCTATGGTAAAATTTTAGATAATTTTTAAAAAAATCATTTTCTAGGGTTTTTCCCACGAAATACCCTCAAACTGCGGTGTCCACATTTTGTCTGGCAGCCTAATCTGGGAGGTGGGTGTGGCTTGGCCTTGGTGCTCTGGGCTCACGCACACCTGGGAGGGGCACTCACCTGGAAGGGGCAACGCTGGAGCCAGGTTTCTAGAAGCAGAGACTGGGACATGGATTCCTGCCCATTTAGGGCTAGAAGGGCAGAGAGGAAGAAAGCTAAGCCAGGACATGGGATCAGCAGGAGAGCAGCCGTCTAAGCCCTCAGCAAGTGCAGCACCCAGAATGCTCCCCTGGAGCTGGAGGAGGCCGGCCTTCTGTACGTTGGCATCTGTCAGTGGTCATGAGCTATGCAAATGAGTGAGCCACCCCTGCTCTGCCGTGTCTTGACCCCTGAATCACTGCCCCCACCAACTAAGCCATGTCCAGACACAGAACGGCAGTGGGAGCAGCAGGGTCCCAGCCATGAGTGCAGCCTACCATCTCTCGGGGCAGATGCTGAAACAGGCTGCCCCGGGCCTCACCCTGCCCTCAGCCTCTGCTTCTTCACAGGGACAGAACAGCAGCCTGACCAGAGGAAGCGGTCCAGCCAACCCCAGCTGGCCCCCTGAGCCGGCTGCAAGCCTTCCTTCCAAGCAGGGACTTTGTGGACGTAATAGACTTGGGGTAAAAGGCTTGGATTTTGTTCAATAGCTCTTTAAAAACCACCTGCATCTTTTTTTAATCCAGCAATTCTTCAGCCTGGGTTGTTTATTTCCACAAAATTGTCTGGGTATCTTAGTTGTTGGATTCAAAAGAAAAATCACAAGACGGGAGTTTATTTAAATATGTAAAAGGCCACACTACTCAAGACCTCAGCTCAGGAACAACTGGAGACTTCTTTGTAGCAGATGAAAAGGCACATAGTGCTCCACGGTCACCATTGGAAAAGGGAGTATTTCAGCTGAATTTATCTTTCAAAAAATAATATTGTTATATTTAAAGTCTTAAGTAAGAAAACACTGGGCTTCAAAGGAGGCTCAGTGGCAAAGAATCTGCCTGCTTTTGGAGGAGACACAGGAGACGCAGGGTCAGGATCTTCCCCGAGTCAGGAAGATCCCCTGGAGAAGGAAATGGCAACCCACTCTACTATTCTTGCCTAGGGAAGTCCGTGGACAGAGGAGCCTGGTGGGCTACAGTCCACAGGGTTGAAAAGAGTCAGACATGACTTAGCACATGCGTGTGCACACACACACACACACAAAGAAGACACTAGATTTGACACTTCTCTCTATACCGTGCACCCCAGGAATAAGACGATACGGTGCTCAGAGGTTGGCTCCATGGACCAACAGTCAGGAATGACCAGCTGCAATGCTCCGCCGTCCTGGGGAAAACAGCCCACATGTATGTGGTACCCTGAAGCAGTCCAGAGGAAGCTCCTGGACGCTGCTGGGGGCCACTGCCCTGCCCTCATTCACAGCCTGGCAACCACGCAGCACTCCCCACATACCTTCAGGGCCTCCTCCCCGATTTCAGCATCATCACTGCCACCCATGGTAGTAGCACCCACTCATGGGGCACTTGCTGTCCTGGGCACAGCATCGGAAGCAGTGTCTGTGCACATGCGCTGATATTCACCTCATCCAGCCCTGGTACTCTCGGACGGTAGTCAAAGGAGCCACGCGGCTTCTGCTCACTTTACAAAAGAGGAAACTGAGGCAGAGAGGGTGCATGGTCACCTTGCAGAGACTGGGAAGACAGGAGAAAAAGGACCACTGACCAGGCCCTGCTACTCCTCTGCATGGCCCTGCCGGGATCCCCTACTAGGAACCCTCAGTGCAGTGGGCGTGGTTAGATTTTTCCAGTAAACATGAGATTTGCTAAGCCAGGTGACTTCCTTCTCAGCCATGGTAACTGGAACTCCCCACCTCCCACTCACTCCTCCCCCCATAGCACTGATGACCAGAACAGACCAGGAAGTGCTTGGGATCAGAGGACAATCATTCATTTTCTGCAGAAAGGAGGGAGGGAGGCGGAGCCAGCAGGACATGGGTTGGATGGCAGCCAGACTGCCCTGCAGGTTTGGTACCTCATTCTGTATGTACAAGTCGCTGACCCTCCCTGGTCCAGTGTCACCTTCTTAATCTATAAGGTGGTTCTAGCAGCCAAAGGCCTGATAAGAGAAAAGAGACACACATGTGTACTCACATAAGTAAACGTGCAGCTATGTGTTACATACACACGCACACACAGGTGTATTAAGCCTAGCATAGTATTCAGCACACATTCAGGCTGAAAGGAGACCAAACCAGTCAATCCTAAAGGAAATCAACCCAGAATATGCATTGGAAGGACTGATGCTGAAGCTCCAATACACTGGCCTCCTAATGCAAAAAGCTGACTCATTAGAAAAGACCCTGCTGTTGGGAAACATTGAGGGCAGGAGGAGAAGGGGGTGACAGATGATAAGATGGTCAGATGGCATCACCGACTCGATGGACACGAGTTTGAGCAGACTCTAGGAGATAGTGAAGGACAGGGAAGCCTGGCGTACTGCAGTCCGTGGAGTCGCATATATGGATGTGAGAGCTGGGCCATAAAGAAGGCTGAGCACCAAAGAATTGGTGCTTTTCAACTGTGGTGCTGGAGAAGACTCTTGAGAGTCCCTTGTACTGCAAGGACATCAAAGCAGTCAATCCCAAAGAAAATCAACCCTGAATATTCACTGGAGGACTGATGCTGAAGTTGAAGCTCCAATAATTTGGCCACCTGATGTGAAGAGCCAATTCATTGGAAAAGACTCTGAAGCTGGCAAAGATTAAGAGCAAGAGAAGGAAACAACANTTGTACTGCAAGGACATCAAAGCAGTCAATCCCAAAGAAAATCAACCCTGAATATTCACTGGAGGACTGATGCTGAAGTTGAAGCTCCAATAATTTGGCCACCTGATGTGAAGAGCCAATTCATTGGAAAAGACTCTGAAGCTGGCAAAGATTAAGAGCAAGAGAAGGAAACAACAGAGGATGAGATGATTGGATGGCGTCAATCCAATGAACATGAGTTTGAGCAAGTTCCGGGAGATAGTGAAGGACAGGGAAGCCTGGTGTGCTGCAGTCCATGGGATCACAAAGACTGAACAACAACAAGCTGAAACAAGTGTACCACCCTCCTCTTTTCTCCAGCAAAGAACATTCACCACAGGCCGCCTTCAAGTAACACCTGTCTCAAATCTATGAAAATGAACATCGTTTTCGATGTTTTGGGGGGCAACATTTGCCTTTCCCGTGAGCAGTCTGCTCTTCAGCCGGCCTTTCTGTGGCCCCAGCCTTCCTGCCTACTCCAGGAGGATGACATCTGCCGGCCCAGATGCAAGCAGGCAGCACCCTCTCATGAGCCAAGTTCAACCCCACGGGGATGCTGTGACTCAGAAGCTCCAGGTGGAACATGAGGGTCTGTATCTCTGCTAAGCTCCCGGCCAAGGACAGGGCTGCTGCTCAGAGGACCAAGTATCTCTGCCACTGAAAGCTGTGAGCACGTGTCATCCACGAACCCCAGCTCTGCTAAAGAACATGAGCTCCTCACAGTGGGTTAGACACTCAATTATTCCTTTATGCCTTCAGCAGGTGTTTCTTAAACAAGAGTGCAGGGAGTGAAGCTTATCTACAACCATCTCTTTAATGATAAAATGATCTTGTTTTATGATCAGCCTAGGTAGGGTGTGTTTTACATCGATCACTATATACAGCCTTCTTTTGAATATGGCCACAGAACTCTGGAAAGTTACCATAAGTGAGTGTTTCTAAGAAACTGTGTTATTTCTAACTGACCAAGTAGCAATAAACCTAAGCCAAAACACAAATAGGTATCCATAAAAGCTGGGAAGGTCTCACTGTTGCCCTTTAAGACTGGCCAGGGCGTTCAAGTTCAAGGCTTTGCTGGAGGGATTTCCTTCCGGCTCACCACCCATTGTCTGGAAGGAAAATCTGAGAACATCCACCACGCCTGGCAGATCTGATTTCAATCCACAGACTTCAAGTGAATCCAGAGGCTCCTGTATCATACTGTTTACATGTTCAATATCCAAGTTCATTGTAGACAGGAGGTCTGTGATTTGTATGTGTTATCTTAGTAACCATGTTTGAAGAGGAGGAAGATCTTAAAATAACAGCCATTATCTTGCGTGTTTGGGGTCTGCCAAGTATTGTCTAAATCTTCATGGTAACAATGCGAAAATGATTGGAAAAGATAATGATCTCCTTAATACTGCTGAGAGGCTTAGCAGNAGTCTTTAAAAGCAAAAATTTTAGACCTTTTAGGTAATATCAATTAACAGTGTTATTAAGACTTTAGACAGCATTGTTCTGCCATGAAAGACAAGAACTTTGCTTGAATCTTCTCAACTGTGAAAGACAGAGGTCCAGAAATTGTGGATGTGTGGTCTGAGACATTTTCTCTATGTCTCTGCAGTGTGTGGACTGGAAAAGGAGGTCCAGGTGTTACATTTTCCACCCCATCAGGCAGCAGAGAGAAAGGGGACACACTTGAGGACAGAGGGGACCCTGACCAGACAGTCAAAAGCTGTCCACTAATGTCAGAAATTCTGGTTCTCAAGTTTGGAGACCATCAGCGTCCTCTGGAGGGTTCAGGAACACAGACTGCTAAACTCTGGAGTTTAGGATTCAGAGCGGGCTNGAGGTCCAGGTGTTACATTTTCCACCCCATCAGGCAGCAGAGAGAAAGGGGACACACTTGAGGACAGAGGGGACCCTGACCAGACAGTCAAAAGCTGTCCACTAATGTCAGAAATTCTGGTTCTCAAGTTTGGAGACCATCAGCGTCCTCTGGAGGGTTCAGGAACACAGACTGCTAAACTCTGGAGTTTAGGATTCAGAGCGGGCTGGGGCCCAGAAATTGAGACTTTAGCAAAGCCCAAGAGATGCTGCTGCTGCTCTCTGAATCCCACCTGGTGAACCACTGCTCTAGAATCCTCAGCGTCCTTCCCAAATTGGGCTCCTATGCTCTAGGAGCTGTCCTGTCCTGAGAGGCCCTTGGTCACTCACATCAATTCTGGTTGTCATTGGCTAGAAAACTCACCTCATTCAAATAATCAAGCTCAAACTGAAAAAAAAAAAAGAATTTATGATGTTAAGAAAATTGAAAATCTATTCCAGCTTCTGAGCTCTAAAGTCATCCCTTCCACACTTGTAGATAAGGTTGACACATTTGATTAAGTGTTTATCAAATGTCTACACATTCAGTAAGGTGTTTATCAAATGTGTAGGTTCTGGGGCTCCAACTCCAGAGATTCTGGCCTGTGGAGATGGAGCCCCGAGAATCTACACTGGAATGAGAACATCTTTGAGGAACGTAACCGGCTACTACATGGATTAGTTGCTGCCATTTCTGTTTCCTTTACAAGATTCTTTTACCCATTTTCCCGAGTAAGGCTCTCAAACTGTGGTGTCCATTCCAATCACGTGGGAAGTGTGTTAAAAACTCAGATGCCGGAACACAAGACCCCATGTCTCCCCAGAGTTCTCAAGTCAGCAGTGGGCCCCAGGGCTGGCCTTGGCCCACGCATCCCAGGTGAATCTGCAAAGCATTTTCTGGCGTGCTCAGGACTCTGCCAGGTAAGGGTCAAGCCATCAGTTCAGTTCAGTTCAGTCACTCACTTGGGTCTGCCTCTTTGTGACCCCATGGACCGAAGCACACCAGCCTCCCAGTCCATCACCAGCTCCCAGAATTTACTCAGACTCATGTCCATTGAGTTGTGATGCCATCCAAACATCTCATCCTCTGTTGTCCCCTTCTCCTCCTGCCTTCAGTCTTTCCCAGCATCAGGGTCTTTTCAAACGAGTCAGTTCTTCAGATCAGGTGGCCAAAATATTGGAGTGTTCAGCATCAGTCCTTCCAATGAATATTCAGGACTGATTTCCTTTAGGATGGATTGGCTGGATCTCCTTTCAGTCAAGCCGTCACTCAGCAAATACTGCTCTTCAGCAGGAATCGTGTCGGTAAAACACGGGACTTGCTGGTGTGATGTCTCCAGTGCTAAGGAAACATCTCCCAGGGCTGCTCCATATACTGCCTTTGAAGGTAACCCCGCCCATCTTCTAGGGCTGGCAGATAAGCAAAAAGAACACACATGTGAGTCTTAAATATACCTCCTTTCACTGGCCCCGTGTGTGCTTTTCTAACCACATTAAACTGTACTGATGGTGTCAATATTCAAAGGCCTTCCGGGGCAGGCACCCTCCAGTCTAATCTGAGCTGCTCAAGTAGTGAGAGAAGTGCTGTCCTACATGGTAAGCCCACCAGGGTGCAGTGGGGACCAGACAAGACGGGTGAGGGGGCCTCTGCTCCAGCCTCAAGGTCCTCAGAAAGGGCCACTCATGCCTTCTTCTTTGGTGTTGGGGTCAAATTCTCCCCCATTGGGTATTCTGTCCAGAATCCCCAAGCTGAAGGAGGCCTCCTCAGTGCTCCCTGAAGCCCACCTCAGCCTCCAGCCAGGCTCTCCTGCACTGGAAGCGTCTGTTTACCCCCCTGTCTCCCTCCCACAGTGGACGGTAGCTCTCAAAATGCTGAGTCCTGTGGCTGGAGCTTCACCTCAATGAAGGGACAGGCAAGTCCCCAAGGACGCCAGGCCTGGCAACAACAGCCAGGGCAGGGCCCAGGGCAGCAAAGCAGGAAGGAGAGACGCAGGGGTGGTGGGGGGGAGGGGGGTCCAGGCAGGAGGCCAGAGGTCAGCTCTGTGTTGGGAGGAAAGCAGGCTGGATGCTCACTGTCTGACACAGGATGCTTGCAAATAACTAGCCTGGGCAGAGGTGACCTGGTGGGCAGAGGCGAGGGCGCTCCAGTTACAGGCTGCCGGGCAGGAAGCCAGAGGGTCAAAGCATTTCCAGGGGCAGAGGAAGCTAGTCCCACCCCTCACCCCCAAGTGCCCTTTTGTACTGGTTTTGACATTTTTCTAAACCGGAGACTAGTGTTGATCAAGTGTACACACTTGGCCAAACTTTAGCTGGGCTTCTCTGCTTGGATGGCTGTTTCATTGACGGAGAACAGTTACATCGTGGATAAGTCCACAGAGAGGCATTCATCACGAGCGCACACGCACAAGCTCTGAGCCTCTTGTCTTCTGAGAGGCTGGTGGTGGCATATGGGAGAGTTCCGTCCTGTCAGTAAAGATGGAACATGAAGGCCACAGAGATCTAGCCTGCCTGACCTCTCCCTCCACGTCCAGCCTCAAGGTTCAGGTCCCTCTCCTTGGGCCCTGCCGCGCCCAACTCTGCTTTCACGAACTCCACTGCTTTCTCTCTTTCATTTCTTTCCATTGCGCGGCCTTTCCTCTGGCTGCTGGATTGGCTTTGCAATTGCTTTTCTGTTGTTCTGAGTAGGATTTCCATAAACAGCACATTTCAATGGTCATACAAATGATTCTGGCACCTTCCAAGAAGCAGCAAGCTGTGAGCAATGAAAGGAGCTGTCAAGCTTCCTTCTGAATCCACTCAGCAGGAAGGCAAGACCCACTTCTCAGGCAGTTAAATAGCTTTATTGTGGGGACTGTTTCCTGCTGTAGTTGAGTCAGATCAGATGACTCTTCAATATGAGTGAATTAAACCCATCTGAAGAACTGCTGTTGCTAAGGATGGTGACACCAGTTGTGCAATAATATTTCTGAATGAGTCTTCAAGGAAGCTGCTTTCACCCCGAGAGACTCTGCCCCACCACATCCATCCACAGAGGCAGGTGGAGGGTCTGTGTCAGCTGACCCACTCGGCCACGGCCAGTCCACCCAGAACTGGACCCAAGCTGGACCCATCCGTCACGCCTCTCTGGTCCTCTAAATGTGCACCACTAAGAAAGTGATGGGCCACCAAAAGGGAAAGGGGAAGCCTGAAGCCAAAACCAGTAGCAAGCGGCTTGGGAATACAAACAGGGTATTTGTGCAGAGAGCTGCGTAGCCAGGAGATGGAGGGGTTTTCTCTGCCTTGTGATAAGAGCAGGGGCCTAGGGGACCCACCTCGGCCTCTCCTATTTCTGCTCATCCATAAAGCTATGAGTTTTCCAGTAGTCATGTACAGATGTGAAAGCTAGACAATAAAGAAGGCTGAGCGCCAAAGAACTGATGCTTTTGAACTATGGTGTTGGAGAGGACTCTTGAGAATCCCTTGGACAGCAAGGAGATCCAATCAGTCAATCCTAAAGGAAATCAACCCTCAATATTCATTGGAAGGACTGATGCTGAACCTCCAATACTTTGGCAACCTGATGTGAAGAGCCAACTCACTGGAAAAGACCCTGATGCTGGGGAAGATTGAAGACAAAAGGAGAAGGTGACGGCAGAGGATGAGATGATTGGATGGCATCACCAACTCAATGGACGAGTTTGAGCAAGCTCCAGGGGATGGTGAAGGATGGGGAAGCCTGGCGTGCTGCAGTCCATGGGGTCGCAAAGAGTCAAGCACAACCAAGCGATGGAACTTCAACATCATGTGAGGCAAGGTGCTGACCACTTTGCTCTGAATAGTCTTTACAGGGCTGTTTGTCCAGTGATGCCCTTAGAGAAAGAGACAACATGCCTTGGGGGCTATCGGGAGATGGATTCCTGATCAGAGGAATAAAGATAACAATTCTCTCTGCAGGAAAGTTGGGCAAGTTTGCTATCGCCCCTTAGAAGATGAAGAACGCTTATATTCAGGGCTCCTTGATTCTGATGTAAACCCCTGGTGTGCACAGGACCCACCTGGGCCCTCCCCATCACCCTCAGGAGTTTGGGAGGTGGGCGGTGGGCAAGGAGGTAACAAGCAGGGACTGGTGCCAACAGAAAGCTCAGCCCCACTGGGCCCTGAGCGATCAAGTCCCTGCGACCTCATGGACTGCAGCACACCAGGCTTCCCTGTCCTTCACCATCTCCTGTCTGGGAGCCCCTGTCTCCTGCCGGCTACCATGAGACCATGGCAGGCTGGCTGGGGAGCTGGGAGGTAGTGTAAGCCCTCAGACCTTCATAGTTCTTGCCTGAAGGTTAAGCAACAGGCCAAGCTGCTCACTGTACATGACACAGACAGGCTTGTGTGGTGTGTATGCCGATGGGGCAAGTCCACTCCTGAGCTCCAGGGGTCTGGTTTGTGTCCAGAATCAGACTGTGCTCAGACTGTGCTCCTTTGGTCTCCAGATGGATCTGCAGGAACTTGCCCTGAGTCTATTTCTAAATGTCTGTATTGTAACCTGACCACCAGGAAGACAGTTTCCTGCGTACCAAGTGCTATACTGTACAGCTGGAAGAGGGTTTGAATTTCTAAAACTGACATGGGGCAAAAATATCTTTCCAATGCTCCTGCTACTGTCCCCTCTTGGGGTCTGGAGGGACCACAGGAAGGATGTTTCTTCCTGCTGAGAATAGTGTCCAGGAACAGAATGTCCAGACTAATGGCCTGGTTCCTGTAACAACAACAATTGTAAGGATGAGTGTTGAGAACACGCAAGGTTCAGGATCCTATGCAGAGTATTTCGAGTATGTTTTAAACAGAGGCTGCCATGCAACAAGCATGACATGAATGTTTCCTGGTGTTATCATCACAGTAGTTCATTCAGTGAGGTAAGAACTCCTGCGTTCATGTCTTAGAGATGAGAAAAGCAAAATTTAGAAAGGCCAGTGACTTGCTCAAGGATAATGGGGTAGAGTGTTTGTGGGTGTAAATACTGAAAACACATCCGAATGCACTAAAATCAAGCAAGTGGACCACCTCACATAAAAAGGAGTTCAGTGGGAGCAGTGTCAGAGTTGGTGGCCTCGTGCACACTCAGGGTTACCAGACCCCTAGTTCTCTCCTGCTTCCTATCCATCGTCTCCAACATATCAAATAAGCTTTTGCTCGCAGTCACAGTGGCTGCAGCTCCTCCAAACCAGATATTCCCACAGGACAACAGCCAAACCTTCCCCAGAATTTGTCTCTATAGGGAGCCATCACCTAACACTGGCGGCCCAGTGGTTAGGACTTAGTACTTTCCCTGCCACGACCCAGGTTTAATCTCTGGTTGGGAACTAAGATCCCACAAGCCTTGANGATATTCCCACAGGACAACAGCCAAACCTTCCCCAGAATTTGTCTCTATAGGGAGCCATCACCTAACACTGGCGGCCCAGTGGTTAGGACTTAGTACTTTCCCTGCCACGACCCGGGTTTAATCTCTGGTTGGGAACTAAGATCCCACAAGCCTTGAGGTACAGTCAAAAATAAAAACAAATAAAATAAAAAGAAGTCAGCCCTGAAGTTTCAGTGATGCCCCCTCTTGTCTCATTGCCCAAGCTCAGGCCACATGCCCACCTCTAAAGCTAGACCAGCTTCTGGGAGGGGAACCAATTTGAAACCTTGAGTACACTAAAAAAGAAGGCCTAAACGAAACCAGAGATCTGGCCACAGAGAAGAGGAGCATGGATGGGAGGTGTGCGATAATGGCTGGGACACTATCAAAGCCAGACTGGACCCAGGGCATAGACACCATACTCTCAATCTCATGCTACACTCTCCACTGCAATGGAACATTCTAGATTCCCACCTTGTGGCATGGTGGCCACAGCCATGTGTGACTTAAGTGCTTGAAATATATGTCATGTGACTGGAGGGCTGAATTTATTAATTAAGTCAAATGGCATTCAAATGGCCAAGCACGGATGGTGCAGGAACAGCATGTCTGCGGTGTTGCTGGAGGCACTGAGATGGCCTGTAGGGCTCTGGTGGGCTAGAAATGTAACAAGAGGCACTGCAGAACTCAACCCATTTCAACAGCCACATAAGTAAAGGGAAACAAAAGAACTAAAATTAATTTTCTACTACTCTTATTTTGAAGAATTGAGGCTTTTGAACTGAGGTGTTGGAGAAGACTCTTGAGAGCCGCTTGGACAGCAAGGAAATCAAACCAGTCCATCCTAAAGGAAAGCAGTCCTGAATATTCATTGGAAGCACTGATGCTAAAGCTGAAATCTCAATACTTTGGCCACCTGATGCAAAGAACTGATTTATTTGAAAAGACCCTGATGCTGGGAAAGATTGAAGGCAGGAGGAGAAGGGAACGAGAGAGGGTGAGATGGCTGGATGGCATCACTGACTTGGACATGAGTTTGAGCAAGCACCGACTTTGGACAGGAGTTGGTGATGGACAGAGAAGCCTGGTATGCTGCAGTCCATGGGGTCACAAAGAGTCGAACACGACTGAGTGACTGAACTGAACTCTTATCTACACTTTATCTCTTCATCCAAAATATGGTCACTCCAACACATAATCAATACAAAAAAATGCCACTGATATACTTCACCTCCTTTTGTTCATCTTTGAGCTTTGAGATTGGGGGTGTGTTTGACACCCCCAACACATCTCTGCATTTCAACTGCTCAGCACCCCATGTGGTCTGCACTGCTCTAGATATTTCAGAGCCTCTGCGTCCAATTGTCTTTCCTGACACTGGTTTCCAGCTCTGGAAGGTGGGCCGGATGCCCAAGGTATCCCTGGAGGGCTGGTCCCCACCCAGAGTCCCCGGAGGGCTGGTCCCCACCCTTCCTCTTCTGATTAAGCAAGCCAAAGATGAGAGGCCATACTTGAAGGAGTGCTGCTCAGGGCAGGCACCCAAGCCCACTTCCTCTTAAGCAAAGGGTCTAGAATTAAGTCCACATTTTCTGTCCTCCAGCCCACTCTCTTCTACACACAGAGCTGTGAGACCAGGATGCTGAGACAGTCTGAAAACAAGCCCCAAAGAGAACACCCCTCAACGTCCTCGATTTGGAGACTGACAGCAGTGTCTGCCACCCGGACACCACAGACTCATCCCCACCCTCGACCCATGCCCTTCTCACGCTGACCTTTTGCTCTTCTTCCTATGATTGTAGGTTCAGTAGCTTCTGAGGGATTCATTTAACAAGTAGTGAATTCTTAGAGGGAGCCCTGTGTGCAGTGCTGGGTCTTTGGGACAGAGGAGGTGGTTGTCTCCACACTGTCTCGATGTCGCCGGGTCTCAGCGGGGCACGTGAAGAAGGGCGAGGATGTAAATCACTCCCGACTGACAGGGCCGGGCACCTGGCCTGGTGAATTATGCCTTTAACACACTCACTGCAGAAGTGGTCAAAGCCCCTCTGAGAGCACTTCAGATAGTTTTCTAACCAGTGGGTGACAGACGCTCCCAGGACCTTGCCCAGCCAAGCGCCAAGCCTCCCCTCAGGGACTCCTCTGAGCAGAAGCTTCTCCCGAGAATTGCCAACCAGGCGCACGAGGAAATAGACGAGATGACCCTATGTCCAGGAAAGGAGCCGCTCCTGTCCCTTCTGACTCAAGGAGGGACTATGAGGCCTCAGCTCCACCCTCTTGCCCATCACTCAGTCTGGAACCCTCTCCAGTCCTTGGGCAGCTAGGACCGGCTGGACCCGCGGTGGCCCTTCCACCGCCTGAAGGAGAAAGTCCCTTAGACCCACCTCAGATCCAGCTCTGTCCAGCTTATAACCATACACAGGGAAGCCCTGAGCCTGAGATCAGACATTCAGTCAACAGACCCCAAACCGGCCCCATATTTACTTCCTACACAGAAGAGACCGGTGAGCTGGAAATATGACACAAATGGCCTTCATTCCCGCCCCTTTTACTCTGCGTGATTATCACACTGATGTTCTCTCCTGCTTGAGAAACGGAGTGTCTGCTCCCCTTCAGATGGTCATCTACGGCCAGGGAGCGCACGGCTCTGAGGCCCAGCCTCTTCCAGCCAGGAGGACACCAGGCTAACCCCCTTAAGCAGAAGGACCTCTGATTGGTTGCTCCCAGGCTCTCCCTGCAGCCCCTCCTGGGGGCACAGTGATTCCCACTCAGGGTGGCCCCTGGCTGCCTGCCTTTCCATAATTCCATTCAATTAGAAGTTGCCTTAGGGGACTTCCATGGTGGTCCAGAGGCTGGGACTCTGAGCTCCAAATGCAGGGAGCCCAGGTTCTAGCTCTGGTCAAGGAACTAAGACCCACATGCCACATCTAAGACCCAGTGCAGCCAAATAAATAAACTGATTAATTTAAAATGTTTTTTAGAAAAAGTGTTGCATCTGTGCATTTTAGGATTTTCCAGAAAGCCTCCTAAACATTCAGATGCCTGGGGCACCTCCAGACCAAGAAACTCAGAGTGTCTGGGACAGGCCTGGGCTCCCTGCTGGTGCCAACATACAGCCAGTGTCAAGTACTCACACTGCAGAGAGGGCCTAGTTCTCTGGGAAACAGTTCCTGAAAGCCAAGGCTATGTCAGACCCCCACCCTCCGTCCCAGGCTCCTGTGGGGATGGGACCGCCTGGTCCACGGTCAGCCTTAGCAGGCTCTGAGCCTAGCCTCTCACATACTAGCAGCCTCCACATCCCAGGAGTGACATTCGCCCCTCCTCAGCTCACCCGCACTGATGAAGTGGTCAACTGCCTAAGTCAGCACAACTGGGGTGAACACACACACACCCAGAGCTGTGAGCTACCAAGCTCCCTGTTTTGAGGTGTTAATGATCACATCTAGTTGTTGTAACTGCTTCCTATATGTCATTATTTAGCCCAAGGACAGCCCATGTGCCACTTTGTAGAAAGGTTGGGTAACCTGCCCAGAACCACACAGCTAGGGGGCAGTGGAGTGGAGACTCAGACCAAGACCTTTTGCTACGCTACCTCCAAAAATGACTCTGTCCCCAGCCCCCACCCCACACTGTCAACTCAACCAAACGCCTGGTAGGTCCTCCAAGTGACATCTTCTTGACTTTGGGGGAGAACCTCCGCGTTGACCCGGGACTTCCCATCTCTTGTTCTTCACGTCCATGAAGTTTAGTCACATGACGACACTGGGTCAAGGACAGTGACACTTGGTATCAACTCAACTTTGTCTTCCTCTCTTGAGTCATTTTTTCAAAGCTAAGATATCACTGTCTCTCACTCCCAACCTGGGCCTGGGGTTCGAGGCACGACGGGGCATGAGAGTGAGGTAGGAAATGGAACTTGCACAGAAGACCGTCCATCTCAGGACCAGCCCATCGTGGGGGGCCTGTGTCCCCTCAAGTCCACCGCAGGAGGAAAACCTGTGCCTGTGTGCTCACCCTCTAGAGAAGTAACTGCTGTGGGGTGGCCCCCATCTCAACTGCCTCTCTGATTCTTCTCTATAAACACAGAGAGACAGTAACGCCACTAAGAGTCCCCATTCTCCACCTCCTATGATCTGCAGGATTCCGGGTTCATCTGGGAGCCAGTTCATCAGTACTGAGCTGGGGGGCCAGGAGGCCACTGCTTCCAGAGGCTGGGTTCCCAAGGGCCAGCACCACCCACTGCAGAACTTTCCAGGGTACACCCCTACTTCAGAAATTCTTCTGCACCCTGTACACACTAGCAGAGGGTTGGGGCTGGGGGTTATTGGATGGGCGTCCACCCCAGGATAGTCCAGCCTGGGGGTGTGAAGTCACACTCTCTGGAGTTTAGGAGAAGACTACCCGTGCTGGGTGCACCCCTGAAAACCACCTGCTTCGTGCAGTCTGTGTCCAGCCCCAAGGGCATCGGAGCCCCTCCGGCTTCTCCTCTCCCCAGGATTCTGACTTTTAGAAGGAAGTTTAAGGGGCCAGGACCCTCTGAGAACTGGTCTAGGATGTAAATCGTTCCTGAAACTCTGGCTGTTTTTCATGCGGAAGGAACAGAGGGTGCCGGGAAGAGTGGCCACACGTATGTGACTTGTTACAGCAGCTCGCCTGAGAGAGAACCATCTGGAGGGTGGAGGCAGCCAGCACCCCTGCTTGGCCCAGACTTTCTGCCTGTGGTGGGGATACAGCATGTTCAGAAAGAGGAGGTGGAAGGGCGATGCCTCCAAACTTTCCCCTTTGGCCGCTGTTCCGAGGTCCTTGTGCAGAGAGGTATTGGTGTGTAACAGCCAAGGACCCCAACTTTGTCAAACCCCCCAGGTCCCCAATGCCTGCTTGCAATCACAGGTGTCGCCCTGGTCATCGTGGGCCAGCAGCCAGCTTCCTGTGAGTAGAAAAGATTTGGAGAGACCTGGCATGAGTTTGTCATGAGGCATGAAAACAGGTCAGTAAAAAGGAAGAGGCCAGGAGCATAAATGCCATCTCGTTCCAACAATGGGGTTTTTGCACCCATCCACCCACTGGTGTGAGAGCAAAGGACCTCCTCATGGCAGCGATGCACACGGTGATGGCCGTGGAGGGAATCTGGGGAGGCAGATGGAAACCAGCCCGGATTTTGGATGGAGGAGGCAGCTCTATCATCCCCTAATAAAAAAGAGTCGACATTCAGTAAAACATCAGCCAGATGTAGATAATAAACAGATGGAGGCTGAACACAGTGAAAGGCCATAACTTTTTGCCTGATATTAACCCAAGGATAAATTATCTTTCCCCAAAGGACAGAGTCAGCTTAAGAGGAGCTTCAGGCCTGTTTTCTGCCAAAAGTGGAGGCAGGGGCTGCAAAGATGCAGGCGGGGCTCCTGCAGGGGGCTGGACGGCAAACGGGCTGATCTGTGTGTGCAGGGAACGTCTCGGGGCCCAGTCTCAGCTCTGCCAAGGACACTTCTGGGTCTGGCTGGCCGGTCCTGGCGGCAAGAGGAAGATACTAGGGAGGTAGGGGAGCTGGCCCCCAAGGAGAGGCCCCCTCCACTCCCCCGAGTGTCGGCCTCGTGGAGCTCACAGCTTCCTGGCAGGAAAGCTTCAAGAGAAAACATCCTGGGCCTGCCTTAGCCCAGAACCTGCCAGACTTGGGTCTCCTCAGACACCCTGGAGGCACCAAGGTGGACACAGGGGGGGCTGGAAGGCTAAAGAAAGCCCGAAGGATGGGGCAAGGCTAGAGGGGAACCCTCCACCACCACCCCCTACTTCCTCGGTGGGCAAGAACGCCTCCCTCAAAGCCAGGGCAAGAGGAAAAGCAGAACAAGACCATCCCCTGAAGCTCTCAGGCCAAAGCCAGGCTTCACGGATGTGAACAGGCACTTGGTATTCTGGAAACGGGCAGGAGAGCCGAATTCTGGTCCTGGATCCAGTGTCCTGTAACCTAGCCAGTGGCTGAACCTAGGTCCTCAAGTTCTGCCTGTACAATCAAGAGAGCCATCCCCAGCCTAACCTTAGGGACTTTTCCACGTGGCTGCAGATGCCGTTTTCTCTTTTACTGGATGAAAAAAAGAAACAGCCTTAAGTGACCATTGGACACTTACTCCCTCACGTGGCCAGCCAGCCTAGTGACCCAGAAGCAGTGATCAGCAGGGATCAGTGAGTCACGCAGGCTGGAGTCTAGGTGGACACACAGATGCTTTGAGTCTCCCCCAGGGTGGTCTCCATCTGTCTCAGAGAGAAAACGTGTAGCCAAGTCTGCACTATAGACTGGAGATGTGGCTGTGGGCTGGAAGCTCCTAATGAAAGCATGAACCACACACACACGCACTCACACACACACACACATGCACGCAGACACACCCAGACCACCCCCTAGTTGTTGGGGCTGTGCGTAAACTCCTGGCAGGCTTTGAAAGTCAACCGTGTCTTTGTTCCCTGGTGCCTGGCAGGGCAGACACTTGGTACAAGTGATTGAGCTGAGCTACATGAACCACACAGGTTGATGTGGTTCCAGCTAGGCGCGTGGTTCCCTGGCACGGGCAGTGATCTAAATGGGCCTGGGCTCCAGGTCTCTGCCCCAGCCCTGAGTGGGGCTTGGAGGCCTCTCTGCAGCCTACTGGAGTGACTTTCACGAGGCACACTCTTTGACATGCAAGACTGGGCACCGACCCAGAGCCCTGGCAACGCTCATGCTCTGCTGAGTAATTTTTTTTTTTTTTTTTTTGGCTATGCTGGGTCTCCACTGTGCTCTCTAGTTGTGGGGCTCAGGCTTAATTGCCCTACAGCATCTTAATTTCCATCTAGGATCTTAGTTTCCAGACCAGAGACTGAACCTGTGTCCCCTGCATTGCAAGGAATGTTCTTAACTACTGCACCATCAGGGAAGTCCCTTTGCCTGAGTATTTTGTGTTATTAACAGGTTGAAATCTAAATACAATTTTCTTTCATCCTGCAAGAGGGGGAGACCCAGTCCTGTACAAACATCTATTCTGATTCTTTGGACGTCCTGAAGTCTATATTTTAATTTCACCTGAATTATGAATAATTTCAAATACTGTAACTTATTATCACAGGGGGAAAAGGGCCTTTTCCCCCTGAATAAATGCAACCTTTTCAACTTAGTTGGTGATGATTGAAAGCAAGGTAATGGAAAGAAAGGTCACTGGGAGGCAGGGGACCTCCTCGCCAGCTGACACAGTGGATAGCGGTGTAACCTCGCTGAGCCTCACTTTCCCACCTGAAATGTGCTCAAACCACAGGACCCACCTGAGACTGTGTTTTGAGTTCTTCCCAGCTGCAACTCAACTTCATCAAGGAGGCAGAAGCGGGGTGCGAAGGCGGTGCGAAGGGACTATGGCATTTCTCTGGGTGTACTGCTCCCTTCACCACTTGTTAAAAATGAGCATTGACACTGCCTTTGACCTTGGAGTCACGAATCATGCGGTGGAGAGGGGGTGTCTTGCTGGGCTGTCTTCTTTGTCAGCTGCAGGGCCTTCTCAACTCTCGGGCTTAACAAGTCGGCAGCTACGAATCATGCCAAGCGTTTGTTGGGAAAGCGCTAGAGCGCTAGAGCCAGCTGTAGTAACAAGAGCCTTTGCTGCATAAAACCCTCTCTTGAGCTCTGAGGATACCTGCACGTTTTACTGGCCTGGGGCATCGGCCATATAGACACCCTCTGACCCCAGTCCTGCTCCACTTATCAAGACCAGGAGGTCCCAGCTTGTGGCTGCATCAGGAATGAAAACATTTTCATCCCGGGTAGAAACAGCCTTCAGGCACCTTCCACCAGTGAACTAGCTTTACTTTTTAAAACTGCCTTTGATTTACTGTGCAGTGACCAGCCAGGCGTTTAATTTTTTGCAGACGATAAGGAAGATGGTGTTCGCACGTAACAGATGATCACTCATCGGAATTCTTGCCCTGTTGGTCAGCACTATGTTTTCAGCAAACATGAATGCAGTTTTCACATTTATCTTTAAATTCTTGCCTTCACTTTCACCATAAAATCGCCCTACCTAGCACATGGTAGGTGCCAACACTGATATCAAAGGGAAAAACAACCACACGAGGTCTGCGTTGGCTGTCCTACCTCAGAAATCGGACTTGGCAGCTTGAAGAGTGGCTGGGAAAATTCCTGCAAACCTGCCCATCCAAGCTGTTCTCCACCAGGCTGTTGAAACTGTGAATCATTCCCACTCCGCCCTCCCTCTCCCTAAGGAGATAACTGAATAATCTCCAACTCCGTCAGCACAGATGTCAGAACCCAGAGACCTGTCCTGTTGCACCTGGTCAGCAGGCACTATGCCCCGTGGCTCTGCTCTGGGAAGGCAAGTGCAGAGCTCAGGGGAGGCAGGCTGACCACATGCCACGTACCAAGTCTATCAGGGCAGGGTGGTGGGAGAGGCTCTATAGATGGGGCCCTGCCCTCTTAGAGCCTGGAGGCTGCTTAGTGGTCATCTCTTGCATTAATTTTGAATTAATCTTGAATCTGGAGAAGACTCTTGAGAGTCCCTTGACTGCAAGGAAATCCAACCAGTCCATCCTAAAGGAAATCAGTCTTGAATATTCACTGGAAGGACTGAGGCTAAAGTTGAAACTCCAAGCCACCTGATGCGAAGAACTGACTCATTGAAAAAGACTGATGTTGGGAAAGATTGAAGGTGGAAGGAGAAGGGGATGACAAGGACAAGAGGGTTGGATGGCATCACCAACTCAATGGACATGAGTTTGAGTAAGCTTTGGGAGTTGGTGATGGACAGGGAGGCCTGGTGTGCTGCAATCCATGAGGTCGCAGAGTTGGACACGAGTGAGCGACTGAACTGAACTGAACTGAACTGTCATTAAACAGATAAGCCCAGGAACGAGCATACACTTCTGGGCCAAAATAAGAAGCATCACGGATAAGGCCTCGGCGAAGTGAGGCACCCAGCATCCTACTTCATGCAGGGCTGCCTCCCCAGGAAGGCTGTGGGGGGCCACGTCCTCCATGGGCTATATGGGAGTCACCAGGACCATAGGGCTTGGCAGAAGGGCCAAAGCAAAGGGGATGATGGGTCCCGGTGGCTGGGAAAGGAGGCACTGAGAGTGTCCAGGAACACAATCCAGTGATTGCTGATCACTGGGACACATTAGCAAATGAGGACCAGAGGCTCCCCGCTGGGGACTTTGGCTGTGGGACAGTGGTGGCAATGAGACACATGGGTCCACCTGGCCAAGAATCCATGGACAATTCCAAGTCCCTACAAAACCGGGTTACATGTGCCTCCATTTTTCAGGGGGAGGCTGGCCGAAGGAGTCTGTCTTCATCACTTTAATGCTTTAAAATCATTTTATCATCAAGGAGGCAGGGTTCCAGTTCCTGTGACTAGACTGGCCTAGTGTCTATCAGGGTGGGCGTCTTTTGAAAATGAGGGAACCAAATTAAAAACAAAAATCCAAGATCATCAACCATGTTGCCTAGAAAGGGAGCCTTGACCACCGAAACAAGACCTGAGGCTTCCTAGCCGGCAAGGTGTGGACGGTGCACCAGGTGAGAGGACAGATTTGGGGACATGGAACAGGAATGGGTCACTGGTCACTGACCCAGCACGGCCACAAGGAAGCTGTGGGGCCCCTGAAGACAGGGCAGAGCAAGAGTATCCAGCCTGGGTGTGTGGGGCCAGCCTGGGAGGCTCGGTGCTCAGATGGAGATCCAGTGGCACGGGAAGAGGATGGGGTGACTGCTCCAGGGAGCTGGGGGGTATTTGGGGGGATTGTGCTTCATTGTTTTTGTAATTTTTTAAAATTTACTTTTAATTGAAGCGTAATTGCTTTACAGCATTGTGTTGGTTTCTACCAAACATTAACATAAATCAGCCACATGTTTACCCATGTTGAACATCCCTCCCACCTCCCTCCCCATCCCACCCCTCTAGGTTTTTACTGAACCCTGCTTTGAGTTCCCTGAGTCAAACAACAAGTTCCCATTGGTGTTTCTATAATTTTTGCATCTAGCTTTCTTTAGCCATTTCGAGGAGGCTGTGATTTCTTTCAAAACCATTTTTATGGGGCTGTAATTTATATAGTCTATCACCTCCGCTAGCTTTGTTCTTAGTGATGCTTTCTAAGGCTCACTTGACTTCACATTCCAGGATGTCTGGCTCTAGGGGAGTGATCACACCATCGTGATTATCTTGGTTGTGAAGATCTTTTTTATACAGTTCTTCTGTGTATTCTTGCCACCTCTTCTTAATATCTTCTGCTTCTTTTAGGTCCATACCNGGAGAAATATCAATAACCTCAGATATGCAGATGACACCACCCTTATGGCAGACAGTGAAGAGGAACTCAAAAGCCTCTTGATGAAAGTGAAAGAGGAGAGTGAAAAAGTTGGCTTAAAGCTCAACATTCAGAAAACAAAGATCATGGCATCCGGTCCCTTCACTTCATGGCAAATAGATGGAGAAACAGTGGAAACAGTGTCAGACTTTATTTTTGGGGGCTCCAAAATCACTGCAGATGGTGATTGCAGCCATGAAATTAAAAGACGCTTACTCCTTGGAAGGAAAGTTATGACCAACCTAGATAGCATATTCAAAAGCTGAGACATTCCTTTGCCAACAAAGGTCCATCTAGTCAAGGCTATGGTTTGTCCAGTGATCATGTATGGATGTGAGAGTTGGACTGTGAAGAAAGCTGAGTGCAGAAGAATTGATGCTTTTGAACTGTGATGATGAAGAAGACTCTTAAGAATCTCTTGGACTGTAAGGAGATCCAACCAGTCCATTCTAAAGGAGATCAGCCTGGGTGTTCTTTGGAAGGAATGATGCTAAAGGTGAAGCTCCAGTACTTTGGCCACCTCATGCAAAGAGTTGACACATTGGAAAAGATCTGATGCTGGGAGGGATTGAGGGCAGGAGGAGAAGAGGACGACAGAGGATGAGATGGCTGGATGGCATCACTGACTTGATGGACATGAGTTTGGGTGAACTCCAGGAGTTGGTGATGGACAGGGAGTCCTGGTGTGCTGCGATTCATGGGGTCACAAAGAGTCGGACACGACTGAGCGACTGAACTGAACTGAATTTATATATGGTAAAATTGCATCACTGACTCAGTGGACATGGATTTGAGCAAATTCTGGGAGATAGTGGAGGACAGAGGAGCCTGGTGGGCTAGAGTCCATGGGGTTGCAAAGAGTTGGACACGACTGAGGGATCAAACAACAACAACAACAAAATTCACTCTTGTTAGGTGTATGGTTCTACACATTTTGACACTGAGAAGGCTTGTCTCCAGGTGATAACAGAAGATTCCAGAAGGACAAGGAGACTCCGCCTGAAGTTGAGTGTGCAGTAGAGGGGCTTCCCAGGGAAGGACAGCTCATGGGAATCTTGTCCGGGGGAAGGTTATTTCAGGTGTAGGCAGGGGAGATGTCTGCCCTAGGGTGGAGGGCGTTAAAATCACGGACCCCAGTTTGGAATCTTGGCTTTCTTCACTGGATTCCTGAAACCCTTTCGCTTCTGCCGCCCCGTTCGTTTCCACTGTTTCCAGCAGGTGTGACTGAACTAACCATCCCCCAGGGCTCCTTCTATCTTTCGCAATCACACTTTCAAAACATGCTGAAGAGGATTTTGATTCTGTTAGAATCTGATGTTAAAACAATATTTCATTTCTCTGGTGAGAGGAAATCTGTTGTTTGCCTACATCTGAATCTGCTGACCAAAAAAAGGAAGAAGGGCGCTCTGAAAACAAAAGGAGACAGCGCTGAACCCAGGAACATGTTCTGAATAAGACAGACAGGCAGAGGCGGGTGTAGCCTGTGTTGTTTTATGAAGAAATGCCAAGAAAGTCAAGGATGTTTTCAGATGAGCTTGCTGTCCCCCACTGAGTCAGGACAACCATGGAGATGTGTTTTTCCATCTTTTCTGTGACCTCGGTTTTCCTTGAAGAGATGACATAATGATTAACCCTGATTCAACACACAATCAATGTGAACTTAGGGGTCTTCTGCCCCCTGCTCTGTCCACACGGGACGGTAACGCCCAGGAGCCTCAGGAAGGGCTGCGGCTGTGTGGGGATTGGGGGGGGGGCACTTGGGGCAACTTGAACAACACATCCTTACTTCCTATTCCCTGAAATGTCTCGTTTTGTGTCTTTACACTCTCCAGTGGGCTGCAAGGATTCAGGCCCAAGCACGAGGAGATTGAGCAGGGTCTGAGAAGACACATGAGCTGGGTTTTGTTAAAACCTACTGGTGAAAGGGAAGAGAGGATGTCGGTCTGGTCAATCCTTGGAAATCCTGTCTTTGGATTCGAATGTGACAACACAAGACCCTCATTTTGGGGAGATTGTGTGGAGGGGCGGGAGGAGGGCGTGTGGAGTGGAAGCCAACTTCATGTGGCCTGTCGTGTAGATGAGCCCAACATCAGAAGAGGAAACTTGCTGGTGTCACGAGAACATTCTGTATAGCGGCGACAGCAGGCTCTCCACAAATGTGTGTTCTTCAGGACTCGTGGAAATATTCGCCAAATAAAAGGGGGGAAGGGGGCGAGTTTTGGTGTATGTCAGTTGTATAGTGGTTTGAAGAAGAAATCACGGGCATTAACCCCCACCCACCAGGGCCTGCAGATACTAACACGCTAGTACAATGAATGAATGAAGTCACTCAGTCATGTCCGACTCTTTGTGACCCCATGGACTGTAGCCTACCAGGCTCCTCTGTCCATGGGATTTTCCAGGCAAGAATACTGGAGTGGGTTGCCATTTCCTTCTCCAGGGTATCTTCCCGACCCAGGGATCGAACCCAGGTCTCCCGCATTAGAGGCAGACACTTTAACGTCTGAGCCACCAGGGAAACGTAATGCTCAAAATTCTCCAAGCCAGGCTTCAACAATATGTGAACCGAGAACTTCCTGGTCCCTTAGCAGCAGGCAAAAGCCCCTCGGGCCATAGGCTCTTCTTTCCCTACAGAGAGGAGGATGGCAACCAGGGGACCCGGGGTGGCCAGAAAGCCCCTTGCAAGATGAGGACACTGCCTTCCCTAAGAGGAGGAAGGTGGCAGCCGGAGCTGGTCTGAGTGGCCACTTCTGATGGGCCGCTGGAGATTCAGTCCCAGAGGCCTATGACTCCCTGGTTGGGGGCTGGGTGCCCAGGTCCACAGCCCCGTGCTGTGTCCCCTGTAGCAGACAGACGGCTGGAGGGGCTGGGTCCCTCCATGACCATCATGGACACAAGGCCGGTCCCTTGCTTTGAACTGAAAATTCTTTCCTCTTCGGCAGGTTCCCCTTCGGTGTGACTAGATGTGGCAGTTGGGGTGGGAGTTGCTTCAGGTTGTGGTCGCCCCTCCTCTGCGTCTTCCCTGGGAGCACGGAGGAGGTGGGGAGGAGTGGCCCTGCTCCGCATTCTCTGAGGGGCCTGTGGGCGGGGCGAGTGGGGCTCTGAGGTGGAGTTTACACCTGAGGACGTGCTTCAGCTCTGCTGCGTCACCTCCCCACCTGCTGCTCTGCCCCGTGCCTGAGATCCCAGCAGGATACGTATCTGGGGGCAGCAGCCCTTCCAAGTGACCACATGGCACCTGGAAAGAACCCTTGCCACGTGCTGGAAAGCTTGCACTTGTCCTCAAGGCACTCCAGATCTCAACACTTTTTTGTCTTTCCCCACTTATGCACCTACCAGTTCGATGGTGCATATGCTACGTTATGGAGCACCGACCCAGGCCAGCTCCCCTCGTCCAGTCCTCTTGCAAAATCCAGGGGGCCCTGACAACACCCTTTACAGCTTGAGGGTTATTTTTGGCTGAGCCCTGTGGTTTGTGGGATTTCAGTTCTCCAGCCATGGGACTAAACCCAGGCCATGGCAGTGAAAACAGCGAGTCCCAACCACTAGGCCACCAGGGGACTCCCAGCCTTGGAGGCTGCGTGGTGCCTGTGGCCGTGTGACCACCGTGTCAGGCTGCAACTCGTATCTAGGGGTGCATGACACCCGTACTCCTTGTTGGCCCTGAAGGATGCTTATAATGCAGACTGTGCGTGTGTTGCCCGTGGGGACATATAACTAAGTCTAGAAGTAGCTGTGGTCTTCTCAAATGATTTCAGTGGGTAAATGGATCATCCGACGGCTCTTAACGAGACTGACTCCTTGAGTGGTGCATTTGCACAGAGAATAGAATTTAACATCTCTAAGCTGACCCACGGCCCCCTTCCACTTTTCTCTCTGCATACCACCTCTGCAGCCTTGTCGTGGACCCCCTCCTCCTTGCCCACTTCACGCCACACCCTCTGCCAAGACTCTTCCAGTACAAGATCTTTGTGCCTGTTGGGCCCACCACCTGGACTTCTCTACCCTGCGCTCTGCCTGGGACCAACCCTGCTCCTCCATCAGCCCAGCGTGTGTCCGCTGGCCCAGTGGCCTCTCCAGACCTGTCTCTCTGGGCTCCTCTTCCCCGCTCCCACCGTGGTTTCAGAGGCAAATACAGTTTTGTAGTGGTCAGGAGGGGCTCACTGGTTGTATGATGTCCCCCCCACAAGAACTCGAGCTTCTCAAGGCAGGGGGTTGGTCACTGTGTCACCCCCAACCCCTTAAGACACAAAGCACATGCTCAATAAATATTTGCTGAACTGATCCAAAGGGTTTGGTCTGAAAAAAAAAAAAAAAAGCCACATGAGCCATCAGATTGAATTATGACTCCTCCAGCCTGGCCTCCTTCTCCAGGCCCCATGAGCCCTGGAACACTACCCACAAACACACACCACACACCCTGCTGAGACCGGGAGGCCTGGATGTCAACCACGTGAACAGAAGGCAAGGCTTATGGCCCGTTTCAGAAGGGCCACCCACTCTGGTCTGAAGTGCTGAGGACTTGTTTTTAGGGTTAACTGACTTGTTCATACAGGGTCTTTTCCGAGAGAGGCTGAGATTTGACAACCTCAAGTTCAGGTGACACCTATAGGTGGGGAGGTGCTTCTCCCACCGGACAGAAAGTGAAGGGCCTCAGCAAGGTCGACACCCACCCCACCAGTGTCCTCGGGTCCAAGATGCCCTGGTGATGGTTCCCGCCTCTGAGTCTTGAGCGCTCGCTTTGGTTTTCTTGTGTTCTTGAAAAAATATCCCTCTTTGGAGGAAGATATCCTAAAGCAATGAGCCTTTTCTTAAAAAAGAAAGACACTTATATGGTATTTCTTTGGCCACACTGGGTGGTATTTAAAATCTTAGTTCCCTGACCAGTGATGGGACCCATGCTTCCTGCAGAGGAAGCAAGGAGTCTTCCTTGGACTGCCAAGGAATGCCAAGCAATGAGCCTTTGAAAGTCAGTTTGACAGCTCCTTGGAAGCAGACCCTTTGGGAAAAATAGAAGGCCGGGTAATGAGGTGTCACTCTCCCCTCCCCACCCCTGGCACGATTCATTGGCACCTGCTTTGCCCCCACTCATGGAGTTCTTTCTTCATATGTACCTATTATTGAATCTGGATTTTTGCTAGGCTTCCACCTACTGAGAGTAACTGCTGCCCTGGCCATCTTGAGATGGTATGCGCCTGGGACCACCCAACCCCCACCACCATCCCTCTAGCTCCCACACACCCCAAAGCCATCTCCTTCATCCAGAATAATGTGTTGAAATCTTGCATTTCCATGACACCAATTACTCAGATTAAAACTGAGAAATTCAGCAGGATCCAAATATGTAAAAATATTTGGATATTTGACTAAGTCCAATTTTCTTCCAACTTCTGCTTTCTGAAAACTTTCAAACACTGCATATAAAATTCAGCCAGTTTCACCATCCCAGGAAGAGGGACCCAAGATATGCATGTGTTAAGACAGTGTTTGTAATCTCCAAGAGAAATGAGGATGATTTCATACTGCCTGAGACCCTGGTTTCTGAGCCACAGGGTGACTTTTGTGTTTGAATATCTCTGAGCCCAGATAATGCCGAACCATTTGTTGAGGGATACAGGGCCAAGATTCTGGAGATGCCACAAGAAGGAGTGCTTCTTTAACTCGGCCCAACAAATACTCCTATAATGTATTTTAAAACACATAGGCATAAGTCCTGTGTATGAAGTTGTCATGGTTACAGAAGAAAAATAAATATTTGTGCACACAGACATAACACGAAGTCCTTCTACAGTGAATACAATCTCCTCTGGAAAGACCTTCAAAAGTCAATGATGAGCCAGAAGTGGATGGAGCTAGTAATGGAGTAGGGGGCAGCCTTTAAACGTACCTCTTGGCATCTGCATTTTTCATAAGCCTTGTTTAATAGCATAAAATTAAGGGGCTGTGGGAGTGAGGTGAACCGACACAAAAACCAAGAGCACTGTTATTTATTTTCTACAAGTGACATCATAAGCAGGAGTTTTGCCTGTGTTCTAGTTTCTCTCCAATAAATAAATAACTATGTACAAATGTGCTGAGTTTACAAAACAATAGAGGAAAACCTTTGCGTTAGAAAAGATACATTTACATGATACATTTTTTCCATACACTAAGCATTTCATTCCTAGCTTACTTGAACCAAAGACCCTGTGTAGCAATGTCTAAAGGTGTGTACCTAGGCTCTTCTACCAGAAAGCAAAGCTATAAAAGGAAAATTCCTCAGTTAATTCCTCAGTTTCTTGAATATAGGGCCTGACTTGGCCTGCTACTTATTACTCATATTTAATCTGTTCCAGAACGTTGGCAGCTGTCTGGAACAGCTCTCCTCAAATATACGGAGCAGACAGCCCCCTGCTGAACTTGGTAAAATGTAGATTCCTGTGCAGTAGGTGGGATGGCGCCTGAGGGCATTTCTATCCAGCTTGCTGGGGCAGCTCCCGACTCCTGACTGCATTCCAAATGGCTGGGCTCAGAAAACTCTCCTCCAAAGTGGGAGAAATCCTGGAGGGCCTGATCAAGAAGAGGCCATGCTGCAGCCTCCATCCCCAAGCTCCCAAATTCCCAAAAAACCAGTAGAGTTGATTTTATTTGGGCCCACAAATGACAAGGACCGTGAGAGTCCAAATGGCCACTGGCATGAATTCTGCTGCTGAAACTTTCTTACACTGTCTCCTGGGATGGACTTCCATCTCCTCTCAATTCAGAGCAACCATTTTCAATATTTTCACAAATAACTAATAATAATCATAGGAAAAGACACTGCATAAGAAGCTTAATGACGACTACTTTCCAAATCAAAACAGCAACAACAGTAAAACCCAGGTTCATTATTTGAAAATAAAAATGAAAATCTTGGGTTGAATTCCTAGGTCAGTCCAGCAACATGAGTCTAATAAATGCCCTTTATAGTTTAACAGATTCTCAACCGTTCTTATTTCTAGTGTTTTTCTTTCTGTTTCACAAAGTAGTTCTGCCCAGGCAGACAGTTCTGCTGCTGCTGCTAAGTTGCTTCAGTGAGCAGAAAAATAGGGTCCAATAGAGACAGGGTGGCTCAGGTAGGTCAGCCGAGTTCCTGGAAAGGGAATGTTGGGAGAGATGAAAAGGATGACATGGGGCTTAGCTTCGTAAACACAAGAGGGCTGGAAAAACTTCACCAACATAGTGTAAGGATCCCATAACAAATGGGAGCACACTCAGAGCAGGAGGGAGAGGGGAGGGGAGGGGAGGAAGGCAGGAGAGATTCAAAGCAGGTGTTGGAGACACACCGGGTAGGGAAAAAAGCAGAACAAAAAATAAATACTGGGGTCATTATCCTTGACTCAGTGTCACTCATCAGTCCGCTGGAATGACGTCTGCCCCCAGGCTGCCAACCAAGAACACCCCCACCCCCACCCTGTGCCCCTTGGTGAGGGCACAGGACACTTTGCAATCTGTCAATGAAGCTGTCATCCCTGCTCGCTTGTCTGATGACGTCATGGAAGTGGCTGGGGCCAAACTCCCAACGCCCCCCTTCCTCTCCTCCATAGCCAAGCGCAGAAGCAGTGAAAGAAGAGGGGCCAGGGGTCTTCTATTCTGACGCCAGCTAAGGTGCTTGGGGCTGGGGAGTGGGAGAAAAAGGCTGCGGGGCCGGGAGGAGGGAAGGAAGTCCGGGTACCAGGCTTCTCAGAGTTTCTGAGGTGTCCGCTCAGTTTTCACCTGCTGCAGCATCAGCTCCTTGGCAGGGACCCCGCACTTGTACTCCAGCTCCCCCCTCGAGGCGCCCTGCTTCTTGCGCAGGTGGCAAAGGAGAGCCAGAAGCGCCACCACCAGAGACAGGCTTGCGATGGAGATGCCCACGAGCACGCCCGAGTGCAGGGGACCAGCAGGTGCCGGCGAGGGGCGTGCGGTGGCGCCCGGAGTCTGGCTGACCGGGGGCTCCCCAGAGCCGCCATTGTCCTCCAGGGTGCCCAGGTCCTCATTCACCTGGATGGGGTCACAGTCGGTGCCAGTCTGGCCAGAGAGGGCCGAGTCAGGCCCACAGATGCACTCATAAGTGCCGGGGAGGTTGTGGCACTGGCCAGGGCAGACGCCGTCGTCACACTCGTTGATGTCCGTGCACACCGAGCCCTCATCTAGGATGTAGCCTTCAGGGCACCAGCAGATGGCCGGGTTGTGGGGGTCGCAGTCAGCCGGGCACGAAGTCTGGTTGCAGAACATCTGGCACTTGTGCGGGTCGCTGGGGACGGGCGCGAAGCCCTCGGCGCAGATGCACTGGTGTTCGGACCGGCCCACCGGCTGGCACTGGTACTCGCACTTATTGCCAAAGCACGGGTCCACGGGCTCCACGCACTCGCCGTCCACCAGGTCAAAGTCCGGGAAGCAGTGGCACTGGAAGCCGCCCTCAGTGTTGACGCAGCTCTGCGGGCACGGACTGGGCACCTGGGCGCAGTCGTCCACGTCCTCACATCGGTGCTGGTCGGCGGCCAGCTGGTAGCCTGCCTCGCAGATGCACGTGTAGTTGCCGAGCCCGTGGAGGTGGCAGAAGTGCTCACAGAGTTGGTGGCACGGGTGCTCGGCCGGCGGCCCGCAGGAGCGCCCGTCCGCCTGTAGGGCGGCGTCCGCCGGGCACAGGCAGTTCGAGGCCCCGGCACTCCCCTTGCACTCGTGTTGGCAGCCGCCGCGCTCGATACCGCAGGCCCAGGCACCTGGGGCTTCCCTGCTCCAGCGCCCCTCGGTCTCCCCCGGCGGCGCCGCGCACTCCAACTCCACCCCGAGGGGCGCCACCGCGGCGGTGCTGCCCAGCGGCAGCGCCTGAAAGTCTGCGCCTCGGGCTCCGAAAGGGGTGCCATAGGTGATCGAGAGCCCCGCGGCCGCCGTGGCGCCAGGCTCCACAGCCAACGGCCGGCAGGAGGCGGCGAAGTGGAACTCGCAGAGGAAGCCGTCAGCCTCCGCGTCGCACAGCCGCTCCTCCCAGGCGGGCTCTCCCGGTGCCAGCGCCCCGGTCGCCGCCGAAACGGCGACGCACAGCGGACCGCAGAGGCGCGCCCCGTCGTCGCGAGGTCGCGCCCACCTGCTGAAGCTGGTGCGGTTGTCGCCCGTCACCCACTGGAAGCCGCGCAAGGGCCCGGAGTGCTCTGGGTCGTCGCAGCCCGGCGGGCGCTGCAGACCGATCCAGAGGTGCGGACCGTCGCCGCTCAGGAGCAAGGAGATGACATCTTCGGCCACCGAGGAGCGCACGGTCATCAGGTGGCCCTGCAGGCGCTCGCAGACTCGGCTGGCGGCGAGGAAAGTCGCGGGGCCTCGGAAGACGGCGAAGCAGTCGAGATCGACGCACTGGCCGCCGAGGGGCTGAGGCTCAGGGGGCGCCGGGAGCCCCAGGCCCGCGGGGGCCAGCACGCCGAGGAGCAGGACGCGCAGCATGGTGTCCGCACGCCGCGCACAGGGTCCCGGCCGGGGCAGAGAGACGCGGGGAGCCCCCGGCGACAGCTACTCGCGTCTGTCTCCGACCTGGCGCGTCCAGCTGTGGCGAGGCAGCCTCTGACAGGCCACCAGGCTCGGGCCCGAGTTTATAAGTGAGCGGTCCCCCTCCCTGGACGTTCGGGAAAAGGAAGGAAGTGCCTGGTGGGAAGGGCTGATGCTGCGTTCTCGGATTACTGGGTCCTCCGGACGCCCTGCGCCCGCCCTCGCGCCCAGGATCACCTCGCCCGGGGATGAGTAAATTCGGCCCTGCCTGCGAGGTCTTCGGGCGGGGCCTGCAGCGCAGGCTCCCAGGGGCCCCGCACCTCCGTCAAGGGGGACCAGCCCCGCCAACCGGCCCCACGCGCGCCGCCCTACGAGGGGCTTAACACACTACCCTCCTGAATCTCCTTGTCCTCTTTTCCTTCATCAGTGTTGTTACCAACTAATTCAAGGAAAGCCTGGATTGCGGAGCTCCTGGAAGACGAGACTGGGCGAGAAGGGCTTAGAATGGGGGGCGGGGGAGGGCGGTTCCGTAATCCCTAGGACCTACAGGGCTTCAGGAGAAGGTGCCGGCCACCCAGAGGGTTTGGAGACACACACACACACACACACACACACACACACACACACNTGCTGAACTTGGTAAAATGTAGATTCCTGTGCAGTAGGTGGGATGGCGCCTGAGGGCATTTCTATCCAGCTTGCTGGGGCAGCTCCCGACTCCTGACTGCATTCCAAATGGCTGGGCTCAGAAAACTCTCCTCCAAAGTGGGAGAAATCCTGGAGGGCCTGATCAAGAAGAGGCCATGCTGCAGCCTCCATCCCCAAGCTCCCAAATTCCCAAAAAACCAGTAGAGTTGGTTTTATTTGGGCCCACAAATGACAAGGACCGTGAGAGTCCAAATGGCCACTGGCATGAATTCTGCTGCTGAAACTTTCTTACACTGTCTCCTGGGATGGACTTCCATCTCCTCTCAATTCAGAGCAACCATTTTCAATATTTTCACAAATAACTAATAATAATCATAGGAAAAGACACTGCATAAGAAGCTTAATGACGACTACTTTCCAAATCAAAACAGCAACAACCGTAAAACCCAGGTTCATTATTTGAAAATAAAAATGAAAATCTTGGGTTGAATTCCTAGGTCAGTCCAGCAACATGAGTCTAATAAATGCCCTTTATAGTTTAACAGATTCTCAACCGTTCTTATTTCTAGTGTTTTTCTTTCTGTTTCACAAAGTAGTTCTGCCCAGGCAGACAGTTCTGCTGCTGCTGCTAAGTTGCTTCAGTGAGCAGAAAAATAGGGTCCAATAGAGACAGGGTGGCTCAGGTAGGTCAGCCGAGTTCCTGGAAAGGGAATGTTGGGAGAGATGAAAAGGATGACATGGGGCTTAGCTTCGTAAACACAAGAGGGCTGGAAAAACTTCACCAACATAGTGTAAGGATCCCATAACAAATGGGAGCACACTCAGAGCAGGAGGGAGAGGGGAGGGGAGGGGAGGAAGGCAGGAGAGATTCAAAGCAGGTGTTGGAGACACACCGGGTAGGGAAAAAAGCAGAACAAAAAATAAATACTGGGGTCATTATCCTTGACTCAGTGTCACTCATCAGTCCGCTGGAATGACGTCTGCCCCCAGGCTGCCAACCAAGAACACCCCCACCCCCACCCTGTGCCCCTTGGTGAGGGCACAGGACACTTTGCAATCTGTCAATGAAGCTGTCATCCCTGCTCGCTTGTCTGATGACGTCATGGAAGTGGCTGGGGCCAAACTCCCAACGCCCCCCTTCCTCTCCTCCATAGCCAAGCGCAGAAGCAGTGAAAGAAGAGGGGCCAGGGGTCTTCTATTCTGACGCCAGCTAAGGTGCTTGGGGCTGGGGAGTGGGAGAAAAAGGCTGCGGGGCCGGGAGGAGGGAAGGAAGTCCGGGTACCAGGCTTCTCAGAGTTTCTGAGGTGTCCGCTCAGTTTTCACCTGCTGCAGCATCAGCTCCTTGGCAGGGACCCCGCACTTGTACTCCAGCTCCCCCCTCGAGGCGCCCTGCTTCTTGCGCAGGTGGCAAAGGAGAGCCAGAAGCGCCACCACCAGAGACAGGCTTGCGATGGAGATGCCCACGAGCACGCCCGAGTGCAGGGGACCAGCAGGTGCCGGCGAGGGGCGTGCGGTGGCGCCCGGAGTCTGGCTGACCGGGGGCTCCCCAGAGCCGCCATTGTCCTCCAGGGTGCCCAGGTCCTCATTCACCTGGATGGGGTCACAGTCGGTGCCAGTCTGGCCAGAGAGGGCCGAGTCAGGCCCACAGATGCACTCGTAAGTGCCGGGGAGGTTGTGGCACTGGCCAGGGCAGACGCCGTCGTCACACTCGTTGATGTCCGTGCACACCGAGCCCTCATCTAGGATGTAGCCTTCAGGGCACCAGCAGATGGCCGGGTTGTGGGGGTCGCAGTCAGCCGGGCACGAAGTCTGGTTGCAGAACATCTGGCACTTGTGCGGGTCGCTGGGGACGGGCGCGAAGCCCTCGGCGCAGATGCACTGGTGTTCGGACCGGCCCACCGGCTGGCACTGGTACTCGCACTTATTGCCAAAGCACGGGTCCACGGGCTCCACGCACTCGCCGTCCACCAGGTCAAAGTCCGGGAAGCAGTGGCACTGGAAGCCGCCCTCAGTGTTGACGCAGCTCTGCGGGCACGGACTGGGCACCTGGGCGCAGTCGTCCACGTCCTCACATCGGTGCTGGTCGGCGGCCAGCTGGTAGCCTGCCTCGCAGATGCACGTGTAGTTGCCGAGCCCGTGGAGGTGGCAGAAGTGCTCACAGAGTTGGTGGCACGGGTGCTCGGCCGGCGGCCCGCAGGAGCGCCCGTCCGCCTGTAGGGCGGCGTCCGCCGGGCACAGGCAGTTCGAGGCCCCGGCACTCCCCTTGCACTCGTGCTGGCAGCCGCCGCGCTCGATACCGCAGGCCCAGGCACCTGGGGCTTCCCTGCTCCAGCGCCCCTCGGTCTCCCCCGGCGGCGCCGCGCACTCCAACTCCACCCCGAGGGGCGCCACCGCGGCGGTGCTGCCCAGCGGCAGCGCCTGAAAGTCTGCGCCGCGGGCTCCGAAAGGGGTGCCATAGGTGATCGAGAGCCCCGCGGCCGCCGTGGCGCCAGGCTCCACAGCCAACGGCCGGCAGGAGGCGGCGAAGTGGAACTCGCAGAGGAAGCCGTCAGCCTCCGCGTCGCACAGCCGCTCCTCCCAGGCGGGCTCTCCCGGTGCCAGCGCCCCGGTCGCCGCCGAAACGGCGACGCACAGCGGACCGCAGAGGCGCGCCCCGTCGTCGCGAGGTCGCGCCCACCTGCTGAAGCTGGTGCGGTTGTCGCCCGTCACCCACTGGAAGCCGCGCAAGGGCCCGGAGTGCTCTGGGTCGTCGCAGCCCGGCGGGCGCTGCAGACCGATCCAGAGGTGCGGACCGTCGCCGCTCAGGAGCAAGGAGATGACATCTTCGGCCAC